>QUSF01000026.1:3895852-4058249 GCA_003676055.1 Chloebia gouldiae
CAGGGAGCAGGACAGGGAACAGGACAGGGAGCAGGACAGGGAACAGGGTGTTCTGCAGGTGGTGCTGAGGCAGAAATGCCAGCACACAGCTCTCTGGGGTCTCTTGGGTGGCCTCACCACAGCAAAAGGGCTTTTGCTTCCAGCAGCTGCAGGGAGAACAACCCCTGGCTGCAGCCCTCCAGGAAAGAAGTTGTACCCAGGTTGCTGTACAGGATCCCAACATCTGGGACAGAAATCACAAGTCAGTATTTTCACCTGGGTTTTGTACAGTAAAGGCAGAACTGGCATTTAGCTGAGCCCACAGTGTAGAATGAGCATAACAGTGCCCCCCAAACACCCGTTTTTAGAGGTGGGGACACATCCTGCTGCCTCAGACACAACTCTGGTCACGGGGCTTTGGCACCTGAGAGCTGGGCCCAGCAGCACAGAGCCTCCAGCAGCGCCAGTCTAGCAAGAATAAATCTCACCAGACAAACTTGATTGCTTTTCTGATAGAAACAGAAAATTAACGGATGAAAGGAATGCTGGAGCTGTAATATATTCGCATCTGAGCAGTGCATCTGATACTGTGCCTCATGAAATCTTTCTAGAAAAATTAATTTAAGTCAGCTTGAAGATCAACACTGTCTTAATTGAAACGAGGCTGGAAAGCCATAAAGAGAGGCTGACAGGAAATGGCAGAGCATGGAGGTGAAGATGAGGAGACTGTAGAAGAACCACAAAGCTTACTCTTAATTTATATTTAATATCTTCACTGTTCATCTAGAAATGGTGAAGGGGACAACATTTTAATAAGATATGCAGATGAGATGAAACTAAGAGGAATTAAATCCTCCACAAAAGATGCAAACAGATCCAGAGAGAGAAGCAGCTGGGTCAGGACAGTATAAAATGCATTCAGGATTAGTCACAGAACAGGAGACTGTGACCAGTTTTCCCATTTGATGGAACAAACAGATCATTAGTTTTCATTGGTAGGAGGAAAGGAGGTTTGGGTTCATAATTTTGCATGTCTGCTTCAGTGGATGTGAGTCTTGTGAGCCTGAAAGCTTATGAAAATCCACTTCTACCCCAGCATGTTGTACAGTTTGGATATTTTCTAAGTTAGTGACATAAGGCAAGATTTTACTTCCACATGAGTGATATTTTCAGACTGCAGTCTTCAGGACAGATGGGCATACTCAATAATTCTTGCAAAAAAAAATTAGAATTTGCCTGCTAAACATCTGAAACAGAACAGTAGGTGAATTCCATCTACTCTCTTCAAACTTGTGAGCACAAGTTAGAACCAAGCTAGAAATGAGCTGTGGCAGCAAAAGGGCAGTGCAGTTTGGGGCAGGACACCTTTTTGGTCTGCTCTTTCTACACCTGGAACATTGTGTTCAGTTCTGGGAAGCTCATTAGCAAGGAGATATTGAAAAATTGTGGTGAGTTCAGAGAAGAGTAACAAAAATTATCAAGGGGATAGAGAGATTCATTTATAAAGGAAGATTAAAGGAACTAAATCAGTACTGGAAGAACTGAATCTGTAATACACTCAGAAAAAAATGGCTACAGAGAGATATTACAATCTAGTGCTGAAAGGTACAAATGCCAAAGACACGGAAAATTAAGTGGTGGGGGAGGTAAAAGGAAGTATGAGAATTAGAAATGAGAAAGGGAAACAGATTAAATATCCAGAAAGAATTCCTGACAAGGAAATTCTCATGTGTTGCAACACTAGGAGTTAAAGTGAAGAAAAAGCCAGCAGTGCAATGGAGGGTGATCACCCAGTCCCCCTGAGAGCCAGGAGATCACCGTGCTGCCCTGCTCTCCCTGGGATGGGCACAAATCCCCCTCTGGGGGTGACATGAGAGCAATCAGTGTATGAATATGTATGAGACTATTGTTCACTGTGAGCTGAGGTGACACATATTTCAAATTTCCTCCAGTGAGCATTTGTTCAGAATGGAGAATTTGGATTCTGGTGTCTGTGCAATTTTCCCCTTGATTATCTGAGAGTTGTAATGCTCGGTGCTACTGTGGGACCAGACACACCCAGAGGTTTTCTTCTCTGTGTAAAGTTTCCAGCTCAATCTCCCACCCTTACAGTCACTTTTCATCACTCTACAGCAGTGCACCTTTATGCTATGTGCCACAGCAGATATCCTTTATGCCAATACAAATCCTTCAGGATTTCAGCCACCTCAGGATTGTGTGGCTGATGCTACACAGCAGCTTGGGTTTCTCATCTATTTCATTTTACTTCATATTTCACCTCTCAAATAATGATTAAGTCAAGCCAAAGCCTTGTACTAATCAGTGCAGCACAGTTTGCATTGTTGTACATGTGAGCCCACTGTGCCTGCCTTTGTACAGCAGCACGTGAGCTATCTGTTTCCAGAATGAGACAAGAGCTGCATGTTTTAGCTGAGATCAGCTCTTATGTGCTCTGTATCATCTACACTCTCTTCAGGAGTAATTTTATGCACATTAGAAAATGTAGTTTGGCTCTCCCCTGCTCCTAATGATAGTTAATTAAACTAACTCATGTGAAGTAAACCACCTTCCATGAATGACTGAACAAAGAGAAAGGTTGGATGGCTGCATACCTTGGATATAAGCTGATAGATTGGAGGAAAAAAAAGCTGAAATTAAAATTAAATTAAGGCATCTTTGGGAGTATTATTTGCCCCCACACAAAAAGAAGACACTTTTTTGAAATAGAGAGTTGAATTCTTCTGTCTCTTGTACCAGTGAAACTCCTAAAATGAGAAAAGCTTGAAGGGAGCTTATCTGGAGAGGAAGCACAGACCTTCTTTGGGAGCAGTGGCAACCAGTGGGGGGAACTGTGCCTGCCTCTCTCCCAGCAGCTGTCAAGTGTGAATTCCTAATCTCTGCAAAAAGCCGGAGATGGAGTCAAATGACTTTGTATTACTGTCATTTGTATTCTGCCTCCGGATGCTTTCATTCCTCTTGCTTTGAGTAATATCTTTTCAACCTTGTCTTCCCATTAAAATTTCCTCTTCATTAGAGAGCATTTCAATATAATTTCCTCCTGAACGGAGCTCAGGGTACAGCCCAACTAATAAGAATTGCATGATCTGCATTATTATGCACACATAATCCATTATAATTGAATCTTATTCCACTTTAATTGCATGTGTTTACAAACACTGCAACAGATTATGTATTTTAGTTGATTGTGCCATTAATGATTGAAAAGTCAATGCTATTTTGTGTTAAACCCATTTTTGGATTGCATAACAAGTGAAACAATATAAAAGTTCTGGGAAGTCACATTTCTAACATTTCTAACTTTCTCTGTTTTATTTTTAAGTGTTGAGAAGAGTTCTCCCCAAACTGAAGCCATGCATCTTTAAAATTGCTACACTTTGTATCATCCAAACAACGTTCATTCTTCCAGAGTTTGGCAGGATTTTAGTTAAACACTTGCTCTTGGTTGAATTTGGAAGCTAAAGGTACTTTAGTGACACAGACTTTGTTGTTTGCTGTGATTTACAACAGCCCCACCACCCACAAGCTGAGTGCTTCTGTATTTCCAGAGAAGAGCTTTGCACCCAGAACTCACACATTTCTGAGCAGGCTGACATTTCTGAGCATTTCTGAGCAGGCCCCCACTGCCTGACTGGGACTTTTGCTTTTGGGCAGTGAGATAAGGTCAACAGATGCAGAATTATTTAGGAAATGGACCTCCTGAGACTCCATACTGAAGAGAATTGGAAAATTTGGCAGCACACTGTGCTGTTTTGGTGCAAGGTCAGTTAGATAAGGTCAGTCAGGATGTTAAATCCAGCCACTGCCTAGTTTATCATCACATTTTGTAATAGGAACGAAGAAGCCTGATGGACCAGAATCCCCAGAAGAAAAGAATCCAAAAACCAAGTCAATATTTTTACCAAGATTTATAGGAAATGTACTTCTTTTTATGTGCCTTGCCTCAGATACCTTTACCCCATGTAGTTTTAACAGAGATAGAAGTGCTTTATCTGGGCTCTGTTCAGCTTTTCTCCACAAATGATTATTCTGCTGCTCTTTAAGCCTCTGTGCAGGGCATTTCCTCACCCTAAAATCTGTCCTTCAGACATGAGTAACACCTTGCTGAAGATACTGACAGGACCACTAATTTTAAACATCTTACAAAGAGTCCTCAAAACAAACAGTAAATTTTTGTCACCAGTGCATCACAAATCGAGTGGCTTTCCCTTGAGCCTCCCCTGATCCAGAAAGTCAGTAATTGGGAACTGACTTCATGGCCCCAAACATGCATATTGACTTGTTTAAATTACATTATAATGTAATAAAATATTGCTATGCTAGTGTAGGAGAAAGGGTTTGTCTGAGTGGAAGACAGGCTTTGGCAGAAATCAAAATGCAGGTGATGTGCTCAGCAACCTCAGGATGTGATTGTTTATGTCTTTGACAATAAATAATACATCACAGGCACTGAAAAATGGAGCTTCACAAAAGTCTTGTGAAGTAAATCAGAAGCTGTTATCCAGGACAGAGAGGGAAATGGGGCCTAAAAAGGTTAAGGAATTTGACCAAGAGGAAGCAGCAACCTGTGGCCACGTGCAGCTCCTGGGAGTGCCCTGGTCTGTGCTGGGAAGCACAAGCCCTTTCCCTCCCAATTCCCTTTTAGCTATCAACTACAAAGAAATAGCCACTAATAATGCATTTGGATACTTAGTATGTGAAACCAGGAAATAAATTAATGGTTTTTATGCTCTGTGATGGATTTACAGAGAACCTCAAAGGCTTTCGTTTGGACAGGCTGGGTTCTGCCATGCCTTAATGTTTCATCTATTGGATTTTTGATAAATATAAAGCTCTCCAGTGGGACTGGGGATCTGAAGGGTTTTGGGTTGGAATTAAGAAATATGGTGTGATTCTGTGTTTATACCAGGAAGGCTTTTGTTTTGTGCTTTTAGAGATTTAGCCCGGAACTGCACCCTTGTCATTAATTGTTGTCCATTATGACTCAGAACAAACTTACTGCATTGTTTAAACTATTTTCTAGGCATCACAAAATGTTGAGACATTTTGCCTATGTTGAAGTGTGAGATTCTGTCCACTTCTACACAGCTGTGTAAGATTCTAGATCAGGAGGGTATGCTGATAATGCAGAGGTAATCTGGTAGACATTTATGTTTACCATTATTTATGGCAGTTTGTTGTGATTTGAAAATACTTTGGGCTGAATCTGGTTCATCCATGTAGCCTGCATGTAGTAAAGGCAGGATTACATTGCTCTGCCTTACCCTTTCTTCCTTCCTTCCCTCCATGGATGACATCCTGCTGCCTGCAGCCACATCCAGATCTGTTCTCTACAGCTCAGTGCCAAGTGGCCACAACCACAGTGGGCATTTCTGTGGAGGTTTGCACTCAAGCCAAGAATTTTTGTCCTTTTAGGGTAGAGGATGGCAAAATGCCTCTCTGTAGTCAGGACCCAGTGCTGAGGACATGCTTTGCTCTCCTGGGATGAGAAGTGTGGCAGAAGTGAAAAGCATCAGTGTTACTGCAGTCCTTTCAAAGGAGCCCCGGTGGGAGCTGACATTTGAAGGATTCCCTGAGTGTGGTGGGGTCTGGTGCCAGCCAGGGAAGCCAGGATCCAGGAACAGGCTCACAGGTACTTTGTGAGGAGCTAAAGTTTGTGTTTGTGGGGAGCAGCTCTGTGGAGCTCTGGAAGGAGCAGCTCTGTAGCTACAAGAGAAAAGCTGGTACAAGGTCAGAGCCTTTAGAAAGGGCAAAGAGAAAACAAACCATGCATGCCTTGCCTGTATACATTTGCATGCATGTGCATATGCAAGTAGGTCCGTGGGTGTAATTAACTCCTGGTTCCTGGGTGCATTTGGAAAACAAAGTGTCAGGTTGCAGAATACACCCTCCTCCTTGTGTAAGCACAACTACATTAACCTCAAAAGAGAAAGAGGAGGAATTTAAAGCACTGCAAAAGGCTGTATTGAGGCTAAATCCTCGTGCTAAATCAAACCTGCTTCAGTTAAATAAGCTCATCCACTCCTCCATCATACAAACTATTAGTTTTTCACTCTCAATACTGAAAAAAAAAATGGTCAGAAGTATTATCACTGTTTTTAACCTGGCAAAGGTATTTGCTGCTGTCCTGAGGTGTGTCTTCAGGACCAATGCAATTTTTTTTGCCTGAAGCTTTGTACATACAAACCTCTGGGGAGGGTGGGGGGGGGGGGGGGGAAACAAACGAGTTATCTGACGAGTTGGCACAGTCTTAACTAGTGTTGAGCAGTTTGAGAATCTGGAAAGCACATCAGACTTGGAGTCTGTGGGGAAAAGAGGAAATTCTGCAGTTACCAGAGTCTTTCCATAAAAGGAACAAATTAAAGAGAGAGGTAAGCAGGCAGAACATTTCAAAGATAGAAAGTCTGCAGACAAGAAAGTGTGTTGATAAGACCATTAAAAGCCAGCAGAGTGATTAATGGAACAGAATTGCCTTTTGGTTCTTGGGATGAACAGACAATTGCATCCCAACGGGATCACCAGAGATCTGAGCACAGAAGTCAAGCCATCACTGAAAATCTGCATTTATTCTCACTGCCCTCCCAAATACCTCTCCTTCCAGCAAACGCTGATAAGCTGAACTTCCCAGATCTACTGGGATTTTAGTGGGCAAGGTTCCTGGAAGAGGAAAAAAGGCAGAGAAGTGGGGGAATAGGATTGGTGGCATGCAGAGCTTGAAGAAAATATCTAAGGAGTTTATTGAGAGGAAACCTGGATGTGAGGACAGCTCAGGTCCCAGCCCCAGGAATTCCCTGGAGTCCTGGGAACACCTGCAATGCAAACCCCATGGCCAGGGAGGGAGGTCACATCTCAGCACAAATGTTTTCTGTCCCTGCTAGGCAGAGTGCTGCGAGCTGTGGAACAGCTTTAAGCTCATAGCCAGGAGCAAATGGAGGGGCTTTCATACACCAGAAATACCCAACGATTAACGCAGCAGTGGCTGAAATAAAAGAAACGTCATGCATGGAGGAATATTTGGCATGTTTCCAGGTCTTAGCAAATACAAAACCCCATCAGTCTAAAGAAGCATTAGGAGTTTATGATGTGGAAATAACTGGCTGGTGTGTGACGCATTTCCAGCTTATGGTGAGCCATCTATTAGAAGAAAATGTTTTAGACATTCTGGGGCTGGACCCAACCTCCCCGCTACAAGCCAAATGCCATGGACATGAGGCAAGTGTTTCAGAAACAGAATATCCTGCCATGTGCAGAGAGGGAAGAGATCAGGGAACATTAGGCATAATTACTTCTCAGCTGTTTGGTGCTCAGATGAGGTGATGGGGAAAAGTCTTCTGTAATAGCTGAGTTCGGGCAGCTTCTGTCTGCTGTGGTGATACCTCTGCTGGCTTCCTCTCACTCTGAGGCTTCCACTGCAGACACAGAAACCTTTTACAATTTGACCATTTGACTTGAAGAAAGTGCTCACAATAAAATGGAATCTGTAGAAATGGCAGGAGTGAGTGAACTGTTCTCAGTGCATTTATTTTAGCAGCAAGAAGAAAAAAAAGGGTGGCTTAGTCATGTGCAGCAATCAAGATCAGCATGACCTTGGGTTTGAGCAGCAGCACTCCATCCTCTCCAGTGGAGTCAGGGAATGCAGAGCATTCCATGGACATCACCTGGTTTTACAAATATCTTCAGCATCAGGAAAAATGCCTGCTTTACAAAGGAGCAAACTGAAACACAAGGAAATGCCCAAGAATCCAGCAGCACATCCAGCAGTGGCAGACTGTGGTAGCTTGTCAGTCTGTCTCTGCAGCTGCATTCTCCTTGGGAGTTAGCTGGGGGAAAGTATCAGTGTGTCACTGACAAAAGAGGGCAAGGAATCCTCCATCTCCAGAGTAACTCCAAATGGTGTTCACAAGCCTTACAGCGATTTCCTTAATGGGCACTTTCTGAAGAGTGTTTCTCTAGAGAAGTTCCTCATTGGAAGAAAATCTCAGGTAGTTTCAGGAGGGCAAATCTCTTCCTTCCATAACTCTGGGGGTGCAGGAGCTGCCCCAAGGTGTCTGCATCCTTTGTTGGTAGCAGATCCAGCAGTGAACCTCTGACTCTAAGAAATGCTGGCTTTCATATAGAGAATACAAGAAAATGGGAGCCAAAACTCAACTCAGTCAAGCTGAAAAATGGGCCTGTATCTATTTTTTTTCCTTCTTTTAAACACTAATTTTCTGTCCTCTGGGTCTTTTTAATTCTTCTCTCTGCTATCTTTGTCAAAGACAAGATTTGTGCTTTTTATTTGACACAGTCTTTTCAGTTCCTCTGGGGAAAAAAAAAAAGGAGAAGCTGTGGACATATCAGTGCCAGCTACAAAGGACTACAGGGAAGATTTCTCTGCTGGAGAAACTCTGTTAGGTTTCACACAGCACCAAAGGAAGGGAGGTTTAGTCCAAACTCTTTACCTTTGGGCAGGCTTATTTTCCCATTCTTTAACCCTGTGACATTAAGAACCTTTCCAGAAATAAATGTTCACTCTTCTCTCCTGAGGTACCAGGACTTCTCAAATGCATATAGGATCTGGACACACACACTTGTTTCCCTTTCAGACAAAACCACCTGGTCACAGTGCACTTACTCTTCATGGCCTTTATGAAAGAAAATGTCCAGACATTTGCAGGAACGGAGTCCCTTTTGCTTCCTGAATTGAATATCGTAGTAAATTTATGGACTTTGTAGGTACCTTCATGCTCTGAAGGCAGGATCTGTTGCAGGAGAAGTTTTATTACCAAATCACAGAATGCCTTAAGTTGGAGGGGACCCACAAAGATCATTGAGTCCAATTCCTGGCCCTGCACAGGACGCCCCAAGAACCACACCCTGAGCCTGAGAACTTTGTCCAAATGCTCTTGGAGGTCTGGAAGCCTTGGGGCTGTGACCACTTTGCTGGAGAGCCTGTTCAGTGCCTGCCCACCCTCTGGGTGAAGAATGTTTTCCTGATACTCAACCTAAACCTCCCCGACACAGCTCCAGCCATTCCCTTGGGTCCTACTGCTGATCACCACAGAGAAGGGATCAGTGCCTACCCCTCCTCTTCCCTCAGAAAGGGGAAACTGAGGAGGTGTTTGCCCAGACAAGAACAATGCCTTGAGTGGCAACATTGCTGCTTCCATCACTCCTCTGAAAATGTGTCAAGAGGTACTTTAGTGGGGAACATGACATCTTAGCCATGCTTTGCATGAGCTAAAGGGACATGTGCTTTGTGCCAGTAGAAGGAGAACATTTCCCCATGGGAATGGTGTCATTCTGCTGAGAAGCATCGCTGTGGCATGGAGCTGTGGCATTTTCCAACAGAAATGAGCAAGCCCAGCCAAAATACCAGGGCAGCCTCACGACCTGTGATGCACCAGCCCAGCCCTGACCTGGCCCTCACTTCCCTCCCTGAGCCTGGGTGTGAATAGCAGGAGGCCAGACCTGGGCTAGCACAGCCCTGCAGGGCTGGGGGCAAAAGGAGCTGCTGACTCTGCAGGAGCCTGTGCCTGCGAGTCCTGTGAGCGCTGGGCTGTGAGCAGCACTGCAGCACAGCTGCAGCCCTGCCTGCAGCACTCCTCCTGCACCTGGGGGTGCCTCAGCCCTCCCAGGGACGTGGCTGGGTTCAGTGCTGCTCCCCGAGCAGGGCAGCGAGAGTTGGGGTCACCTACTGAGGGACTGAGGAGGGAACAGGGAGAAGAGCTGTCCGTGCTGAGCTGATGCCTGCCTGCTCCTCCTGCTGCTGTTTCCTGGGAGCTGAGGATCAGACCAGTTCTAATTTCAGGATTCAGATAAAAGTTTCAGTCACAGGTCATGACTCCCTCAGTTACAAGGGATTCTGACCATTTTTCCTGCGGGGTGGGAACGGAGAGCAGCTGCTCTGCTGTGCCTGCCAAGCTCTGTCCTGCCTGCCTGGAGTGCCCAGTTCAGGGAAAGCTGCTTCCCTCGTCCAGAGGCCATAAAGATGCTGACACCCACAAATGGGCTCAGCAGGGATATTCATGCATGGTCTCCCTTTAGTACATATTGTCTGTGCTCCTGACTGGTGCAAAGTCTCTTCCCTGTGCCCTCCTCAGACACTGCCTTGCAAGGCACAGGATTTCACAGAATCACTGCAAAACCAGAGATCTCCTGACAGGAGCAGGAAAACAGAGGGCTGGGAGAAGGTTCTGCATCACTGAGCCCAGTTGCCTGCAGTCACAGCCTGTCCTTCCATAAGATCCCCTTCATCCAGCAGTGAAGCTGTTATCATCAAACTGGTTTTACCTAGTTTACATAGCTTAATTTCTTTACTTCCACCTCTTTGTCAACAGGACTATCCTAATGCCTCATTCTACTGATGGCTGGAAATCTTCCCAAAATTTCCAGCCTTCTACCTATTTGTTCTTGTGTCAATGCTGCTCTTGAGTAGAAATAGCTCTTCCCACCCTCCAGTGTTAGCCCTCCTCCCAGCTGCATTTGTAGACAGCAATGACAAAGCCATAGAAAGGAAAGGCTGCATTTGCTGCACTTCTCTGCAGCTGTTTCTTTTTGTCATAGACCTTTTCTCAGTTTCTGTGCCAGGACTGACTGCCTGGTGCTCCAGGTAAGATCTCATCAAGCCCTGGAGCAGGGATGTTCACACTGGATGTCTGATGCCTCATCATAGACCCACAGTCTCTTGGGGCATACCAGAACATCTGAGTTCATTTTTTTTTTCCTCTATAATTTCAAAAGGAAAAGCCCCATTTCACAGACATAGTGCATGTCAGCATTATCTCAGTGTCCAGCCTTGCCCTTCACATGATCACATCCTTCTTCACACTTCCATCTCTCCTGCTGCAACCTTCAAGTCTACCCCATTTTTGGAATAGTTTTCTGAGCCTCCACTATTGTCCTTATCCACCCTAATTTCATCTCAGCCACAAATTTTGAAGCATCTCCTTTTGTGCCACAAAAATTAGAATTATAAAATCAATTAATCTCCCCCACCAACCCTAAAGAGACACAAGGGTCACCACTATACCTCAAACTTTCCCAAAATATGCTCTCCATAGCTCTCCAGACATTTCCCGCACAATTCCAATAATCCATGTTTTCTGCAGTTTGACTAATCTTGTCACCATGTCAAATACACTGTAGAAGTCCAGAGAGATTAGATCTACTGCACTGCTTTGTTAGGAAAATCAATTATCCTATCAAATAAAATCATCAAATGCATCTGACACAACATTGGTTTGGTAAAGCTTTGCTGCATTCTTTCCTTCAAAAAGAACTTCTTTTACTTCTGAAGCTTTGTATAACTTTGAGGCCAGACAAACCAGCCTTTAGTCACAGAGGCCATATTTTTCCTTTAAAAAATATACTAAGTGAGGACTACACAAAGGGGTGACAGGAACAGTGACAAAAGGGTGACAGGAACAGTGCCCCATCTGGAGCCAGATTCCATACAAATTGGCTCTAGCAAAGCCACAGCACAGTAATACCTAACCTCTATCACCAGCCTTTCTACCTTCTTTTAAAAAATGTCTGGGCTTTTTTACCTTCTTTAATTCAAAAGAAGTTTGAAATCATGCTTTTACAATGTCAAAGTACAGACTCATGGGTTTAGGAGTCATCAGACCAAGTTCCAGAAAAATAATGTAAGACCTGGATTTTCTCAAGACCCATGGAAACAAAATGCTGAATCGTTTCCTATGGCAATGAGGAAATCTCTTCCCCAAAAAATGACAGGGAATTTTAAAGTGCACAGAAGCCGGTGATTAGAAATGAAAATAAAACTGAGAATATTACATGTGTTTTGTTTGGGTTTGATCCAAAGGCTTCTGGATGGTGCAGGTAATGGGCTATTTGATGTTCATAGCCTTCTGGCTGGAGATCTAATTTTTAAGCATTTCTATATCCTTTGGTTTCTCATGAAAAAGAACCTGGGTCTGGGGACCTGGTGGGCTCCTATGTGCTAAATTTATGTTACCAAGTTATCCATATTAATATATTTTCTCTTCCTGTTTCCCCTCCTCCCTTCATCCTACCCACTGAGGACCACTTTGTTCTTGCCTCAGCCAGGGCAGTATTTTCACTTTTCTTCCTGAAACCTGATTTTTATGTTCCTCCCCCTCAGGATGACCAGATGTGATTGCAGGGCCAGCTTTTCATAGCTCAGGTCTGTGAGGAATCCCTAAAGAGATCAACCCACGGATGTGCAGTTTATGTGAAGACAGGGGCAGAGGAGGGTCAAAGGCCATGAGCTGGAGGGGTTTCGGAGCCAGGAATGCCGTGGGTTTTGCAGGTCATATAACATCTTTATGATCCTTTTTCACGTCCTCATGCCTGAGAAAGAGTCTATCATTCATTGCTTGCTCCTGTACAGCTCCTTTTCTCAGCACAGCCCTTGGCCAGGGCTCTGCATTCCCTCCTCCTCAGTTCAGTATCCACTGGGACTGTTCCAGTAGCTGCTGAGAGAGATCTCCAAGCCAGACTGGCAGGTCTGCAGTAAGGTGTTTTTACTGGCTGTTTGTACTACACACACACAATAAAGATGGCGAGTTAGTGAAAATTAAGAAAAATGAGGACATTTCACTTGAGCTGTTCTAGAACCATCTTAAACAGCCTTGCATGGGTAATTGACCTCCTACTACTATTAGATAAAAGTAAAATGGTCAGTGACTGGAATTAGAAAAGAAAAGAATGCAATTCAAACATGATTGTTATCAAAGATAGGCTCTAATAGGATACCAGAGTCCAGTTGAAAGTTCAGATGAATTTGAACTTAGTGGCGAAAAAAATCCCCACTTAATTTTCCATTTCACAAAACAGTTTTATGAACCTAATAAGGAAATCTTAGCAAATCTGATTGTGCAAGGAAAAAACTTGTTATAAATAATCAAACTCAGAAATCAGATGCCAGCAAAGGAGTAAGTTTCCTTCTCATTTATATTCTTGTCAAACCACTGAAATCAGAAGAGCTTCAGGAAAATTTAAGACTTCCTTTGTAAAGCTATATTGCTTGACAGTAACAGGACTCATACATTTAGATGGTTCTCCCATCATACTCAAATATTATTGACTGTTATTGTTTAATGGGCAAAACATCTTTGGAGAAAAATCCAATATCAGGATTGAAGTTTTTCAAAACAAAATGCATTTGTATATCTGGAGATAGAGCAGACGCAATACAGTAGAGAATATAACATATATATCATACCAAGTACATAAATGTAGAATCTTGATTCTCTATATAATTTGAAATAGCTATACTAAAAATTAATGGCAGGAAATTTCTTCACTTCAGATATTCCAAGGAATATTCTAGTAATTAAAATATTGAGACTTACTGAAATAAAGCACATAAACAACATCAGGCACACAATGTCTTTTTGTTCAGTGGCTGCACTGCTCTTGACACAAGAGAGCAGTCCCTGGAAAAGAACCCTGAAAGGACTGAGCTGGCCAGAGTAATTAACACACACAGTGGTTTCTCTGCAAAAGACAGGACAGAAAAAGCACATCTGCTTTTGCACCCAGACATGTATTCCTCACTGTGTGTGGGACAGGCATCACTTGCAATCAATCCAGCACCACTGGGCTCCTGCTTGGCTCCACATCAGTGCTCCTTCATGCTATCCTGCATTCAGCCATGCCAAATTCTGCCTGACGCTGGCACAGGTGGGAGCATCCCCATCCACTGCCCAGGAGTGGCTCGGTGTTTACACAGGTGGAGCCGAGGCATTAATCATGTCACCATTTCTTTACCCCTTTGATAGGTAGAATTTGGATTCCTTCTGTCTTTGAAGCCTGTCTGGACAAACACTGAAACATCTCTGCCCTCAAATACGAATGCAGCCCCCGTTTTGGTTCTGCCCTGGGTTTTCTAGCAGAGACAAGAGGGCAGCAGTGACAATGGCACAGATGTTGCACCAGTGTTGCCCACACCCACACTGCTGCCCACAAGGGACCTGCTCTGCCTCCAGAACAGGCCAGTGGCTCCTGTTTGGGACTGCCTTTCACACAGATATTTCAAATCCTGCAGGTTCCACGAGGCAGGAGCCTATCGCTGGTGTAGGGCATTGAGCCTCTCATACCCCACAGTCTGGAGAAGTTCCAGTGCTCTCTTTGCTGGCAGAGGCTGTGCCAGGCTCAGGAAGGAAAACAAATCCCCATCACAGGGGGCTTCACACTCCAGGGCCTTCCCTGCCATCCCCAACATCCTGCCAGCGCTCCTTTGCACCAGCTGCAAGGACAGAGGAAGCCAGGCCTCCATACAGGAGCATCTTTCACACTTGAGAGGAGCCTGCCAGAGCCTCCACAGCTCCAGAGACCTCCCTGCTCACTTGGGCTTCCTGACCCTTCACATCCCACTAAACCCGATCACAGCAGAGCTTCTGTATCGCACCTGGAAGGACAGAAGCACTTTGCTTGTTTGGTGGATTCACCCAAGGGAGATCAGGGGACACATCTGAGGATCTGTTATGCACCTGTACTCTTAAATAGCACAGTCTGTCTGGAGAGCCAGGCAGGCACCCCAAGGAGTCACCTTTGCTTTTCTGAGGGATCACATTGGAGCTGGCTGATGGGGGTTGAGCCCTGCTCAAGCCCACCAGCATGGCAGGGGTTAAAGGTCCAGCTGGGACTACCAGGAGAGCAAGAAAAAGCCAGTGAGCATCGAGGCAAAAAGAGGGGGAGCTGTTTTAGTCATCTGTGCAAAAATAATAGTGACTCTGAGGGGAAAAAATCCAGGTAAATAGACATGGTGTGTGAGATAAACGAGCCCCTGGGGATGTTTGTTCCTGCACTACCAGATCCATCATGCTTCCCCCAAAGGGTATTGCATTTCCAGGGACTGGGGATTTTTAGTCATTTACTGTACCAAGAGGCATTTGAAATCTGAGCAGGGAAATCAAGTAAAGAAAAGCATCCTTCCTGCAGAGCTGGGGGTGGGAGGAGAGGGGATTAGAGGAGTGAGCCAAGGGTTAGAGACACTGTGTGTGTGTCTCTGTGTGCCTGTGAGGCACATCAGAGTGCCTTCATCCTCAAACAAAGGCAGCAAATGCATGCCAGAGCCTGATCCTGCAACATCCTGGTCACAGTGGACATTAATTACAAGTACAGACTTCCTGGGACTGTTTTTCCAGGTCTCTTCTATTCCCACCATTAAAACATCGCTGGTTTCTGTGGTGTGAGGCTCCAGCTGGGAGCTGCTGCAGTAGGGGTTTGGGTATTGTTGGAGAAATTCTCATGCAGTGAGGATATGGCCCCTGATCCCAGTAGGGATGAACTCCACAGCTTGTAATGCATCTTCTGTGCCTCTCTCAGGGATCAAATTTTGAGTCAAGGTTACTTCTAAGACTCCGAAAATAGAGCAAGTACAGACACAAAAACTTAAATAATCTTCTTAAAACTTCTCAGAGGAGAGAAAAGGTCAGATTACAGGGGTATCTGTGGACAATTTGTTCATTTCTTGTTGTTGTTTTGTTGTTGTTGTTTTAAAAACTGACAGAAGTGGAGAAATAATGAAACATTACTTCAATGAGTATAAAATAATTTTAAGCAGACGTAAACAAATACCATTAGATAATTAAAACCAGAGATAGCTGACTGGCTAAATTCCTCTGCAGTCCACTTCAGCTTTTGATGATACATTGATATTTTTGCATATGCAGAATTGAAAAATTCATCAGAGAGGGTGGAAAAAAGAGATCAGTTTTATCAATGAAAAAAGTGTGTTTATGTCAGAGGAGTATTCCTGTAGCTTGTCTTAAAAGCAAAGATTTAATATTATGCCTGTTTCCTCTTGGAAAGCCTCTGCTAAGTTTCCAAATACCATTTTTCCCCAAGTAATTTATTCATAAGCACATCCTGTGTCCTCAGCTGCTGTGGTGATGGGGAAGAGGTGGAAGGTTTTCACAGGCACTGTAAGATTTTCTTTATGGGAAAGAAATAACTTTGTACAAATCCTGTATAAAAGGGGAGATGTATGTTTAGGACCAAATGTTGTCCTCAGTGGTATAAATCCCAAACAACTCTGCTTCAGTAAGTATAATCAAATCCTTCTGGTCACTCCGCAGGGAAACTGAGAAGAGATTTTGAGCTTTGGTGAATATTTGGTGTTCACAACCATAAATCCTGTGCTGGTGGATTTATGTGCCACTCTAGGCACCTGCTGCAGAATATAGATCAGGAAAATTAAAAAGTGGCATCTTGTGTGAGGTTTCTGCTGTCCCTGCCAGGAGGCATTTTCTCCAAACAGGCTGGGCTTTGAATCCAGCCCAGGCAAAGTCCATCCTGCCTCCTGGCTGCTGTGATGTTGCCACCAAACCCTTCCTTCACCCCACAAACAAGCCTGCACTACTACAGCCTCTCCCATGAGAGTTTGTGGTGTTCTCAGACAGAAGAGCCAAAGGACATCAGACATTGTGCCTTCGTGAGTGGCTGTGTGTGATCACAGCACCGAACACCCTGTACAACGTGGGGGCTTCTCAGGCAGTTTTAGGTCCTTGCTCTTCTGAATTTAAAGTTCCCCTTCAAGGCAGCAACAATATAAACTGAGCAACACTGAATTTCAGTCATCCTGTTTCAGTTTTCAGGCAAAGCTCACAAAGGAATTTATAAGGGCAGAGGATTATTCTTAGTTCAAAAGTGGGGAAACAGAGTCTTGGCGCTAAAAAACAGCCTCTCCAGACCTGCTCCTGTCCTGGCCTTTTACCTGTCTGCTTCTGTTATTGCTTCACTGAAAACTCCCTCACTGGGGCATGGCAAAACATCCTTCCCTCCCTCTTTGCACACTCTCTCCACAACTGGATCCTTCCCACTTGATCTTTCACTCCTGGAGTGGAGAGCTCAGTATACAGCACCAAATCATCAAAGAAATCCAAACACTCATCTCACTGATGCAAAGGACTTTTCAAAAGGGAGAGCACAGAAATAGAAGCATGAGCTTCATCAGACAAGTGACTATTCCACCAAAGCAAGGCAGCAGCAGCTGAGTGGAGAATAAAAGGAAGAACAGATTAAAGGAGATACTTGAATCCTGAAGAAAGGAGAGTTCTGGATAGCAGATGATTTGCAGGGGGGTGGCAGGAAAGGCAAAGGAATTATCTAGCAATATTTTGCTAAAATTGCCAAAGAAGTAATATTAACATAGGAATAGGAAAGTGTGGACAGAAAAAGCAATCAAGAGTTGGAGAAACAGCCAGGCACTGTGTGTAAAATCAGCGAGCATCTAAGTGGCCAATTTGGTGTTTCTGTGAAAAGTGAATGGCACAATGCTTTTTCTGCCACAAAGCAGGGAAATCACAGCAGTGTCGATTGGAGCAGTGCTTCAGGAAATTATTGAACAAGAGACAAACAACCTCTGATCATGGCATTCCAGGAGAGGAGTAAATCCACAGAATTGCACACAGGGCTTAGGCCAATGTGGCCTGCAAATGTCTGAGCGCTAATCCATTGCTTAACAAATGGGAAAGCAGCAGGCAGCAATTGCTGCTCAGCAGAACTGCTCAGGGCAGGGAACCATCTCTGCCCAAGAGTCTCACACTATATCAGGCTGAGAAAGCACTGCTACTGAGAACCAGGCTGAGGAGAGTAAAATTGCTGAAGTGTGAAATCCTGTTGGAATTACTCAACAATCACACTGGAGACTGGCCCCAGCAGCTGGGTGTGCATCCTCAGATACATATTTTACCAGCCTTTAAGCAGGAAGCATTCCCTGGGCCCAGCAAGCAGCACTGTGTAAGCAGCCTGTTTTGTTGGATTCTTATTTGTTGCTGTTCAAACTTACAGTCAATCTTCAGTGATTTGCTGAAGAGGATTGGGCACCCTGGAAATCATTTAATTTCATCATCTCTACCAAAAGACTTCAATAGTTTACGCCGCCCATTGTTGTGAAAGATGATCAGTGAGCCTGGATTTTCCCTGCAGGCAATCACAAAGGATGCCTGACCTGTACCTCTGTGGAAAGCATAACAAAGTCAGTGGTGTGGCTCCCGTTTGCACCAGCAGAAGCAGTCTGAAGAGGAAAAAAAGGTTTATTCTGGTGTCTTTGCTGATAACTGTCTTAGATACGTTCCAACTCTGCTGCTCCTCAATACCTCAGGACTAGACACTGTTGCAGTATGTGAAAGCTTTGATGTTTCTGAAAATTAGCTCTGCTTTAGGACATATTTGCTCTAGGTAACATCCCAGCTGGCAAGTATTAAATAATTGACACATCTAGAAGTGCAGGAGAACTGTAAGCTCTCAAAGATGGAGTGGAAAATTAGGGAAGGAAGGGTTAACCAGACTTTATTCTTGCCTGCAACTATACGTGCTCTGTTCCCCACCTGCCCCAGTGAAGTATGAAATGCAGCAGATGTTTGATCCTGATCTATCAGCCTCCATATAAATGAAGGTTGAATTAGTGAAGAAGGAGGCACAGTAATGTTTGCCAGAGTAGAGCAAGAAGATTTCTGACACCTGGGCAACTTAATGGTAGCAGATGGCAAAAGCTGAAGGCAAAAAGAGGGAGAGATGTGCACCAGCAGCTGGTGCACAAATGGGGAGTAGAGAGGTCTGCACTGAAACTGCACAGGAAGAATTTAATACCAGCAGTTCTGCAAGAATGATAGTGTGAATATACAAAGAAGAGCCTGTGTTTTAATTCAGACAACTATCGTTGAAAGTACCCGATGGATTGTCAACCAAGGAGATTTTCACAGCAAGAAGCCATCTATTTGCATCAAACACTGTCAGTCTGCAAAACAGCAGCTTCTGGGTCATTTAACAACACTCCAGATGTAGTTATTTTCTCTTAGGCAATCAAGTCAAAAAGAGCTGTGCAAGAAAAAGGCAGAGCTGGATATAAAGGGGGACAATCAAGCAGCATGTGGAAGCGATTAGCCAGTCCCTGTGATGTAACTCAGTTAAATGAACACTTGGGTGTCCTGTGGTTCTCAGCACGAGACTGCAAGACTCTGCTCAAACAAGGGGTTGCATTCACACAGGTGCTGCCTGTTCTGCCCCAGGAAAAAGAAGGGAAACCAGACAGAGCTGTAAATCTGGGGAGTGACATCAACAAGGGTTTCTTGATACTTTTTTTTCTTTTAAATGACTGAGGTTATATTAATGCTTCTTGCCAAGATAATTGTTAGGAATTTGTCTTTCCCCACACTGGACTCATCCTTTTTAGGGAATAGCTGCCCTCTGCAGAACTTGGGTCTGAGTTCAGGCTCCACAACACCCAAGAGTATCTAGATGTGCACGACAGAATTTGGCTGTTTCTGGAGGATCCTTTTTCCTGCTAGACTAATTTTCACTGACACAGGGATTATACATCCTGAACACAACCTGTTACCTGTCATGCACACCACAATTGCAGCCCTGCCAGGCTAATGCTGCACTGAACACTGACACTCTACAGAGACACCCAGCATGGAAGAGTCATCAGCAGATCATTCCTGCAATTCCTTTAACACACAATTCACACCAAGTATCTATGGATTAGTGAGACTGCCTGCTGCTGTTTCAAAAAGACTCAGCAAGTGGGTAGAAGGAATGCTGTCTGATAGGTATGCAACTTTGAAATATACTCATACTGTTCCTAGAGAATTTGTGACCACAGGAGGAGAAAAGGTTATTGTATGTACAACCTGAAGCTTCAAATGTATCATGTCCTTTCTTTTGCAAGTAGAAATGTGCATTTGTAACTGATAGGTACACTTTCTAGTTACATTTCTATAAAATTCCTGTTATAATGAGGATGAATCACAATGCAATTATGCATTAGTTGCTCTGTTCGTTATATTATTTGGCATACTTCAACATGCAAACTGCAAACCTCCTGAATTCCTCCTGTCCTTCATCCTCCTTGGCCATTCCCTAAGTGCTGGTCAGAAACTGACAAAGTAATTCTAAATCGTTGCACACCTTTGCAAGCAAAGGGTTTTCTCAAATAGCATCCACTGCTGTACAGCTGAGCAGCAATTTCCTCTCCTACAGAATAGGATTTTCCTGATGGAAGGCAGAGTGAAAGCACATGTGAGCCCCCTGCTTCCCTACTTTACAACATTAATACAGTGCAGGAAGACAGAAAATTGGCATACCTGATCAGACCACCACTCCACTGCTCCCTGTATCTTCTTTTCAGCAAGGAGCAGATTGGTGTGCCAGAAAAACACAACAGCAGGAGAGCCACAGTAAGGATAGGGAATACACCAGTCCCATCACTGATGGCAGCTGCTGCTGCTGCTGCTGCTCAGTGATTAGAAAAAGCCTGAGGAAAGCAGGGAGTATCATGGAATCTCTCCCTAAGATTGAACCATGTCAACTAATCAGCCCCAGAAATCTTTCTGGTCATCCCCTGCCTATGCTGCACACCTTGAACAGTTTATTCCCTCCTTCAAATACCACCCAAGGGAAGAACCTCTCCTCTCCATTCAGCCACACGACCCTCACAGGCAGCTGTCACCTGCTGACCCCCAAGTCTGAGTGACTTTAACTTACTGGGGAGGACTGAGGCCTTTGGGATCACCCTGGAAGAGAGGTCCATGAAGGAGGGGGAGCTGAGGGAGCTTTTAGGAATCTTCTCGTATTCAGTATACACAGCTGAGGAACTGTGAACATGAGTGGCAACTTCCACCTGCTTTGACCTGGCATTGAACATTCTTGTGTCCAGTTCAGCACTGAAATCTCTTAGAAGATCATCAGCAAAGTCAAGACTCCTAGACCTGGGTATCTCCAACCAAAATCTTATGTCTCTTGTACTGCTGTGTCATCCCACTTACAAATCAATGGCACAGTGAGACCCTTACTCACATTGCAACACTTACTCAAACAGAAATACATTTCTTGTGACAATGAGAACTTTTCCTTTTTTTTAAATTTTTTTTCTACCTTAAGGTGAAAGGAAGGGCACATGAAAAATGCAAGATAGGTGGCACACACAAAAAAAAAATTGTTTAAATTATTCAGAATGCAGGTATTGTTCAGTCAGCCCTGCTATCAGGCAGTAAGTAGTTGCCCACCTTGAGATTCCTGCCTACAAAATTCAAAGTCCCCTTTGCTGCCCCCAGTTCTGGGAGAAGCTTGGTGTGCTAATAATACCCAACTGTAAACTGAGAAACAAAACTGGAGCCTCGAGCCCTCCCCTCCAATGCACTGACTGTGTAAAGAGGGGAAGGGAGGATGTCCAAGAGCAACAGCAAGTGCAGGTATGGGGAAGCACAGAGAGCACAGGCAGCTCTTAGGAGCAGCATGGATTCAGAAGCAAACATCTCTCTCGTGGTCCCTCCAGTTGTCCCCATCTATGGCTGGCTTGCACCAGCTTGCTGTCACTCATAGCTTCAGTGAGGGACAATGAAGAAGGAAGGAGGAGAGACCAGTGGCCCACACACTGACTTGCTGTTTGGTAAAGCAAATCTGCCATTAGTGCTATCCTAACCCTTTCATTCCCAGGGTCTGAGGCAGCCTAGCTGGGGTTTCTCTGTGATCTGTTTTCCTCCTTAATCTCTCCCAACACCATTCATTTCTGAGATGTGTCCCAAATGGTAGTTTCATTTAGACCAAAGGGCTGTGAAGCAGGTGGTACTAAAAAAACAGGCAGGAGTGGAACAAGCAATGAAAGAACTAACTTCTCACTAGCTCTGTCCCAGCCTGCCTGGCTCCAGGGTGCCTCTCCTGTCCTTCAGCCCGTGTGTGCCACTGCTGCTGGTAGACACACATCTCTGCTGGTGGCTCTAACTTTTGTACACTAGGGACCATAGTGAGATCAGCAGCACCAGTGGTAGCAGATGTTTACAAGCCTTTCTCCACCTTGACCTGGGCTGGTCATTAACTGACCACCAAGAAGAAAGATGCTCCAAGATCTCTGCAGGGCACAAATATCTCTGAGCTGGGATTTGGTGATTAGCACAGCGTTACTGAAAACAGCAGTGTCCTGTAGCATCTCTCACCACCTCTCTTCGAATGCTGTTTTTTGGTCTCATTTCTTCTGCCCACCATCAGCCCAGGTGCTGCTTACTTAGAAATTCAGATTGTGAGTCCCCACCATCTGCAAAGAGTATTTTGCCTTTTGAGAAGCGCAGTGTCCGTCTGTGACTCTGTGCACACAAAGCACAGCACGGTCCCTGCATCCCCCTCTTTCTCTTTGTGCCACAGCTGCCTCACAGAGTTTTAAGAACTTTCGGCTTCCAATCACTACTTCCACCAAGTCCTGCGCCAGCCTCAGCTTGCGGCGGGGGCGGATGCTGCCGGCTCCTCTCGCTGCTCGCATCAGCCGGGAGAGCTACGGCACCTTCCATTCCCGGGAGGGATTGTCTCTCTAGTTTCAAAACAATGTGTGAAAGCCTGCTCCGCAGAAACAGGAGCCTCAGTAAGTTTAAGGATGACTGAAGCTGTTTCCTCTCCCAGGGAGGTTTAAGAACTACGGAGGGATGAATGGAGTTAGACCTATCGCTGCATTCCTAGCAGCCATCCTATTACAGCCCTGAATAAAAGCAGGAATGGCATGTCTAGCCTAGGTTAATAAACCCTACGGAGTGCATGCCTAAAAGCACTACGAAACAGCCTTAAGTCAGCTGGAGAAAACTAATTTCAAGCATGGCAGTCTAGTGTGCCTGTCATTCCTGTTATCCTTCCAAACTATTTCAGACATTTTGAGCAGCCAGTCCTAAGCGATGAGTTAGCAGGGGTTGTGACATTAATGGTCCAAAAAGGTTTAAGCACCGGGAGGGAACGATGACAGCACTTAACAACCGGTGGCAGTTCGGAGGATTCCGCTGGATCTCTGTTTGTTAATAATTAGACTTCGCCTCGGAGGAAGATGTGACAGCAGTCGGAGGTAGGATTTGCATGGGGAACAAAGGGAGCTGTTCGTGCTTCGCTCCCCGGCTTCCCGAGCGCCGCCAGGTGCGGCGGCAGCGCTGGGGAGGGGGCGCCGGGATGGGGGGAGAGCCGGGGGCGGAAATTCTGTGGTGGAATTTCTGTGGGTAGTCCTGTGCTTTATGGCAGGAATGCCTCGAGGACAAGCTGGCTCAAACCTCGCTGCCTGCTGAGTGTGCATTCCACGTTGTTCTTCCCGCGGAGTAAAATGCATAGAGGTCATGCAACACTTTACTCCTTTGCTACCCAGCCAGTTCTGAGATGGGAGAAGGGAGAGGGGGAAGCTGCCCTACAATGAAAGGGGAAGAGGAAAGCTATGGAGCCTGTGAGATGAGGGAGACATGCTATTAATGTGTAAAATGCGTCTGGAGTGCCGCCGTTGTCATTTGAAAGGGGGAAAACATTCGCGGGGGAAGGTGGTGGGAGGAATTTTCCGCGTGAGGGACTCTTTAGGTTATAACCTATTGCAAAAGAAGGCGTGATGTGTCCATCCATTTTGCATAATCAGAGCTTTCTCTGCACTGTTGGCATTGTTTTGCTGGACGAGAAATGTAGTTTCAGACGGAAAAAGGCACGATTTCCTCCCGTGTCACTGCCAGCCCCCGGAGACACCGGTGTGGGGAAGGATGTACGGCGTTTGGCTGGATGCTGAAAGGGCTGAGGGGCAGAATGAACACTTAGTAGGATAACAGGAAGGCTTCCCCTGGAAAAAGCTTGTTTCTTCCCAGCCAGAAGTCCAAGAGGTGGTAGGCAAAGTTAGAAGCCTCATGTACTTTTTTATGATGTGCCTGTTTAGCATGACTAAGAAAGAAAATGTCCAAAAATCAGAGTCAGGTCTGCGTGGCCAGACAGGGCAGTGGGGTCTGCACGGGGTCCTGAGCAGGGCTGGGCTGCAAGTTCCTGTATTTGAGTGTGTGTGACCCTCACCAGGATGAGCAGCAGGAACATAATGAATGAAAATCGTATTTCCATGCATATGCAGAGCCCCTATCATTTGGTGTGTTTGATCTGAGTGTGATGTTCCCTGGGTTGATGAATTGTTTCAACTTGTTCATTAAAGTTTCATTCCCAAACAGAAGGACTTCAGAGTGAGTGGTATTTAGTAACAATAAAATGTTCTGCTTGTGGAAATGCTTCTCACAGGACCCATTAAAAATGCACGTAAAGAAGCTGAGAGTCATATCTTGCAGCAAGAGGTATGGAGGCACTTGCTGTGCTAAATTTTCAAATTAAAGTTATGATACCATTCTAAATCTACTTTAATGTGGATGTCACTAAGGATATTTTACAATACAGTTGCCAAAAACTCACAGCTTCAAGAATTCTGTTAGACTGATTGTTTTCATTAAATCTTCATCAGAAAAAGAATTCCTAAGCAGGGACTTACCAAGTAATTTGAATTTACTCATCCTAACTAATGTTCTCTTTAAGAATTTCAGTGTATTATACTGCATTGTAAATAGATCGTGATATAATTCTTTTTAAAACAAAACAAAACAAAACAAAACACCAATGACAATTTAACAACAAAAGTGCTTTCAGTCTAAGTGAATACTGGTTGTGCCAAAAAGAAGCAATATTGGATCAGTAATGGTAAGAATTCCTTTTAAGAAACATAAATATTCCCCATTTGATCCAAGCAAGAACTTTTCAGTTAACTGCATTACTTTGCATTGCAAATTTGGGGGGAAATAATTTCAACCTGTGTTATGTACTCTACTGAGTACATAAAGATAACAGTGAAAACTTTCTTCCAAAGAAATTGTTGTAGCAGTTTGCAATATGGATCAAAGAGTTATTACACAAAGATACTACATCTGTGCCAGAAATGAGCAATGCATGCAGAAATCAAGTATATGGTTTTTCTTCTCCATCTCACTTTTGTCCAGAAGCTTAGACAGTTTTACTTTTGTTTTTACTGCAGTGCCTCTGAGAGAAGGGTGTGAAAGGGTAAAAACATGAGGAGGTGGGAGACTGTGTTCAACCTGTGCCCAGACTTCTCTGGAGACTTGGGCAAATCCCTCAGCATCTCTGGGGAAAGTGCAATGCAACAAGGCTAATGTGGGAGTGATGCAATGGAAATACAGACAGTGGTGCTCAGGGAAGGAGGCTGAACTCAGGGCTCCAGATAGGGCAAAATGCAAAGCCAAATTGTCTAGCAGGAGGAGGTCAATGTTTCAGGCATCTTCAACTGTAAGATATGACACAAGGCA
The DNA here is from genome assembly GCA_003676055.1 of Chloebia gouldiae. Classification (NCBI taxonomy): domain Eukaryota; kingdom Metazoa; phylum Chordata; class Aves; order Passeriformes; family Passeridae; genus Chloebia; species Chloebia gouldiae. The sequence continues at coordinate 3,920,899 of QUSF01000026.1, forward strand.
AATCCCATGATCCAAAACTAAATCTGCTCTCAAAACTACCCCAGATGAATTGGCCACTTGGAAAAACTTCTGCCAGGACCAAATACCCATTCATCTGAGAGCCTGTCCAAATCTCCCATCATTCCATCAATGGGCAGCAGATAGTGAAGCAAACCACATCAGATTGATTCACTGTGCTGAGGAATGATTTCCCTGCTTTCTTCAGACGATCAATGGGTGCTTTTTGCCATGAATCTCACTTGCCCTTTCTGTTACGAATTGTCTGTGGAGGTCATGCAATTTTCTAATTTATTTATTTGATATTATTTAGGGCTTTCTTCAGCAAACAACTCCTTGGCTTACAGATCTTTTGGGAATGGCAAATGTTTGCAAATTCATACCATGTTGCTTGGTTCAGTCCTGTGGTGTTCCTTGATTAGTTGATGCATGCAGCTAACTGGCAGGAAACGAATTGCAAATTTCACAACCAAGTGTACTGTTTCATACTGGATTTCCATCACACTCTGAGTAGTCAGGTTTAAAATTCACATCTTGCAAGTAGTCATATGAGCAACACATAAGCACTGAAGTGCTCCCACCAGACAGATGTGAGAGCCAGGTTAAACAGCTTTCAATTTCATATGAATATTCATGAAAAGTGTCTGAATTCCTTCAGCTCTGTTAAAATGAATGACACCATCCATCATGCACTGCATGGGCTGTTCTCTCACAGCACTTGCCATGTCCCCGTGGTCTCCCCAACTCTCCAGAGTAAATCCACAGTGCCAGTGGAAACTGTTTGTGCAGCCAATTTAGAATGAAAAAACACCATAATGAGAATTTCTAAATTTTCCACATTATAACCTCTCCTGTTGTGCCTGTCTTGCACATTCTGTGACATGAAGACAGCCAACAGGGAGGACAACAAGAGAGCATCAACAGTGAGGCAGTGAGTGCAGGAGAAAACACTGCAAGAGGGGAAAAATAAGGGTGACTGGCAGAAAGAGGGATCAGTGGCACATAGAGCAGGTACAGAGGAGGTAGGAATGGGAATAGCAGGAACCCCTAATATACAAATACAGTTTTTAACGGTGAATCTAGTGAATTTGGGTCATTAACCTCAAGGTCTATGGTCTTACCAGACTCAGCCCATGGCAAGCCCTGGAGATATTGCTCCCAATCCTTCCCTGTGCTCACCAAAATTGCCACCAAGCAAGGGGGTGACATTTACTTTTTGCCATGCAGAGGGACTGCTAACATGCCATGGAGATAGGGAAGAGTTGTGAAAATGGCAGATGAGAAGAAAACTAACACCTGATATATGGTTTAAAAACAGTCAGAACCAGTTGGGTGAAGAATTTCTGTCAAACGTATTCCCTCACAGACACAGAAAAAATTCAGCTGTCAAAACACCAAGCTTTTTTACTCAGAAACAAATCAAGGGGAGAAGGTTATAAAACATGAATATATTTGCCTTTTGAGATATTTTTGCACTGTACTTATGTCATATAGGAGGAAACCTCATGTCTCCCACTGAGTGAGCTCTATTGTCCATGTACTTTATATAGAAAGTCTGGTGTGAGCTAAATCAACAGGGTTGCTAAGATTTCATAGAGACAACCAGCAGTTACACCCCCATCAGATGGCCCCTTTTTACCTTTTCAATGATTTTAAGGTCCAATGATCCTAGATATCCTTTTTTATTCTAAAAATAGAGGTGGGCCTAAATTGGAAGTGCTGTGAGTCACACAGTAGAGTCACTACAGGCAACACACGTGTATTCATATTCTGTCAGGGCACACATAACACCAGACTGATACTGCCTGGGGAGAGTAAGAGAATGAGAAGAATTAGAGGAACTAAAATTTGAGCAAATGCAGAGAATCTCTGGTAGGACAAAAATTGACCAAATGTAGTCTGGAGTTAAATCTCAACTTGAAATTCCCCCTAGACACTGCTAAAACTCGTATTATGTCTTCAGATACTTTTTCTTTCTTAATACAAAGCTATCCTACTACCCATAAATAATCTCTGCTTGTGCCAAATGGGATGCCCCAGCCATTCACAGGTACCCAGCAATTTTGCCTGAATTCAGTGTTCCTCCCACTCTGTCCCACTGCATTGTCCTGAATCAACCACTGCCAGAAAGGTTTTGAAGACCAGAGGAGCCAAAAGAGCATTTATCCCACTTCCCCACTTCCCTTCCACAGGATCTGAGCTCAGAGTGAAGTTTCTGCTTTGGCCCAAAGTGATTCATCTCTCCAAGGTGGCCATCCTGGTGGGACCCCTCCATGTAGCATTGTCCCTTTTTGTCTGTTTAGGTGTATATCCAAAGGAGGGACAAGATAATTGCCTACCCTAAAGAAATGCTGCAGAAAACATCCCATGCACTTGGCTAGATTTTATTCGTGGGTAAGCTATTTTCCACCTCAGCAGAGTGGTACTGCTCACTGACAGCCATTAGTTATTTGCAAATTTAGTTAGGCATTATAAATGTCAGGCTCCTGGGTGCATAAATAATGTTTCAGAGTAGTAACCTGAAATAAGTCAAACTAGGAATGGTGAGAAGATCTGGAGTATGGTCCCTCTGGGACCTACTACCACTTCTAATTAATATCTGGTACTTAAAGCATCACAGCCCATGGTTAAATCAAAGTCAGAGGGAATAAAGGAATATTAAATCCTCCTGGAGACCTGTGTCCAGGTCTCCTCAGTGCAGCTGCCAAATACACTGACTCCTGACCTCAGTCAGAAGTGTATTGGCTTTTTTGGGGGACAGCTCAGGGAGCCCATCAGCCCCAGGGCTGGCATTGCCCCTTCTCTCTTGCTGCCTTCCCATTCCCATCTAGCCACCCACTCTGCACCCTCCAGGCTCTCCTGGCCTTTCAAGCTCATGGAACCTCCTGAAAACTGTGCTTTGGTCTTGACACAAGAGGGAGGCCATGTGGGAGTCAGTGAGCCCCAGAGCTGGTGCAGGAGGAGCAGGAGAAGAACACAGCCAGGAGCAAGCACAGGGAGCAAGGAGCAGCCACAGCCCTGGCCCAGCTGAACACCCCTAAATTGCTCTGCCTTAATGCCCTGGTGAGACTGCTGCAGAAACAGGATTCAGACAGCCACAGGCTGACCAAGCAATGAGTTGCAGAGCCCAGGACTGGCTGGCTGAAGGGCAAAGAAGGACAGCAGTGTGTCTGCACTCACTGCTCTTTGATCCTCGGCGCCCATCTGGTTACTGATGAGCCATTTTTAAGCTTATATGTGGAATTCCAGAGCTGGCCTTATGGTGATAGGGAAAGAATTGATTAAGCTGTGAAAACCAGGCTTTGTGGAGATGGTGTAGGGAGGGCTGTTGTGTTTTGGCAAAGTTTACTGCTCTGGAAAATAAGAGTTTTGGAAAGAAAGTCTGAGTGGAAAGCGTCACATTAACTAGGACATCTTTTTATTCCGTCAACAAAGAATATATAGTTCAAGGCTTAGGGAGAAATAACCCATGGAGGAAACAAAGGAAGTTCATTTGTAACCATAGCCTTTTATTAACTGGAGAATATGCAAATGAAGGTCCCCTGACTCTTGAAAACCACTCTCAGTGATGCCTCAGGACAAATTGCCCCTTTTTCTTTGCTCCATATAGCAAGTTGATCTGGGTGTCACTCTGCTCTTTAAAAGCTTTGCTGCTCCCCTAATTATTAAATGCACGAAACACATATTCCCCTATCCTGAGTTTGTCATGGGACAAACTCTCTGGATATGAAATAGCCCAAGAAGTCCAAAGCAAGACTCCTTTAGGTCGAGTTTAATTAAGATGATCCAGTATTTTGTGTGCAGCTGATTTGGAAGGATTTTGTCACAGGTAAACAAGCTTTGGGAAAAAATTGCTTTTATCTCTCCTTGCTTTCTGTTTTAGGCATATTTCAAGTGGATTAGTATAATCTTTCCTCGGCCAAACTCTACAGCCAGTCTATTCCATCATTGTTCTAATTTTATGAAAGGAAATGACTGAAAGCAATAAATTAAAAAACTCTTCAGAGATGCATATGTGGATGTACTTTTTCACTAAAAACTCAAAGAAAAAAACCTCTGCATTTTAAAACTATTTATCTGGTGCATTAAGCATGATCAGGAGGTCTTTGTTAGGTGCACCTACCTTTTGATAACCCACATAAATATGCTTATTGTGTAGAGATATCTGCAGTAACAGCTCAGTCAGAGAGAAGCCCCTGTTAAAGCAGGTTTGAGTTTCAGGTGGGTTTTAATTTTATTTTTTCCTGTGTGATAAAGTTGATTGATTTCAAGTGAGGAGCCTTTCCCTGCTGGGACCTGAGCTGTCAAAAGCTATCACTGAACCTGCAAAATTCTGTCATAACACCAGAAGCCCAAACTCTGCTCCAGAACCATCAGAGTTCAGGGAAAATCCCCAGTAATTGACAAGTGAGGTTTTCTTAGCAAAGATACTCTGCCAGACTGAGCCATTATTTTGTGCACACACAGGCACCCACCTGGGGGACAGTGCTAACACAAATTGTAAACTCCATTGATATGAGTGAATTCATCATCACTAAGATGACACAAATGGCTTCACACTAAAACCTTGGACTAGGCTATTCACAAACCCTTCAGATCTGTCAAAAAGGCAAATTCCCACGTTGCAAAGTGTATTTGATTTCTGTGGAATCAAATAAAACCTCTAAATTTCCTTGAATTCAGGGGGAGGGATAAGTCAGAGCTCCTGACCCCAAAGCTGTGCCTGCCCTTAGTAAAACATCTGAGCTGGGAATGCAGGTAAGTGCTGGCATCCAGAGCCAGTGCAGAGCTTCTCCTGGCAGGGCAGGAAGAAGTTTCCTCTGCAGAGGTGCTCCTGCTCTCTGGTGAGTGTTCATCCACAGAGTCAATGCAGCAGCCCTGCTCCTCTGCAGAACACTTCCCAAGCAGTTCAAATATTTCTAGGGAGGTTCCTAGAAGATTTGACATACCCTACTTCTTTCATCATGAAAATTTGAAGAAAAGGTATTTTTCTGCCCTTCTGTGCTTTTCAGTTCAGTTATACCCTCTTCAGCATCCATGAAAACATGCTGTTTGTCTGCCCTTCCACTCTCCATTCTCTTGTCTCTATTTAAAACTCTCACATACCACAGCCTGCTGGTCACTAGCCAGGTGTCCAGATGGTATTTCTGCACCACATTGATAGGTGCCTTAGAAATAGCAGGGAGAGAGGGGGGAAAAATATCACTGAAGATTTCAGATGCTCTTTTTGATAGATGGCAATTGTAGATCTAATTAGCCAGTTCCATCCTTTTGAGAAGCTGGGGAAACAACAACAGTTGCAGTCCCACCGAGCAAACACACCAGGACACGTCTCTCACTGTCAGGTTTTAGCTTTCCCCTCAGAGCAGTGTCAGACAGTGTCCATCTGTCCATCCTTCTTCTGTGAGAGACACCAGGTTCTGTCAGGGCTTGAAGGTTTGTCTCAGAGCCCATCACCCTCAGCACCACTGCACTGTGTCAACTACTTTTATACAGACAACTGGTTTCCAGAATAAAGAGCAAACACTGCTCACCTTAATTGCATGAGCATCCCTCTGGCAGTAATCAGGCTAATTGCTTCAGTCAGGCCAGCAGGACTTGGCTCTAAATCAACCACCAAAATGATTATAGCATAAGTGCAGGAGTTCCTTTACAACTCCAAGACCCAGTTGTTAAACATTATTTACACCTCAGAAACACTGTTTCTCTCTTCCATTTTATCAGGAGAAGGGTAGAAAGGTGCCAGAAGCACCTGTGGGAGGGGGGGGCTGAGCCCACCCCAAATGCAATGTCAGGGGAGACAGGTCTCCTTCCCCTTTGCTGAAATGCCATGAGAAGTGTGCCCAGGGGAGCTCCCACTTGCATCATGTCTGGGAATCCCAACATTCCTCCCAGGAATGGCACAGAATTGCAGAGCAACCTGCCAAGAAGGGAAGCACTGCCTGAGTCTGCTGTAGCTGCATGTTTGACTTGCACCTTAAAGCACGAGAGCACATCCTTGAAAATACTTAGCTTGCCCAATAAAATGGATAGATGCTCTCTTTACCTGCAGAAATTTCTAGGGGTTGTCTAAAACCCTATTAAGCAATTGGTGTGCATCCTGTGGCAAATATTTTAGCATAATACAGAAATTCCAGCAGATTTATTTTAACAGTTTGTGCTGGAGGGGACAGGGAGTGAAAACCCCCAGAACCAGCTGGTGCACTGTGCTGGACATTCCCAAACCAAGGGACCTGGGCAAGGACCTGACAGGAAAGGCTTAAAATCTCATTTCCACCAAGAGGTACATGGGATAGAGCCAGCTTTTGAAGGTGAGATCTTCAGTCTGTGTTTTAGAGAGCCTTTTAAAATAGCACTTGGGACCCCTTTGGCTGTTTCCACAACCCCCAGTCTCAGGAAGAGCCCAGGCTGGGCTGTAGTTTTTGTCCTGTCCCCAGTGCAGAGCATGACCCACACCTGGAGCAGGAGCTGCCACTCAGCTCCACAACCCTGAGCTAAAATCCCTATGGTTTATAGAGTTCAGGGGCCCTGAGGGTGTGGGTGGAGGTGAGCAAGGGCACAGGGGGACCACGTTCAGCACCTACAGCCTGCCTTGGTCCTGCTGGGCTGCTCAAATCCCCTAGTGCAGCTAAAGCTGTTTTCTAAGCAGTTCCAGGCTGCTGCCTCCCCTCTTAAAAAAAAAATCTTTACACGTCTCTAATCATTTTTACTGTCAATCTCTGCACTCTTTTTATAACCATTTAAGACTTTATGAGATAGGATGACCAGAAATGAAAAAAGATTCTGAGGATAAAGCATGCAATTGATTTATGTTAATGGCACTGTAATAATATTTTCAGTGTTTGATTTCTTTTTCATTCTGTACACAGCTAAAATGATGATTACTTTTCTATACATCTTTCATTTATTGAACCATCACTTACTTTGGGCTCCACAAATTTGTTCTCAGGTCTGTTTCCAAAGCAGTTAAAGTATAATTAATTTAAAATCTGCCAACACATAAGAAGTTGAGGTGATTCTCTCCAATCCATCTTACTAGAATTCATCAATGAATTTCACCAGCTGTCATGCTTCTTGTGCATTTGTCTTTGTAAAGCTCCTCTGACTTCACCAGCTTTGACACACTTAACAACTGTTAATGCTAAAAAAACTCCCACTCTGTAATTTCTATTGAACCACATCATCAGCCTTAGAAGTCCCCCAGATGAGCATGAATAAATATCACAGTCACCTGTGACAGCATCTTTAATGATTTTAACATTTTTACAGTGATAACTTTCATCTCTTATGCATAAGCCAGAGATACAAAAGTGAAGTGTGCCAAGATATGTTGGAGTTTATAAAGGAAATCAGAGAATAAACGTTATTGCTTAATTTTGCTTTCATAATAGATTCTGTCTTGAAATATTAGATGTCAAATCACCTTACCCTAAAAGGATTAGAATATGAAAAGCACCTCTCAGTGATGGGGGAATAAACCCTGACTGTTTTTGTGATGGAGTTTGATAACCCAGCAGAAGGGATTTTACAGGACAGTGTCAACAATAGCCAGAGACTGAGCACAAATAGGATTTTAATCTTGTTTGTCAGCTAAAGATGAACAAAAACGAGTCCAATTCCCATCTCAAAGCTGATACACAATCCAACACAAGTATTTCATCAGAGGCCTGACAAAGCCACTTGCCTTTCTTCTATTTATTGCAAGGTGGTTGTAGCCTTACCTTATTCTGACTGGTGGGAGACAGAAATACAATATCACAAATTTGGGATCTCTTGGAAGCTGGAAACAACAACAATAAAAACATTTTATCTTCAAAGAGCTGCCAAAATTAAGGGCTACATTTTTCAAAGCAGCACATCATCAAGAGTGCCTTCAGACCTCCCTGGGAAACATCTGAGAGCAGAGGCACTGGACTTTCATTCCCAGCCTACAAAGCAACTTCACACCTTCCCCACTGGCCAGAAAACAGGCGAGATGTGGGCAAGTGATTTATGTTAAGGGATTTCACAGTTTCAAATGGTGTCACACAAACCTGTTCTGTAGGTGGCACCTAATATCCAAAGTGTCTATTTTTTGGGATGAAGCCCTGGCATCATTAACTGCTGCAGGCACAGCATGAGGCCTGAATGTGCTCAGCTCGTGAGGCTGTACAGCAGCTCTGGCATGCCTTCATGCATGATACACAACACAGAGCAGGTACCCAAATAAGTACAATTTTAGCTAATTGCCATATTTATTATTAATGTGTGTGGCACGGAACCCAATTAAAGCCTCGTGCTGAGCCAGGTGGAAGACAAACACGGAGCCATAAAGATCAATTAAATGCATTTAGAAGGTTGCACATGAGTGCAGCATGCAGCCCAGGAACGTGCAGGGCCACGAGGCAGTGTGGTGTGTGAGCAGGGGGGGCTGCACAGACCCCAGCCCCTCAGCAGCACACACACCCCCTCTCTGCCTGCCTCTGGGTCCTGCAGGCAGATTTCTGAGCTCTTTGGTGTGAGCAGCAGCCAGGAATGAAAGATGGGACAGTAGCAGCTGCAAATGAATTGCTGCATCGCAGGTACTGAATGATGATTTTGCAGCTCTCAGAGGCTGGATGGGAGATAAGTAATGCCCTGGGGTGGAGAGAGGGAGAGCAAACTGGTCAGGCCAGGAGAGAGGAAGGCAGGGGGATAATTAATTGGACACCACACCATTTTCTAGCTCTTTCTCTCTGGCAATTTTTTTTTCTGGGTTGTGTGTTTACAGCATCACAGTAACAGGACCATCAGCTTTTCTTTCAAAGAGCTGGTTACCTGCCAGCAAATTGCACTGTATAATAGCACAAATACAGCAGAATGACATTTTCATTCATGAGATTTCATAGTAACTGCAGAAACAAACCTTCCCTCTCTGAAGCAGTGACTGCCTTTCAGATTCTCAAGCTCTCATTTCCCAGGACAGCACTTTTTCCTATTTCTTATGTGTTTTTTTCATATGTTATATTTCTGGCTTTCACGTGCACATGACAAAATGGAAATGTTGCTTATCCAAATGGAGTTCTTTTTCCTCTCTAACTCATCTTTTAAATTTATAACTTATTTTATTGCCAGACATGAAAAAACAGCTACAAGTTATATGACAGCATCTCCTCAGCTCCTGAGATTTCAGATGTGGCTTGCACTGTGGTATCTCTTTCACTAAATCTGTGTGAATAAGACAGAATATGTGCTGTAATAAATTAACCCTCATTTCTTCATTCAGATTATAGAGAACCTGTCAAATTACTTCACCTTCTGCTAACTCCTTGTTCTCTTTACTATCTATCCTCACAATTGAAAAATCAAACTAAGAGGCTGTTATATGTGAAAAGTAGCATTTACTGTAAGAAAATGAAACATAAAAATAAATGCTGAAACCAATAAACTTCAGAAAAAGCAAAGCTACAGCTGTCATCCTTATCATCAAGAATGGCAGCAGCATCACAACTAAAAATGAAAATCCTCAAATTCAATGTTCCACTATGCCAGGTGCTGAATGTTCCAGCCCACAGGAAGAACTGACCCCTCCTCAGTGAAGAGTGTGTGTTTCAACTGAAAAGGTGTCAGTAGAGGGATTGTATTTTCTTATTTGAAAGCAGATTAACAAAGACACAGAAAAATTGCCTGTGTTGTACCAAAACATATAGGAAACCTAAAACAAAGTTAGCAGTCAGCCTCCCAAAGCCCAGCACAATGACTAAACCCCAGTTGATGTCTCCTATATTCATGGAATCGTGCCCATTTTTGCTTTATTCTCCTGAGTGAGTGTAGCTGCTGTAAGAGCTGCCACCCAAGTAAAACAAATGCTCTGCTAGATGCAATCCTGCCTTCAAAGCCAGCCAGCAACAGCCTTCTGAGGAAGCTACAGGAAATTCCTTAATTGGTAAACACAGGATCATCTCTGCCAACAGTGGTCTTACCCTGACAGAGATTAACTTTAAGCCTTGAAGCATGAATTTCTATGGAGTTCCAAAATTTAATTTGTTAGTGCTAAATATTATTGCTCCAAGCACTCTCACAGCTCACAGACGTGTCCATTCCATCTCAGAAACTGCACTCCCATCTAAATCTTTCTGTCACCTATTTAATTAGCACAATTATTTGTGATGGACATTAGAGGATCAGGTGAAACCCAGAGGCTCGTTGGTTAATTAGTATCACAGGTTAATGAAGGAGGAGAATGGAGAGGAGCACACAGATTTTTGACTGGTCCCAATATTCACAAATGAGATTATAGAGGAAGGTAAATAACACTGAAATGCTGCCAGCCTCATTTCCCTGGATTTCTGAATTGCTTCCCCTTCACTGTTGCCATGCCAAGCTTTGAATTGCTCCGTGCTCAACTTCATACAAAAAAATTTGCAGAAAATTCCTTTTAAGGTCTGACTTAAGACTAATACAGGCAACAACCGAACGTGAAAATAGTGTGTTTGAGCAGTTGGGCTATGGCTGCTCTTTCTGTGATCACTTAAATGTGGAAGAGAAACAGTAAAGCCAGATTTACTTTTATCTCATCACAACTAAGCCCTGGATTTTGCATAAACAGATACCAAATGCACCTAAACCTCTTAATCAGCCTTTTTTGTTGTTGTTGTTGGTTTTTTTTGTTCAAGCACACAAAACAAAGCCTAGCTTTGGGGTAGAAAGAAAAGGAAAACTTTGTTTTGTCCTTATAGGAATATTTGAACTCTCTTTTCAAAGGTCATTTTTCCCCATTACAGCTCTCAGAAACTACATAATGCTGCAGTGGAGATGAACTGCACCAGGCAGCTGAAGGAAATCTGTGACAACAAACCCATGTGGAAAACACACTATTTTTATATGCAAAAGTTTTTATCAAACTGTGGGAACCTAAACATTTGTTTTCCCCCAAGTAACTGAATTTACAAGGATGCCCAAAGCAATTCAGTGCTGGGCAGGGGAGAAGACGTGTGCAGGTGGTGTCTGGCCACAGGCAGCAGGAGCAGCTCCTTGGGCTGCTGTTCCCACTGGGCCATCACCTCCTGGGATGAGGTGAGGCTGGTGAGAAGGCTGGAGGCAATTAGAGGTAATTAACCCAGCTGGAAATCCATCCCAAGCTGCTGTTAGTGAGACAGGAAGGGGAAGGAAGGAGACCCTGAGTCCAGACTCTCTGTTTCCCTGTCTTGAGTGACTTACTTGCCAGAAATATCAGTGGGAGCATCATTTCCCTTTCCTGTGCTGAGCAAAACACCCCAGGGTGGGAGTCACCCACCCTACTGCCCTCACCTGGAATTGCCACTCCCTCTCCAGCTACCTCCAAATATCCCAGGTGGTCCTCGGGTCTCACCAGGTTTCCTCCACCCCAAGCCCAGGCTGTGAGGGGCATTCACTGGACAAGAAGAAGAAGAAGGGTATGGCCATGAACATGGTTTCTCTTAGGTGCCTCATTAGAGACATACAGATGTGAAATAAAAGTACAAATGAGGCAAGGATTGAGGCAGAGCTGTGGTGGTTCAGTGACACCCTGCCCAAGGGGAGGCAGGGACAGCCCCTAACCATGCTCCACAGATCTCAGAGAGTGCAGTACTTCCCAAACCTTTTCCCTTCCACTCCTCAGCCTGGAACAAAGCTGTATGTCACTTACCCCAATGGCAGCTGCAGCTTATCTGGGGACAGCCCAGGTTTTCAGATTTGCAGTTTCACTCATTTAGCAGTTTTGTAAACAGGTAACAAGATTGGGTCAAGCCAAGGCAGCTTCCTTCCCTCAGTACAACTCTCCTTGCAGCGAATTTACTCTTGGCAGCCTTGGCAGAGGGGCTCCAGAGGCAGTAACTCAGTTATCTCTGCCCTACAAGATACACAGAACTGCCCAAAAGTTGTGCTTTTTTGTTCAAGAGAGCAAAGATAGCACAATTCCCTTCCTCACAGGCAGCAATTTGACCCTGCTGTGCAGCCTTTGAAAAACAACAAACTATCCAAGCAAATCCCCAGAAAAGCCTTTTCCAGCTTCTCCTTCACTGTTAGACGTGTGAGCAGCACATCTCTGCTTCCAGCAAGGGCTGGCTGAGCTCTGCCCTGCCAGCACCCACGGAGGTGGGTGGACATTTATAGTGCCACACAAGGTAAACTAAGGCCTTTAATCTTTCAGGACAATTTGCCTCACCAGCTGTTCACTATCAGAGTTTGCTCCAGCTAAGATTCTCTGGCATCTAAATGTCTAAAAAAATGTAGTGCACTTAAGACATGTTCTTTTGCTCTCATTAATCCCAGCTGGCAGTGGTATATATAAATATTTGCTGTCCCTCCAAAGTTTCAGAGAAGGTGATAAAGCACAGAGCCCAAGCCCACAGGGCAAGCAAAGTCCAAGGACCAAAAAATCCCAAACCCCACTTTTAGGTGGTACCATGTTAATACATTGAACACAGATGCAGAGGATGGGTCTGGGCAGTTAAATATTTCCTATTTTTTGGGCAGCAGCCTTTCCTGCCCAGCCATCACCATGAAGCTGACCAGAAAGAACCACAAAACAAGTCCCTAGTGCTGAGGCAGTCCATACAGGAATAATTACAAATACAGAACAGCCAGAAAATGGAGTTTATGGCATGAAAATGTCAGTTCAGAACTCAGTGGGGAAAAAAAAAGTGTGAATCATTCATTTTTAAGGACATGACTAGTTCTTACTAAGAAGTACATTTAAAGTTAAATTATCTCGACTACAGCAGAGAAAGGTCAGTTAATCCTTTTACTTGGAGCACACAGCTATTCCCTAGGATGTATTTTTTTTCTTGTTCCATGCAAGTTTCTGTATCAGAGGGGTCCCAGTCTTCAACACAATTAAAAGTTATTGAATTTCCATTTGCACTGTTGCTTTGTTCTCATCTTGCTGGAGTAAATGCAGTTTTCAGCCCCTCTCCCCCACAGTATTAATTTTTCCATTGACTTTATGGAAGCCATCAATTTTCTGTCTGGCTTTTCTCATGATTTAAAAGCATCATCTCAGTAACATTGTTATCTACCAGCCATATTTCACAGATATTGGGGAAGTGGTTTATACTGATATCTTACTTAGCATCTGGCTGACAGGACAATTGCAGGGAAATATTGCCAGAGATATAAGGCCATTTTGTGATAAATAATGAGCTTTAAAGCTTAACAGGTTGTTTTCTTCAGAAGAAATCATAGCAGTTCTCCTAAGCACAAAATAGCCACTTACCATACAAAGGCTGAGATGGAAAGTGCCCCTTAATGCATTGAATATATCCTAGAGGGTGACCAAGGAACAGCTTAGTTCTGACCTGAGGGTTTTCATGGCTTCTTGAATTATCTAATTTGCCTGAAGTGAGTGACTGCTTCTGGGAGTATATGTTAGCTAATAATGCATTCCAGAGTTATTAAGGTTTATCATGTAAATCTTTATTTGAATGCTTTTAAAATGCATATTACTTTCTTGATAAACTATGATGGCTCCTTAGGAGCCATTAATACAAATTAGGGTGCATACCAGATGTAGTAGAAGGCCTTATGAAAAGTACTGATTCCACATGCAGAGTAATCAGCTTTTAAATTATATTAAATACTGCAGCTGAAATGTTTTTTTCCCAGTCTCAGGGATTAGATCACTTCTTAAAAAATATTTTTTAATAAATTCATTTCCTCAGATTAAACCCCAGTTTTCAGTTGTGCAGCCAGGAGATGACAAGTTAAGAGACTGACAAATTGCAGGGAGGGGAGGACAAGCTCTTTTCATTTGTACCAATTAGAATTCCACCGATAATGTTCATAAATAATTTCCATAATCTCAAATAGGTGTTGCTTTTGATCAGAAACCTCCAATGTACATGCAGAGCAGGCTTTCTTTGTTATTATTCTTACCTCCAGGTCCTTGTATTTGGTCCTTTTTACAACACCACAGCTACCCCCGCCCTGCACAGCGAGTTCACTGTGATAAATTTATTTTCCATAGCCATAGTGGGCTTACGTTTATTCACCACACCACAGCACTGTTGCAAACATCATCTCCACATGGAAAACCCTATCCTGATGCACCTTAAATATATAGGATGGTGGGAAGAAAAGTTGCATTGACTTCAGCTAGAGTCAGGTCAAAACGCAGCATTTCACCTTGGCCTCCTTCAAGATCCTCCAAGGCAAAATGAGGTTTTGAGCCTCAAAATGAGGTTTTGAGCTCTGCAAGGCAAAACCAGGGGCTGTGGAAACAAGAGAGTTTCTGGGGGAATGGTGTAAACATTAGCTCAGCTATAATTACAGATAGCTTGTCTAGGGGAGATATTTGCCATGAAATAAGCAAAAGAGAAAAATCTGAGTAAAAGCCCCAGGATCTGCCCCATGCTGGATGAAGTGGCCTTGTAATCACCATGAGTGGCACAACCTTCAGAGGCAGGTTGGCACAGGCAGTGCCAAGGGAGGATGGGTTCATTTGTGTATTGGGACAGACAGAAAAACTGGATAAAAATTGCCTTCCTACAGGACAGAGACTGGAGGATGGGTCCTGTTTTGCTTTTCTAATGGAAAGCTCCCCAGACCTCTCCATGAAGTGTCCTTGCAGCTCCATTCCTGCACCCCGTGCTCTCATGCCAAGCATCTCTCCTACCTGGGTATGGGGCAATGTCACTTTGCAAAAATCCTCAAGGGCTTGCAAAATATTGCTGGGATCAAAGTAGCCATGAGAAATGGTCAAGAGAGTAACACTGAGAGCTTCTTTAGGCACTTGGGGAACCATAAGGTGCTCCAGCACTCACCCACCCTACATGGTCAGCTAAATTAACTCAACAGGGGCTACAAACCCGGGGAGAAATCTCTTTCTGTCTGACAAAGACTGCTTTCTGATCACCAGTTACAATTTTTGCAAGCTTCTGTAGTGTCACAACTTGGTACCAATTATGCATTTGAAGACAACCCACTGGAAAGAAAGGTTTTGGCATTCCCTGACATATTTCTGCTCATTAGGTTGCAACAGGTAGCAGACAACTATGGAAAGAGGGTTTGTTTATGTGTTCAACCTGCAGGAATCCATCTACAAAGTCCTTTATTCATCAGTAATATATCACGCTGCTGTTGAGCACATCCTGTACACACAGATATATCTTCTTGACAGACTAAGACAGGCAGGATTTGGAGAGAAATTCTGCTTTTTAAAAACCACCTCAAACAAACTGCCCATATCAGATTCAGTTTCCCTTATATTTTTGAGCCCCATCTCCATCATTATCACATTCCTACTGAAACCTTGTGGTTTCAGACTTTGGCAAGTTCTGTTGAAAGATAAATGAAACACATTAAAACCTTTTTCAATGGCTCCTTATTTCATCACTGATCAAGTGAGACTATCTGAAGGATTATTTTCCTTCCCTGCAGCTCTTACCTCTATTATTTTCTTTCCTATGATGAACCTACTTGGTCCAAGTTCAAACTTTTACCTTTGCCAAAACAAGTTTGGTTTTACTATGGCAACTGTGCGTCAAAGGTAGTATCTTTTCTGTCTCTAGAGAGAGAAGTCTCCAAACTTCTGCTTCTCTCTCCCTTAAGCAAAGATTGAAATACATGTGGCAGCAAGGCTTGTAAGATCCAGTTTCCACAGATGTTGGTGTGAATTGTTTCTGTGTTTGTGAGGAGCATTGGACAGAGGAGGCAGATGCAGTGTCAGATTAGCTCTGCTCATCTCCCAGGTGTGGGGTGGATGGCTCTGGATGTGCTCCAGGCACAGGGGCACTCAACAAATTCTGTCACAATAATGCTGCACTTTCATTCTGTGAACAGCAGTGTGAGGCACCAGCTCCCTTGATGCTCCTTGCACAGAAAGGAGCAGCACTCTGAAAGATTATAGCACAACTGGGGAGTATAGAGAAGGTATGATAATTTATATTATACTGTCCAGTAATAATGTGTGTGCATTTGTTCCCATGGATGCTGAGACACCCTCAGAAGTTTGTCACTTCCTGCACAGTTGTGGTCACTACACAGTCACACATGAAAGCTTTCAGCTGCCAGCACATGTTGACATTTCTGGGGTTTTTCTGTTAAACTGAGCAAGCATTTGATCAGTGCTCCATTAAGCCAGGCCTAGGAGGTGCCTTTGGCACAAGATGCTCCTGTTGCTGCCATATCCAGTGGCTGCAGTCACTGGCATGGACCCTGTGCTCAGAGCAGGCACGGGGCTGTGAGAGGCAGGCAGCTGTAGGCAAACACTGCAGGGCTGCAAAATTAACACCTAAGTGGTGGGGAGAGCATGAGAGCTAAAAAATACTCACTGTGTGCTCACAGCCAGATTTGGAGCTTGCATTAAGCAGATTTTGTCATTTCTTACCCTGGCTCCAGGCTATCTCCTCCCAGCATGTGAGCCAGCCACGCTCAGGCACTGCCCTGACAGCTTGGGAATGGTCACTGATACTCCTTTTTGTGGTTCTCTCAGAGGGAGCTGGCAGATGAGCAGCACAGCTCCAAACCTCTTGGGAAGTGCAAGCAAGAGGGCTGATAGGCACTTTCCCCAGGTAGGTCAGCAGCAGACTGGAAGCACTCAAGTCCCATTTCCACACAACTCTGAGAGGGGAGCAGTGGAGAGAGCAGCAGAGAGAGAATTACCCTGCAACACATCTAAGATGATTCCCTTTTAATATATGCTATTCTGCACTCAGAACTGTGTACAATGGGCTTTGCTCTCCCAAGAACACTTCCTTTAAAATGGATTTTGTGATTATGGGAGGGCAGACAGGCACTCCCAGTGTATCACACTGGGACTGCTCTCAACCACAGCAGAGAGCAAAGAGGGGGACAAATTCAAGTATAAGCAGCAGGGAAAAAACTACATTTCATGCAGAGAAGAGGTGTATTCAAACAGCAGTGTGTTAGGGAAGCATTTTGTTTCCTTTCTCTGCAGTGCTGCTGTGCCTGTCATTTAAAATTTTTGAGAGGTGGAGTTAAATTTGCAAGCAGCAAGGACATAGGAAAAGTTGATAATAGCCATGGGCTCAGTCTATAGGGATTGATCCCGCCAGTGATTGAGCTGCTTTCCATTAAAAGGCTGACAGCAGTGCTGGGTGTTTGATTTACCCTTCCAGTATCGGGATTTTTTACCCAAACCTCTTCTCTGTCCTCTCCAGAACTGTTACAATATCTTTCCATACCACTTTTTTCCCTTGATTACTGTAGAAATCCACAACAACATTAGTGTGTAGCAGTACACTAATCAAACAGATGCAAAAATTTCTTGAGCAGACAGTCACAGTTACCACGGTGTCCCAGGGGGATTTCTGATAAGACTATGAAGCCAAAGTGATTTTTTTTACACAGTTTCAGAGCTCCCAGAAATGATCTTAAGGCATTAAAAAAAAATTCTACAGACCTGCTAGTCACAGCAGTGCCTGGCAGCCTGCATTGATTTTCCTGAGTGGGTGATCTTTATTTCCAGAAGTGCTCACACAAAGTCAGGTTGCTGCAATAGTCCCTGAGGAGATGGTCTTTCAGGAGGGCAAAATAGTGTCACTATTTATTATACACAGCTCTCCTCCACCTCAGACCTCTCCAGTCTGCATTCCCATCCCTGGAAATTCTGGTCTTATCAATCCATCCGAGGTATTTCAACCTCTCTGATCTGATACCAGTCCATTCACTAATCAAGAGGTTTATAGTTCACAAAATCAGAGTATCCTGAGTTGTAAGGGACACCCAAGGATCACCCAGCTCTTAGATGACTGGTTTCCCCTCAAGCTACAAATCAAAAGTTGATCAACTATTAGTTGTTTTAAACAAAACACCAAAATCCCGTAAAAGTTTCCCTGAAGCTTCACAGGACCTGCTTTAGAGCTGTCACTCAGAGTTCGATTTAGGCATCTCCAAAGCAGCATGTCCTCCAGCAGCAGCTCAAAGAGCTGAGCTCAAACCACAGAGCTGCCCCGTGGTGCCACGGGCTGCAATGAGCTCTGAAGGGAGGCAGGCAGGGCTGAAGTCACTGACTTCTGTCCAAGAACACCTCCTGCACCTGGAGGTTTGCTGCAGTCCTCCTCTTTTGTTGCAATCAGAGCAGGGAAATCCTGGAAAACAGATCACTGAGGGGCAAGGAATGAGTGGAGCCCATGACAAACTGGGACCAGGTATCTCTCTGAGAAAAGCAATGCAGAGATTAGCACTGGGCAGCTCCAGCCTCAGCAGCCTCAGATGATCTATGACTGAAGTCTGGCATGCCAGGCAGCCAGGCAGGAAGGGGAAATCATTTCAGCTCAGGGTTATTTCTATTTTTAATGTTTCTGTGCTTATTTCTACCTTTCAAACAAAATGCAGAGCAGAAAACTACCTGTGCACTGAATTGCAGAGGTAACTGGGGTGGTTTGAAATGCAGGTGAAGCTGCAGAAGGAGGCATTTCTTAAGTGGGAAAGACCAGTGATAACCAAGAAAATTATATCACTTTTAACCACCTGGTAAATCTCCCTCCAGGCAGTTCTGGGACAAATTAGCAATAGGTTATAAACCTCAGAGGTTTACTAGGAAACCTACATTCCATTTGATGATTTTCAGGTCAACTCTTAGAGATTCACATAAGGAAATATTTTATTGGCCAAGTGTATATAGTTCTCCACTTTTTAAACAATAGTACTCCTGACCAAGGAATTGTTGGCAAATAAAGAAGCTGCCCTCTTATCCAGAGGAGAGGGCTCACCCAGGCTAGTTACTGCAGACAGCTACATTGTAGAGAGTAGTTAGCAGTAATGAATAATTAATGAATAAATAATGTATTTGTGTCTCAATACCCCAAGGTCTTTGGGCACCTTCACAGAAAATAATTAAAACAATAGATTACAAATAAGATGACAAGTCCCCAGGCAAGTGGATGTACATAAACCCACAGTAATGTAAAAATAGAGAGGACATGAAGCAGGAGCTTACAAGTTCTTGTGCTTTGCTCTACAGAGCTCACAGCTCCTGATGGTGCACTGTGCCCCACCCCGGGATGAGGAGAAACCAAAACCAAAGGTAAATACCAGCCCTAGCAAGAAGTATTCACAAGTCTTGCTGTCAAACCCATCTAAACATTAAACAATAATAGCTAGGAAGGAAAGCACAAGTTTACAGAGGTATCTGAATCCATGAGTGCAACCAGTGATGCAGGTAGTTCCTGGCCATGTCTCCTGTGAGGGCCTTTTTTTAGTCAGTCTTCCAGGAATTCAAATGGTTTGGTGGGGGCAAAGAGCAATTCCTGAGTATTTCCAGCTTTGTGCCTCTTACATAGACCAGTGCATGAATTTTAACTGCTGACAGCTGGGCCAGACACCATCATTAGCAGAAGGGAGCCTGGCAGCAGGTTATACACACAGGTACCTTGGATCTTTGGGATAGTCAGAGCCAGCCCAAGCACAGCCTGAATTGGGAATTCCAGGGAGCAGCCACTGCTCCCTGCTGTACACAGACTGTTTTCAAACTCCCTTGACACCCACGAGTAGCAGGATCTCCTTAAAAAAGACAGCAGCCTAAAAGCACCAAATGACCCAAAGAAAGTCTTCCAGCTAACATTTGAGGAGCCACAGGCATAATATTTAAATAATTCACTGATCTGAGTGGTTATGAGGAGAACGTGGAATGAGTCTAGCATTGGTAAGTCTTGGGGAGCAGAAGGGGAAAGTGGCTGTTTGCAATCTGAAGCACCTCTGTCCTCTCTGTGCAGATGCTCAAAGAAATCTCTTCCCAGATTTTTATTTCTCTCTTGATGGTGCAGTAGAAAGGTCACTGGAATCTAAAACCTGATATTAAATAACTTTCAGTTATTTGTGAGCATTGTGAAACCAGTATTTCCCCACTGCAGAGAACGAGCACATTTGTCACATGTGCCCATATATCCTGCCTGCAGCATTACCCCTTTCCACATTACACTCCCAATTGTGCAGCAGCTTGGCAGTGCTGCCACTGCACTTCATCTTCAGCATGAGCAGAAATCCCCCACTCACTCACACTCAGTGATCCACCTGAAAACCAACCCCACTGGTCTAAAGAGAGCTGAGCCTGCCCCAGGTGACGGCATTGGGTGAGGAAAGCAGCAAAGCCTGCAGAGCTAGGACATGAGACAGCTTCCTTCAGCAGTGCCCACAGTTAGTTCAGCTCCAGTTAGTCGGGAAATTTCACCTTGGTTTTCATTGTTTACCTCATTGCATTCCCTATTACATTTGTAATTCTCTCAGTGAAGCTCATCATTACGTTTCTGCGTCGTTTCTGAACTCCTCCCCAGGGCTCAATGCAGTGAGGAAAGTGTGAGCAGCCTCAGGAATTAACACAGATCTTGCCAGCACCAGGGCTCCCCCCGCTCCTGAGGCAGTGACTTTTACAGAGGGGACAGAGCTGTAAGCCTTGGGTGAACGCCTGAAAACCTCTGCAGGAGATCGGGACCCAGATTCCACATGATCCCACAAAACCAGCCAAGCTCATTCAGAGATGCCACAGTGTTGGTGGGAATTGTATGTCCCAGCCTCTGCCTGGATTTGGGGTTAGTCCTGCCCTGTCCCTGAGCTGAAGGAACCTCAGTGTGCATGTGTCACTCCTTCTCCCGGGGTCACTAAGCACAGCTGGTGGGACAGGTTAAAATCCACCCTTTAGCAAAGGAAAGTAACTCCTGGAGGTGACACTGCCTCCCTTCCTCCAGTAAAGCTCAGAGTAATGGGAGCAGTTATGTCCCCAGGCACTGCTAAATCCCCAAATTAATTTATAAGAGACTTGCTAAACTCCAGCACCAGTAAATGCCATGTCATGGTGGGTAACCCTTTGCCATCAGGTGGAGTTTCCAGCCAGCCTCAGCTCACCCACGTGGATGGAGGATGCTGAATCCTGGCCACACCTCACTACCACCAAAGTGAGGATTTGGGTACAAAGCACAATTCCAGAAAGGAACTTAACCATGTCCTTACACTTGGCAGAACATAACTTTGGGGTGCATGCTGTTGAGTTTAGGGGTGCTCCTTGTTCATACTTGAATGCTATAACTATTTTTAAATAACTGTTTTATGTCCATTGCCTGGAGAATTAGGGTCAGTACATGCTATAGCTCTGAAAGGCATAAATAATTACTGCTTCAGAGTTCTTTAATCCAGCTGCCTCCAATAAGGTTTTTGGTGAGTTTTTGTTGTTGTTTAATTGTTGTTGTGCTGTGCTTTGGTTGGGTTTTTTCAGTAGATTAAAGGGTTATTTCTGTTGGAAACAGACATATTGGTAATACTGAAAATGAAATGTCCTAAATCAGAGCCTAGGAATGCATTATTTCACACACTAGCTACTGAATGATGAATTAATAACGGTATCTCAAATACATCTTCCATCAATATGCTTATTCAGATTCCATCAGCATTTAATTAACATAAATTATATGACATTAGGAGGATTCAGGCAGTCATCAAAAAGAACAGTTCTCTTGTAAGCTACTGAAATTCTTGTGGTTTCTGCAAGACAGCAGTTTTTATTTTTATTTTCCTCTAGAAATTCATCACAAATCAAATGTTTTCACAGCAAATTTAGAGCTGACATTTTCCTGATTTTCCAAGGATGGGATCTTAGATCTCTGGCTTTGTTTCAGGTGTTCCAAGTTTTATGCCAAGGAATGGCACTTATACAAAGGAAGCATTGGCAGCATCTAACTGCAGAGGGACCTTCAGCAGTCCCTATAACTCTACAGTGAGGTGGAGCATCAGTAAACCACACAAGCCACTTTTCATTTAAGCACCTAAAGTCAAGAGAAAATAGTGATGAGTGCCCTAAAAATACTGGGCTGGTTTTTTAAATCTCAAAACAATATGAAGGTCTTGTTTGTTCTGCCTTAGGAGTGTGCAAGGAAAAGCAGAGTGAACCCAGGAATGGGGAAGTTCAGGTGCTAGAAGTGTCAGCCAAGTGACCAGAACAATGGGAAAGAACAGCTGTAGTCCCCTACTGGGCTGAACAGCTTCCAAATGCTCATTTGCAAAAAGAAGGGAACCAAGCACAAAAAGCAAGAGTGAAAATACAAGGACA
This sequence comes from Chloebia gouldiae, assembly GCA_003676055.1. Classification (NCBI taxonomy): domain Eukaryota; kingdom Metazoa; phylum Chordata; class Aves; order Passeriformes; family Passeridae; genus Chloebia; species Chloebia gouldiae. The sequence continues at coordinate 3,942,875 of QUSF01000026.1, forward strand.
TGCAGGAGCCTGAAGACAGAAATGGGGATATCAATTTTTTGTGTGCCTTTCTGAGGCTAAGAGAGGGAGATGACTGCTTTAACTCATCACAAAGAACTAAAAGCTGGCAGAGTTAAACTAATAAAAAGCTATTTGAGTAAAGTACCACCATAAAAGCTCATTTTGCTGTTGTTTTTTGTGGCTTGTGCTTCTGCTTAATTGTATTCTTTTGTCCTTAAATTTTATTCTGCGAAAAAAAATTAGTCTGAAGAGATGTGACAAACCAGGATATTTTATCTTGACAGATGTGGTTGTTCTTTAAACTAGGACAGGGGATTGCCAAGAAGTGTCCAGCTCCCCAGGAGAAAGGAAGTGCAGTGCAGCAGCATGAATGCTGCTGTACAGGCTGGGATGGCAGAGCTGCATGTGCTGCTGGAAGCAGGATTTTCTAAAACAATATAAAAGTTTCCTACATGCAGTAAAGAGCAGATCCTGGCCCCAGAAGTCTTTGGGGAGTTTGTAACAGGGGGCTGACTCTCCTCTGCATCACATAAAGGAGAAAGAGTGGCAGTATAAATAAATGGATTCAATGTATACTGCAAGTGGTGGGGAAAGGATGAGCCCTGCATTCCATTGCACTGTTCTGGTCCATATAACCCACTCCAAATGACTCAATATAAAGCTCAGTATCCAACAGCCCTCCCTGCTATTGTTATGAGTTGCTGTATAGTGACAGCACTAAGCACCCTCAGTCCTGCAGCAAGCAGCTGCTCCCTCTCCAAAGCATCCACAAGGGACCAAATAGACAAAGGGAAATAATAACAGGACAAAGTGTTCAGGATTAGGCAGTGAGTCAGTAACTAGAGCAGGAATAAAGCCCATCCCAAGCCCTTCCTGCCCTTGCTGTGTGCAGTGGGCTCCACACCTTTGGTCACATAGCTCCACTCGATGCAAGAGGTTGTGTTAGGACTCCAGTACTAATACCCACAGTTTCCACAGGCATCATGCAGGTCTGTACAGGCTGCCAAATACACCAGCAAGCATGGAATAGAGTCTTGAACAGGACATTTCCCTGAGACGGCAGAGGATGTGTGTGCCCAAGGAAAGATCAGAGAGGCAGCCCTGTTTTCAAAGCATGCCACTTCCACAGTCAAAGCAGCTGTGGGTATTTGGGAAGCCTCAAAACTCTGCCCACATTTGGGGTTTCCCCATTGAAGAAAATCACTTGTCATGTTTGAGCCTCAGAGCATGGAGAGGGGAACTGCAGGACCATGATTTTTATGTTGCCATTCACTTCCATCTCATCCTTTTCCATATCCACAATTTAAGGGCTCAAGAGGGGTTCTTCAAAAACAGTAATAGGGGCCCTTAATCATCCTCCCACCTTAAGATACTATTAAAAACAGGAAAGATGAAACTATCATCCTTTTTTCATCCACAGGCCAACATGTATCAGCTGCATGTTTGTATGACCCACACATCTTTGGGTACACCTTCACACCACAAAACACTCCCAGGAGCAGCACAGGCAGGGGATTGGGCACCACCAAGGCTCTGGCATTTTTACAATAATGACTGAGATTTTCAAAGGGGAAACAAACTCCCAACCTCCAGGGTAATTTTTTTTTAAACATCCAGATCAGAATTAGCAACAAAAGCAATTGCCTTTTTTTATCCTCCCTTTACTTCTGCATTTTCCATTACACAAGTAGGAAGCAATACTGTACTATAACAAGCAGCCAGAGCTAAGCTGAAACACCTCTTCTGCTATAATCCCTCTCTTTCAGTTGCTCATTTCCTTTTCTCATGACATTCTCAAGAGGATTATTAATAATAACTGGGGACAGAGATCTTTTCTGTAATGGCTAAGTTTTCCCTGGAACATATTACTGAAATTTTTTTTGCCAGACATCCCCCTGCCATGCCCCACTCCTCAGGAGCAGTGATATTTCCAGAAATTAAGTTAGCTCCACTAACTGCCTTATACCTTCCATTCTTGACAAACCACCCTCCATTGTCTTAATGTTCCCATTATGTTTGATGCATTGCATCACTGTTCATTTATTATGGCATTTTAACTTAGGTTCAGATTATGTATCACTGGTGGAGCACTCTGGGATAAAGGGCAATGAACGTTTTAATTGCCTGATAAATTATTAAGGACACTCCTTTAATTAGGTAACGTGGTGTTTACATCTTTGAAGCAAACACTAATGGAATCTGTATGGGTGCAGATTTGTCTAAACACACAGCCAGCAGCCTCTATCTCCCCCTGAGAATAATAGTTTTATCAGGCTATTAAAACAAACACCACACAGGATAGATTGTACCAGATGCCAGGGGAGATCAGCATCTGGAACAAAGAGATGAGCCTCCATCAAAGTCAAAGGAGCTGCACTGACTTACATCAGCCAAGGGACTGGTCTTCCACAGCCAATGGAGCTCACTCAAAGCGAGGCAAAATAGCAAAAACCTACATTTTTCCACTGCTTTAGCTAACCTAGTTCATTTGAACTGAAATGGGTCACAGTGTACCCACACAAGGAGTTCAGCAGCAAACCTGACTTCAGAGGGAGCCCAGGGAAAATGCAGCTGGGGAGAGTAAGTGCATATTGTGCTAAACAGAGCCTGCTGTGGCAGAAACCTGGGCTTCTGGCTGCTTCTGCATGCAGGTCAAAAGTAAAATATCTCCTGAAAGGACACAGCCTAAGCAGCCCCTTCCAGCCCACAGAGAAAAGATGGGACAGTACAGCAGGGAGGAAGCACAATACTGCTTGAAATTTCTCTGTTCTCAGCTTTTTCTTCTGTCTGTTCATCTCTGTACTTTGAAACTGGGATTTCTTCAAGTTTTGCCACATCTCTTCTTTCCTGAGCTGTGTGAATGTAGAAGTATTTGCTGCATTCTTTCCAGACAGATGCTATGCTTCTTGCTTATTAAAACAGAGAGAAGGGAGCAGATTGTCTAGGATGAAGCTTTATGCTTCTTAGAAGTGTTGAAGAAATAGGCTTTTTAGGATAAGTTAACATTTCAAAGGTGTTTCATATCTATTTGTTATCTGCTTTTGGTAACACAGAGTGCCTGAGCTCAGTCCCTGCATACAAAATAAGACCATAATGAATTGTACTTTATCTCACTCTGACTTGACCCCTGCAAGTCAAGTTCTGCACAGGTTCAAGGTAAAGAGGTTCCAAGCCTGCAGGGGACAAAGCCACTTTTATTTTTGTGACTTTGCAGTGGCTCCACTTACAGCTGGCTTTGGTCTTCCTGTGATTCAGGGCAGTCCATGCTGGGCTAAGTGGCAAATAATGCACAGATCCCATGGGGAAGGTGATGACAGAGGAAACAAACCCATAGTATTGCCTGTTTTAGCAATTTGGGTACAGATACCCACTACTTTAATTAAAGGGGCTTGGCAGTGGCAGACAGTCACAGCAAAAGGCTGAGGTGCTTGCACCCATGTGAGATGAGCTGGAAGACAGACAGATGTAAGGGGGAGCCTCTCCTGCAGTCCTCTGGTGCAGTTTGGGACCTCCTTCTCTCCCCAGAAATGTTTTCACCAGAATTGCAGAGCATTGGGACACCTGGCTTTCACTTTATCTAAGGCTTCCATCTCATTCCTCTATGGCCAGAGGTCAACAAAGCAGTTTGATAAGAAAATACATGAACACACATACACCTTTATATGCACAACTCATGTACCTAGACACAGTGCTTTTCCTAAGGAAAAATGACACTTCAGTGCCTCTTTTATCTGTCAAGAGGTCACTGTGTTTAGTTGGGGTAGGAATTCACCCTTATGCCATGCCACATGACCCTGTCTCACAGCTGGATTTGCCCCCCACTTCCCACAGCATTTGAGTGAAAACAGTTCAGTCTTACAGATAAAACAGCCCTCTGCCCTTTCAAGGGCTGCTGAGGAAAATGCAGTCACAAACCTACTGCTTACTGCTGGTGAATCTCAAAACCAAAGCCAAATTAAGTGAAATCCCAGCTGTTGCCTCCTTACAAAAGCTGAGGTTGAACCAGTGCATCCAGAAAAACGTCATTCGATGCTCAGATCTTAAGAAAATCAATTCCTGTGAACATGCACCCAAACAAAAACAAGTGTAGATGGAGAAATTCCTCAGGTTAATGTTTCCAAACAGATCAATGCACAAATGCCTGTGGATTGATTTCCTGGAGCTGCAGCCCCACATTAGCTCTTCAGGACAGTCCTAATCAGCCATGGAACTATGAAAACAGGGTTAGGGCCATTAGTTTCCTCTCCCACCTTCTCCAATTCTTCTTCTTTTTACTTCCTGCCAGACTCTGGCTGCTTGGGCACCTGCTCCAGAAAAAAACAAAACAGCCCTCCCTACTTTGGATATTTTAAATTAAAGGGGTTTTTTAACTAAGGGACATTTTAAAACAAGAAAATTATTTCAAAACAGAGTGCAAGAGTTTAATTAAAATCATTGAAACAGTATCTTGCAAGCTTTAAAACAGAGAGAGAAACAGTTTGGGAAGTTTTGAACCAAAAAATTCTGCAACCAAAAACATCACTCTGACTTAGGACATAGTTGTGAAAAGTCTGAGCAACACTGAACCAAAAAAAATTCCACTTGGAAAGAGTTAGTGACAAGTTCTGTTGCCCATTCTTTCCCTCTCTGCATGTCTTTACAATGAAAACATATCTAGAAGGGTCAGAAGCAGAAGTGTGTCATCTACACTATCTGCAGGGATTAGAAAACTGATATGAATTATCCTTTTCATTAATTACTTGATCCTGCTTAATCCCCAGTAGATTATGTTGACCTCAATAGACCAAATCTAGGTTTCTTAGCCTACACAACCCCTTTACAGTGTTTCCTAGCTCCCATTGCAGAGATTCTTTCCAGCTGTGTTACCTCCTGGCTTGCTTTCACTCACTCACAAGTTCCATGGCACATCCACGGTGAGTCCTGGCAGCTGCTCTGGGCAAACCCCAGGCCTTCTGCACCACTCAGTGAGCTGGGTGTGTCTGCCATACTGCCACAAGACATTATAAATCCTCCAGGAAGGGTAAGAAATGTCCGAGATGTCTGTCACTCTGAAAATTCAGGGAGATTTACATCCTGCTGCATGTAAAATCCCAGAGACACAGACAAGGACCTGTTGGAGCGAGTCCAGAGAGATGCTCAGAGCACCTCTGCTATGGAGACAGCTGGGGTTGGAGAAGAGGAGGCTCTGGGGACACCTTAGAGCTCCTTCCAGTGCCTAAAGGAGGCCCACAAGGGAGCTGCACAGGGACTTTTGTCAAGGGAATGGAGACATGGAACAGGGAGGAATGGTGTTCAAATGAAAGAAAATAGGCTTAGAATGGATATTGGGGAGAAATTCTTGACCCTGAGGCAGGTGAGGCCCTAGCACAGGTTGCCCAGAGAAGCTGTATCCACAGTTTCCCCATCCCTGGAAGTGTCCAAGGCCAAGTTGAACAGGGTTTGGGGCAACCTGGGCAAGTGGAATGTGTCCCTGCCTATTGCAGGGCTTGGAACAAGATGATCTTTAAGGTTCCTTCCAACCCAATATGATTCTTTGAAAAATAATTGTTCCTATTGTGGTTTTTAACTTAAAGCATTTTAACCATACATGGAAGCTGTATTTACTGCTGAATTTTTCTCCAGTAATGAAACACTTTCGAAGCTCTGCAAATTTTTTTTGTAGTGAAGTGATGCAGAACCACTGTTTAGTCATGCAAATGAAATGAGAATTAACTGTAAAGCATTCTGAGGACCATAAACTTTTTGCCAGAATTCATAGCAAAAGATTTTTATTGTCAGTCAAAAGGCACAAACACTTCAAAACTGTCCTTTGTGTGTGTGCATTGTTGGGAGAAGGGCAAACAAGACAGAGTAAACATTTTCTGCAGTCTGCAGGATACACAGGGCATCAAATATTGCTGGAAGGATGAAAAGAGTTTTCTGAGAAACCTATGAAGAGATACATAGAATTACTACTGCAAGCTGAGAGGGAAGAAAATTTTCCATTCATCACTGAGGCACCTCAACCTTTACCAAATCCATTTTTTTGCTATCTCCTTCACAACACCACAGCAGACTTTCAAAGAAGATTTCAGCAAGCAAGCTACAAAAATTCACTCAGTTCTGCTTTGCAGGCTGAATTATGTTTTCTCTTGATGGTCACACAAACTGTTTTTCTCCCAGGGCAAACCCACTATTGCTCCACTGAAGCCTAGTGAGCAATCCCAGGCTTGGCCTAAGACAGCCAAAAATTAGCTGGCTCCTGGTCTCAGTAACTTTCTGCTTTGGCATTTGAAAACCATCTCATTAATTGGTTTTTTAAGACTTGTATTAATACACAGGAAACCTAGAAACATGGGCTGGAGTATGCTGGATTAGAAACTAAGAACCTGCAATTGTGCCTCCTGTTAATGTTTTTTTTTTTATTATTTGTGCCATCATGTTTTACACCCTCCCCTGCAAAGGAGTGTAATTAAAGTCACCTGGAAACATAAGCAACAGCAAAGCCACTGGCTCCAGTCCTGCATGACAGTATAATCCTCTAACTTGGTTTTACATCATCTCCCAAATGCAGCCTGGCTCCATGTCTGTTCCCAAAAATGGGCAATTCCATAAATATGTGGTTTATTCCATAAACCCCATCCTCAGCTACATTTTTTTCCCCTGGAAACACCAGGTGCTGGGGCCAGCAGTGCCAGCCTCCAGCTCAGAGCACCCACAGTGCTGCCAAGTCAGATTTTCAGGGCACCACACACACGTTTAAAATCCCAGCAGAGGCAGGGAAGAGGGGAAATCCACTCCACACTGCACGTGCAGAGCTTCCCTCTTTGAACTGAAGCATTTTGTAAACACAAAATTTTAGCAGGCTGTGTATAAAATTTGAGCTCTCTATTACCCTGATCTTAGAGATTAGTACAGACTCTCCATTGCTGAGGGATCAAGGATGAATAGCCATTTTAACCTGTGCTTCCACTGTAGCCTTTACAACATGAGATGTAATGACCAGGTACTCAGCTGGTATAAACTGCTGCAACTTTATTTTCTCTGCTAGCAATAACAGCCAGTTCACATCATCCAAGGACTTCTTGCAAGGTTAGTATTAGACAAAGCTGGTGTGAATCTCACTAAACTCTCTAGCATTTATTCTTTTTTTCTGGTTTTTGCTGAGATCTCCACTGATGCAAAACAGGTCAGTTAGATATTGTCTCTGCTGCAAACACTTGAGTTTGTTGACACATGAGATCAGCAATAGATACTTTAAAAGAAGAAATATAAAAAAACCCTTCCACCATTTCCAGAGTGAAGCTGGCACAGTGGGACTAAGATCCAGTGGTCCTGCACAGCACGTGGCAAGGAAGGAGCACAAGCACTAGATCCAGGTACAGGCTGTTTCCAAATTCCTGCTTGCCCCTGTTTGCAGAGTGTGCACCCTGCATGGCACAGCCACAGCTTCAACCCAGCCAGGGAAACAAGGTCATTGTCACCAGGATAGCAAGCAAACATTGAAGCTGTGCACTCACAGCCTCAGGCTGGGCGTGTCTCCATGAGACAAACGTGATGCCCAAGAAATACCCAACAGGTTGAGGGTGGCTCAACAAGCGTAGCACCCTCTATAATGAATGAACCAGTTGCACTCTGCACAAAAGCCCCACAGAATTTGGTTTATCTCTTGGTGTCCAGTTCAGTCTAGAGCTATAACTGTCTGTGAAAGCCAGAGAGGAATCCAGCTCAAAAAGCTGTGTAAGGGAAAGATATAAAACATACCACAGAGGTGTTCTAAGAACAAAATGTTACCTGGATCTCTGGTGATGGAGCCAGGTGTCTGCTCACACCCTGCACTGAGGGCAGGCAGCACACATCATAAAACACTGAACATCAGAGGTTAAAAGATACATTGCAGGAGGAACACATGCATTATAAAAGAGTTGGTGAATTAGTCAGAGACTGGCAAAAGACTGGAAAGGCTGGAGAACACTTGAGCACGATGCCAAAAAACCACCAGCTGCTGAATGGCTCTGCTGTTTTGTGAGCTAAATGGCTGTTCACACCATTAGGGCCAAGAGTGACAGCACTAACAAGATTCATCACACAGCATCTACTCTGAGCTCAATGAAGAACTGCCCCAATAAAAACCTGCCAGCTCTGTTAATGTATATTATTTTTATTAGGACAGCCTCTCTGATAACCACACTCATTAGGAATTTTAGCAATTCATTTCTTTGTAAAAACTTCTGCATATGAATTCAGCACAGACAGATGTGAATGGGAGCTTTGGAAAGACAACATTACACTGATTCAGAGCTATATTTGTCAGTGGGTATAGCAAAGAGAAAGGTTTAAAGTAGTTATTTTTCTGCAAAGCACATTTGTGAGCGAAATGGTAAATTACTGAAGAGCCTGTGCTACCACCTAAAGAATTTATCTTTAGTCCCCCTCTTAATCCTAAAGTCAGATGCAACATGGGGACGCTGAGGCCATTACCCTCAGGGTGCAGTAATTAGTGTTCTTCATTTTTCATTTTTCTTGACCAAGATCTGCACATATTCCAAATTGGACACAAAACCAAAAGCAAAGAACTTTCCTAATGGCAACTCAGTGAAGCAGGATGGAGCAGGACCCAGCATCCCTCCCTCTGAGCTTTCCCACCAAAGCTGTAGGGTCAGGAGATGGCAGGCATAGCTGTGACAACAAGTGCCATTTCCCTGCCAAGACTTGGAGAGCAAGGGTGGGGAACTGTAATAATTGTCACCTCACATTTTCTTTCCAACGTAGCAGTGCAGAGGCACAAAAGGAGCAGATTTCCCCAGCTGCCCTCCAAACACAGTCCCCGATACATCCCCTGTGCATGGCGACCGGAGTGTTCCCTATTCCCATTCCACAGCCTGTCCAGGACTTGGCTTTGTGATTCCTGCTTTGCACAAGCACTGGGTGAGCTCCAACCTGCAGCAAAGCAGGGCTGGAAAAGAAGCAGAAAGAAGTGACCCTTTGCTGGTGTGCAGAACTTCCCAGCTGCATCTGTCCGAGTCAGCAAAGCTGCTTCTCAAGCTCAGACACACATGGAGCACAAAGAAAGGTGTCAGAGATAACCATGGGGACAAGGTGACACCTCTAACACAGCCCTCCTCACCACAGGCTGTTCCATCCCCAGGCTGCCCTTAGACAAGGGTGTTTCCAACCTGGGCCATGGCAGGAGCTTTTAGGAATGTCACTCCAAGCATGCAGAGTGAAGCAGCACTTTCCATATCTGCTCATCCAGCAGCCTAAAACCAGCAAAAATTTCAAGTCCATGCACAGTTTCAGTGTTATCCCCTGGTGCCACAAGATGAAGCTTTTAGCAGCAAGGTCACACAGAAACTCCCAAGTTTGCTGTGCAACATCATCCCACTCCCACAACAGCCTGACAGGGCTCTCAGAAAAGGAGGCAGAATCTCTTGTTTAAATCTGTGTGCATTTATGAATTCCTCAGCTCTCTGTATAAGCAAAAGATCACATCATACTTTAAAGGGTTAGGAATAGGAAATGCAACAGCCTTTGACTTCTGACAGCAAGGTATTTTTTTAATCCTCACAGCAGAGACATTCACTGTGGTGGTGAGGGCCCAAAATCTACCTAGTCCTGCTGCTAAACTGGGGATGTCATTAAATGTAGAGGGATACACTATGTTTGTAAGCCATGAGCCATCAATCTGACTGTTCCCCAGTCTCTACCAAAAGCCACAGGTCAACACCCAGCCCCTCCTTTTCTCTGGACAGGGCTGAGGAGATGAAAATGCATGAAACAGCAGCAAGGTATGCTGAAAAAGTCAACATTTCAGACCAGTAAATCCATCTTTTTTAACCTGTGAAGAAAGGGGTTTAACCTTGTGATAGTTATTAACACAAATCTCACAGTATAGGCAAACAGCAACTTAATTTTAATGGCATATTTTTATCCGTGGATGGCCAGTCTTGCTAATGACACGTCAAATCCTCCAGAGGTAGAAAGACCAGCCAAACCTGCAGTATGCTGTTATTACAACAGGTGAGGAAAATCACCTCACACACCCAGGAGCCCATCCCATGCAAGGGGACACAAATGATGCCAGAGGTAGCAAGTGCCACAGTGCATTTAACCAAAAATCTGCTGGAACAGCAGGAATAAGAGCCGACAGACATGCTCTCCTAGCAAAAAGTTCATCATGGCCTCTGTGGAAATGAGGTGTCCTCCCTGCACCAGGCTGGTGAACGTGAAGAGACAAGGGGAGCAGACAGACCAGAATTCTGATTACATGGTGCTAGGTTGGACACGAGTGCTACATCCAACTTCATTCTAATACTTCAAAGCCCTTCAGAGGCATTTTTAAACAAAAGGCTAAAATGCAAATCTCAGCTCTTGCCAACTAAAGAAGAATTTTCCACAGCAGCCTCTGAAACATTGGGCACGTTATTATTAACGTTGTGTGAGAAGTGGACATTAATTAATGCTGAATTGCAAAGAAATTCCAGTAGTATCACATATTTCACTCCTGCTGCTGCTCAATGAGCTCATTATGAATAAAGAAATTAAAAACATATATCAGAAGGCACAATTAATGGTCTTCCACTTATTATTAACTGTGAGCAACTTATGCCACCAGACTAGAATAAATGAGGAGGAACTTTTGTTACAGGATAAGATCACAGCCCAAGGCACATCCTTTGCTGAGGACAAAGTGTTTATCAAGTGACTTCAAAGATACTCACTGTGACCTTGAGCTAAACACTTAATATCTGCCAACCAGCAGGTCTTCTATCTACAAAACAGTAAGAGCAGCTCTTACCTCCTGCACATTCAAACTTTAGGGTGTGAGGGCCTCTTTCCTTCTCTGTCCTTGCACAGTGGATTCTGTAATGCTTGTGAAGACCCTTAAGATTCCTTCAGCCACAGCAAGGGGACGGTGAAATTACAACTCGTGATCGCCTGGGAGGTATTTAGGAGCAGCCCTGCTGGAGGAGGAGCTGGGGTAACCTGAAACACCTGGACACGGGGGCTGGCAGCACCCAGAAGCCCAAAAATGGGTGGTTACAGCCAAACAGGGGAAGACTGGGCTCAAAGAGTCGAGGTGAGCCAAGAGCAGCTGAAGTGGGTGAGGCAGATGAGGCAGGATAGGGTCAGTGGGTCAAAACTTTGTGCTGCCAGGAGGGGAGGTGACACTTTTCTTGTGAAGGTGTAGGATTGCACAATCATCCTCAAAGAGGAGCACCAAAGCCACAGCAGCAGTAAGGCACCGATGCTCCAAGGACACCCGAGAGCAGCTCAGCTCCACGAGCAGGCCTGGCCCAGGGACATCAGCTCTGTTCCTCAGCATTTGCCCGTTCCCAAGGCATCTGTCACCTTGCAAATTAACCCGGGCTGACATCCAGCCAGGCGCAGCTGCAGCTGCAGTGAACCTTCCCTGCAAGTTCCCATGTCAGATACTTATTTCTGTACTTCTTGCTTTCACATTTCTACTATTTTTACTGTTTCCATCAGTCTTTTTGGCTTGAACTGAACAGTTTGCCTACACATTATTTCCATCATTGCTCTGCCCATATCCAATATGTGTGTCAGTGACAGCAAAATTCCATGAAGCTCAACTAAATCTATGTTTTCTGGTAAATAATAGCAGTGTGTCCCCCTGTTCAAAGAAAATTATGAGAGATTTATTAATGTAGCATCAAATGAATTTCTGGTTTATGTAATTATGCATTGAATTTAAAAAGAGATGTCATGCAGGCAATCTTTAGAGTCATAATAGACAATCTGTAAGAAAGAACAAAGGAAAATAATGTTAATAAAACATTATGCCCTAAGCAAGAAATAGGCTTCAGATATCAAACATGAGTAAAGATAGTTATTTGATGTAAAATGGAGGTGTGACCTTGCTGCAGAAGTGTTCATTACCTAACACCACAACAAGCAAATTAATGGATTTTGGAATGGTGCAAATAGCAGTAATAATAATAGTCATTTTGGTTTCTGGCATTTGCTTGCTGACAGCCAGATTTAGCAGCAAGTGGTTTGTGTATTTTTTTATTTTTTTTATGAAAGGGATTGCAAATAGAATTCCACATAACCTTAAAGACATTACAGAAGCATGTGTCTAATGCAAGGGTATTGATGAGTAATCAAGGCTTTACAAATGCTTAAATGCTAAGCAGTGGAAGCCCAAAAACAAAAGGCTGGCTGCCAGAAGAGGATGTGCTTTACACAAGGACACAGGTACATGTGGTACTCTCAAGTATCCTGACATTCCAATCCCTGCATGGGAAGGTGATGATTATGGTTACTATGGAAATTACTCACACAATTTCACATGCATTTTGCACCTGATAAATGGTGACAAACAATTAGTTTGCTGATGCTGTTTGAGGGAGCTGTAGCACCACTGGGAAGTGTAGAATTTGTCAGGTTCTAACATCTTCCTCTCTGCAGAGACTCTCTTGCTAAGTCATAAGGGTTGAATTATGTCCTCCAGCAGGTCCCAGTTCAGTTCTGGCCCTCCTGGGCTGGACTGTAGCTGTCCAGAGCCCAGCTGGCCAGCATGGCACCACCTCGAATTACCAGCCAGAAGCTTCATCTTCAGCAGCTGCTGGAAAAGTTTTGACCTTCCCACCCCCTCAGCCTGTCTGCAGAGCACCAGGAGCAGGCCACAAGAATAATGTGCTATTCCAGGTGAAAATTTACTGCAAGAGTGACTGCTGCTCCTGGAGGAGTTGGACAGATAGGGAAAAGCTGATGGCACTGCAGTGATAGAGAGAGCACTGAAGCACGCTGCCCCTGCTGAAGGATGTGCTGCCAAAATTTACCAAAGGGAGCAGGAAACACTGTACAGGGCTTTTGCCTCATTAAACCTCACAAAACCTAAACTGGGCTTTAGGAGCCACTTGTGATGGAGCAAGCATTCTGTGTGGATCTGGGAGGATTGCCTTTGTTTTTCAACAAAGATCACAAATAGACTTCTAAAACACTTTGATGTGTTTAAAATGGTGAAGTTACTAGGCAAGTAGGTACAATAAAAGAAACGTCTCTGCAAATGGAAAACCCCCAAGCATATATGCCTTTCTAAATGTTATTGGAATTTTAAACTCTGATAATTGCTTTGTAATGTAAGCATTATGAGCATGAACACCACAGCCCATGCATCACCACGGCTGCACTCAGCTCTGCCTTCAGTCATTTCCCTCAAAATACATTCTGATTACAATAGGCTTAAATCTAAGTCATGGCAAGCACTAAAGTGAGCTCATTTAGTGGGCAAACCTTGTTTCTCTGTGGTTATCTGTTCAAGACTGGCAGAGGGATGAAGCCCTGCGCTGTGGGACAAGGCTGGGCACCACCTCCAATGCTGGGAGCCTGTCCTGGCATGGGAAAAGAGCTCCAGCAGCATTTCCAGAGGGCACCAACGTGTCCACAGCCATGATTCATTAGAGACCCCTAGAACAAGGCAACTTTTCTAACATGGAAAATGTTCTTCCTCAAAGTGAAACAAACTAAAATGGAGAAGGCTGAAAACAAACCTGGCTGCACTTTTGCAAGCTGTTGTTTCTTTCAGACCTGCTCTGCATTTAGCAGCTTCAGAGGCTGCATCTGAAATATATTTAGTCTGCCCCGGGTTCTACACATCTCTCCTCACCCATCACCACCCAGGCTGACATCCAGCAGCCCACAGTGGAGCCCAGCTGCCCCACACAACCTCCTTGCCCCAGGGACAGGCGCCAGGGCAGACACAAGGATCTGCCTTTCTCCCCTCCACCTCTTCTATCGGCCAGCTCACACAGTAAATCACAAAAACGCCCCAGCTGCATCAGGGAGGGAGTGAAATGAGGAGGGAAATTTCCTGAAGGTGCAGGAAAGGCTGGATTTGGTACATGGAATCAGCAGTTCTCCAAAGCTGGAGTAGGATCTCCATGGTGCTGGGCTACAGGTGACCAGCCTGTTGCTGGTGGCTCCACCCACGAGTTTGCTGCTTGTGCTTTTCATAGAATTTGGGATGAAGCTGTGTGGTGGGTGTCTGCTGCTGGATTTCTGGAGTGAAAGTTTCACAAAATAGCGTCACAGTTTCTGAGCAGTGGCCTGGAGAGGAAATGCTGTGTTTTCTCTGTGTTAAGAGCTCTGAAACATTTCATTGAAAATCTTTAGCAACCTTGTTTTTAGGAAGAGGAGCTTGGAATTTGACAGTAGATTTTTGGTGTCAAATGTGTGCCTTTTGCTATTTTTGGGGAGAAAAAAGGAAAGAAAGCAAAGTCAAACTGGCCAAATTGGGACTTATCCAGCCTTGCAGATCCTCAGTAAAGACCTGCTCAAACATAGGTGCCAAATTCTGCAGTCAGGCTTGCTCCCAAATGTTCTTCCCCCCCAGATCCCAGGAAGGGAAATTTCCTTTCCCAAGTCCTCAGGTTTGGGAACAAAAGCAAAAACCCCTTCTCCCTTTGTCCTTCCAGAAGAGCCAAGTGCATCCCACAGCTCTGAGCTTCCTGCTGGGTGCTCAGGACTGGGCACACCCCACCAGGTTACAGGGGCTGCACTGTCCTCCCACAGATCCCAGCACAACAAGGGATCATGGATCATCCACACTTGGGACAGGGGTCTGCTTTAACCACCCCTGGACCCATGTACCTTTTGGCCATGCTGCAGTTGTCGTCATTATCACTTCTGGGAGTGCTGCAATTTTCTGTACTTTCAGTTCCTCAATTACATTGATTATCACATTAAACATTCCTGGTTCTACAGGAACAAACTAAAAATAATAATCTTGTATCTTCCTAATACAAATGAAACCCATTTGTACTACTAAAAGTGTAGCAGGTTCATTGTTTCACAGTAATGAAGCTTTCATCTCAAGAGATTCAATTCATAAAAAATACTTGTCAAGGCTTTGCACGTTTTCTTCTTTTTTTTTTTTACTGCCATTAACAGTCCTTTAAGATCATATCTTATTCAGCATTAGGCCAACAATTGAAATAAAAGGGACACAGAAAAGCAGAAAAAATCCACCATCATCTCTGGTGGCAGGGACCCCACATCACCCTCAGGCAGGGTCAGTGCCCACCCAGGCTGAAGGCATTGTGCACCTTCCCCTGCTATAAATAGCTGCAGACAACTTTGTGCCACTTCCCAAAATAGAGACACATTGCAGAGGAGATAGGAAGAGCAAAACACTGTACATAAGCTCTGTTTTTATGTCTATAAATACCAGTTTGTAACCAAGCCCACGCAGGGTGGGCAATAGCCCAGCTGAGGAGAAGCTGTCTGCAGGGGAGCCAGTGGAAGGATGCAGGCACCAGGTCGGGGGTGAGGAACAAGGTCTTGATGCTTTTCCACTTCTCCCCATGACATGGTCCAAGTCACAGCACTGTGATTAAAACATATCACATAAAAATTGAGATCTGGCCACTCCAGAGGTTCAGCAAAGGTAAACATTCAGGTCTGCTGGCTGCCTCCATAGGTCAGGGCAGGCTTTGAGGGAATATCTCCTGCTCCAGGAGAGTTGGGGGTGGGCATGGCACCCAAGCTCTGCTCTGAGGGTCCCCCAGGGGAAATGAGCTCCTGCTACCCCTGGGCAAAACAAAAGTGGTCCTGCTTTTCCCAGTCTGGTGGCTTCAGAGTGGCAGTGCTGCTGGACCTGACCTCTCTCCATCCTTCTCTCCATGAGGGGATCCTGGAGATGAAGCCAGCCAGGACATGCCTGCAGACATCCCTCTCATCAGAGCCACAGGCTCACAGATCAGGCAGCAGCAAAGGCTTTCAAGCTTCAGGAAGGAAATTTAAAGGCAGGAGAGAGGTGGAGGAGAGGCTTCCCCTTGTAATTTCCCTTCAAGCCTGAAACAGCAGCACCTGACCCCACACAGCAGGGTCTCACCTGCCCATGCCAAGCCTCAGCACCCACAGTGGCAGCAGGAGAGCAGGAAGGGAAATGATGAGCATCAGCCTCCCCTTTTCTTCCTGACTGAGGTGGAAGACAGGCCTTGATTATCAGAACTTTGATTATCTGAAAACTCATCCCTTAACCAGAATGAGGTCGTGTTCCTGACATGTTCAATTGCATCAAAAATGGGCTTGAATACATCAGCCCTCATTTATCAGAACCAGTTTATTGTCACTCATATTCCTTGATAAATGTAGGTCTGAGCACTTTTGGCTTTGCTGGTATGGGCAGGACATTTACACTCAAGCTTTTCCCTGCTAAAATTAAAACCCTGAAACCACAGGTCTTAATCTAAGCAGGGCTGGATCAGGCCTCCCCAGGCAGAGCACATGATACTGGAACTCTCCTGCTCAGATATTAGAGGTGCCACACCACCTAATGGGAACACAGATTTGGTCCCAAATTGCTGACATCCATGGAGTATGGTCTCCTTACTGCCTGGAAGAACCACGCCAGCTGCTGGTGCTTCCCAGGGCTGGGCAAGTTTTCCCAGTGAGCTCAAAACCCTCTTGCAGGAATGGAAAAACATCTCATAGATCTGGTGCTTTGCTGCTGTTTGTTGTGATGATTCAGAGGAATTAGTGCCATGGAACATAAGGCAAGTGAGGAATTACAGAGAAGGATGTGGGTTGCCCAGTGTCTGCCTTGTGAACCTGCCTTGCTCTTCATCCTCTGCTCACTTCTGCCAAGGGCTGCTGGAAGGGTGTTGCAGGAGAAGTCTAGGAGTGATATTAATTCCTCATTTATCTGGGAAAAGGAATTGGAAGCAGCTCAGCTCCGCTCATTTAGAATTTGATGTCCCCTTCACTACACTGGTGGCCTCAGTATGACAGAAAGCCCCACACAGAGCAGGACAGTCCTGCTGGCACAGACACAGCATGCACAAGGAGTTGGAGCTTTCTGGCTGTAGGTGCACCAGACATGCACAACGTGAACAGTGACCTCCAGTCCAAAACCATTCCCTCATCCCTGAGGAACCCCAGGCAAATCTCTCCCAGAGCTTCCTGGCCTCCTTCACTTACACTGACTTTCTGAGCACAGTTACTCACTATTTCAAACACAGAGTGTTCTTAGCCTCACCTTGGACCAACTTTTCCAGCAATACTGATTCCTAGGAAAAAACATCTTCAGTGAGCACCTTCCCTGCAGCTTGAGCAAGCACCAGAGCACAGGCAGCACTTTGCTATGTGTGAGGAGGGGGTCAGGCAGCAGGGGCTTGTTACCAGAGCCAGAGGGCAGCCAGGCAGCATCAAACACACCAGGCACACCTCCTGCAGAAAGTCTCCCCATCTCTGAATCTTTGTACTTGGCAATCAGTCCCACGCAAGGCAGAAATCTGGCTTATTAAAACATGACTGCTGAGCCCCTTGTTAAATGCCAACCTCATCTTCTCCTGGGGGATTATTTACCCTGCAGATGGGGTTACTGACCCTGGAGCAGCAAAAAAGATTTCTAGCAGAGATGAGGCAATTGGGGCACATTTGCCATCCTTAGGGTGATACCATGCTGTCTCACAGAGAGGCTGCTTCCCACACACATCAGAAAATATCCAGTATAGCTGCATGCACACAAGGCATATGTTTGTGTATAAGGTATCTATATAGTGTAGCTCCTCTTTCTGCTTTCACTGTGTTTTATCTTTAAATTGGGAGAGCTTTTTAGTAGCAAATCATCAGAGAGGAACTGCTAGTTACCAAGGAGATTCTCTGATGAATCAGAGACTGACTGGTATAAGACCTAGACAGGCTGTAGCTTCTTAATTTGCGAGACCTTACATTTTAAACAGGGGGAAAAAAAGGTCCTCTCACAACTAACTGTGGACCTCAGCAGCAAAAGCCGCTTTTCTTTTTGCTACAGAAGCAAACAACAAGAGCTCAGCATGGGAAATCAGTGAGCAGCCGGAGACGAGCGGGAGCGCCTCTCCAGCACGTTCTTGGCTCGGAAAAGCAAACACCACCCAAGGACAAAGTGGTCCGATGGAGGTGACTGAGGGAAAGGCTGGGAAGCCCCTGATTCCACAGCAGCACGGGCAGGGGTGCGCAGGGACGAGCGAGCAGCGGGGAAGGAGCCGCACGCCTGCTCCAGCACAGCCCTGACACTTCGGGACGCAGAGCCAGTGAGGTGCTGCCCGGCCACGGGCTCAGCACAATACTGGGACTGCCCCAACCCTGATCTCCTTTTTCTGCCTGGCTCCTGCAGCTTTCTTCCAAGGAGCAGGTGAGAGGGATGAGCTTTGCCAAATGACAGAGAAGGCACCTACTCCGCACGGAGCATCCTGCCCTGATGGAAATGGCCATCATGCCCCAGTGGAGTCACGGCAGCCAAGGATGTGCAGGAAGAGCGGATTTCAAGAAGAGTTTTTATAAATGTGGGGAGAACAAGGAGCTTCATGAAACAAAGTTTGGAGAGAGAAAGCTCAGCTTATTTTGGGTTGACTTTATTCAGAGGGTCTTCACACCCACTTCCTTCTGACAGCTTGTTTCTGTGTAGTTGCTGAATTCTGGTGCTTTGCCTCTATTTAAAAACCAAAAGTAATTAAAACTTCCTGGGAACTGTGAAAGCAGCAAGAAATACTTGGACACATTGAGAGACAAGATATTTGGAAGCCTTCTGCTGGTAGATAGGCTGTTTTCCCAAAGGTGGCAACTACAGAAGTTCGTAGATGAGAGGGAAAATCTCCCTGTCGCATCCCATTGAAATCTCCATTTTAGGCACTGCTGCTCCACTGCTGCTCAGGTAAACCTGATCCTTATGGGGGGGAAAGCTGCTGTATGAGCCAAGGCATTTGGGATGGGGTTGGTGGAAGAATTTAGGGAAGTACTGGGAAGTGGAAAGTAAAGCATGTATTAGAGTACATTCATGTTTCACTGCTAGGTGTACATTGGAAAAGGATTTCCTAGAGTGATTGCGTCTGACAAGGGGCTGGCACCAGACAGGCTTTAACTGAAGAGTCGAGTGAAGGACATTTTATTAGTCAAACAGTTTCAAGTGCTGCTTTGAGTTATAAATTACACTTGCTCATCTGAGGAATGAATTCGCTGTTGGTAGCATTTGTGGACTGGAGCTTACAGCAATGTCTAACTGATGCATATTGTGATGTTTCAACTTATTAGTGTACCCTGTGGACCTAATTTGGAAAGCAAAATACTCCAGAATGCTGCAATAGAGACTGAAAACAGCATATGAGGTAGGGAAGGGACACAAGAAACACTCCCTGACAGCAAGCTGCTCTCAGAGCCACAAAGAAAGACTGTCAGGAAATTCCAGGCTGTGGCTCACAGCCAGGGAGGAACTCACTGTCCATTCCCCTCCAACTTCACACACAGGAGTTCACACAGCATTCACTGGCAGCACTCCCCAGCTGTGTCAGGGAAACTAAAGGTGTAGGAGTAACAAATTAAAACAGGCTGCCAGCTTTAATGCACTTATTGGGGGTTTGTGTCTTATTTGACTTTATATTTATGATCTTTATTTATTTTAGGGTGGACTTTAAGTCATGTATATGTTTGCATTTAAAACAGAAAAATTCTGAGGGAGCTGTAACTGCACACAAACTTCCCCACTCTCCCCAGCTTCCAAGCACCATGCTACCACAGCAGTGACAGTACTCCAGCCATGGTCTGATTGGGAATATCCATATTCCTCAGAATGCATTCAAAGTTTGTTTGTCCAAATGTGTACAAGCAGCAGAAGCTGCTGGAACAGGAACTGTATTATACACAGTGATTTTAATCCAGGAATAGCAAACAGGCAGGTGAGGGATTTATGAACAGGAAAACTAAATCAGTGAGCATTTAATTTGGCTAAAAACTTGAAGTTGGATAGAAAAAATGTCCAAATGGGAACTTAAATCTTCACTTGCACTTTGCAATGATATAATCTGGAAAGCCCTGGATGTTGGTTGCTTGTGATTTTTGCTGCACAGTGCAGTTGGTCTGAGCACAGGGACCAGCAGTAGCAAAACCCCTGTGGTGTGATCCCTGGGCTGGAGCAGTACCTGCATTCTGCCTTTGCTTGTGAATTCTGACTGCAGTAAAGGAGCAGGAGATGGACAGTGGTCTGAAGAGTGGCTTTGGAGTTAGGTTTGTCACAACAAACACTTGCCTGTTTGTGGCGAATAAGGACAAGGAAAGAGGTGGGGGTTCACAAGGAATGTAAACTGCCAGGTGAAGGGTGGTTTTCACCAAGTAGTGGTGCTTGACAGAACATTTGGTCCCTCCTACTAACCTGGTGAGGGAATGTAGAGAGATTTTGTTAGATAACGCTAAAATACAAAGAGACTGAGAGGCAGAGCTTGCTCCAGACCTCCACACATTCTTACATGGTGATTCTGGGCAATCAGTTATTCTCAGCACACAGAGTGTCTGTTGCTGAGCACAGAGTCCAGGCACTGAGGAAACTTATGAAACAGCCATACAGATTAGCTCTCTGTCATAATCTAGTCAGTCCCACTGGAAGGAATCCTGTCTTTCCCTAGGAAGCCTTTATTGCCCCATAGAAATCTTCTTATTCTCCAGCAGCCCCTTGGCAGGGCAGATGGGTTTTGGCTCACAGGGTTGCCCTGCACCAGCCTCAATCCCTGGATCCTCACCACCCTAAAAAAGTGGGCAGAAAGATGCCACAAGGTATTCTCCCTGTGCCCCCAGCACAGTGTCCCAGCATTGCCCAGCCTCAGCCATCACCCCCGGAGCCCCAAGGCTGCAGTGGGTTGACTCAGACAGGTTTGGGAGCAGGACTCAGGACCAGCCCAGCACCTCCCATGCCCTGGAAGGCAAAGCTCTGTGCTGGCACAGCAGGGAGGTGCAGGATCATTCCTGACAACCTTTTATGAATGACCCAGATTGCATCAATGGGCTCTGGAGGGAGCCCACAGGCAGCACTCTTCAGATGGGAGCATAGGATTTACAACATGGGCCCCAAGAGAGTCAAGGAGCACAGCCATGGGAAAGGAAAGCAAAAGACCTCACCAACCTTCCCACCTTCAAAGCTGGTAATTGTTTTTAATTTCCCTTTCTACTTTTGCATTTAAAGCAGCTAGAGAAGTCACCCCTTCTCTGTGCTGCTTTTCATGCCAGGTGCAGACTGCTGGGACAGCCCAACACCAAGCACTGAACCTTCCAGGTCCAGTGCCTTTCAGGCTACTACCCAAAATTCCAGAGGCAGCCCAGCAGACTGGAGCTTGCATGTATCTAGAATAGACCAACATCTCTCCCCTTTGTACTTCAGGATCATTTGGTAGGTCAGTGTACCCTGAGCCAGATGCAGGATGTTGTGCCAACAGAGGGCAGGGACAGCTAAGAATTCTCCTGGCTTTTTGCATGCTTGTTCAGAGGCTGCAAACAGAAGTGCTGATGCTTGCAGCACCCTGCAGGTGAAGGGCAGGCAGAGGCAGCAGAACCCAGTCAGCAAAGGGACCTAAAAATGCTCAGGGGGGACATGCCAGGAGTTCCCACTCCCACAAGAGTGTCCCTTTGGAGCACTGCCTCTTGGGCCGAACAATCCTTTTGGCTCACACCATCTAGTTTAAATGCAACAAGCATCCTCCCCACGCAGGTGTGAGCCACAGGCACCATTATCCCAGACACACGAGCCACTTAGAGCAACACTGCCTCTCTCTTAATGGAAAAGAGGCATCACAGCAGTAGCTACACCATGGACCATTAACTTACTGCCAGGCACATTGATCCTAGACTTTAACACGCATTTAACTAGAGGTCTAGAGCAGAGGTATTGCAGTGCAACTGTAGAAATGCACTTTTACAGGAACAGCTTTAGTGCTGGTTGAACTCAATGACAAAGCTGCCTCTGGCTCCTGTGTGACCAGGGACTCACTTCTGTGTGTGCAGGCAAACACTGGCAGGTGGAATATTTGGTTGTTAACAAAAAGTGTGAGGCAGTGTAACTTCATTACGTGTTTCACCAGAAATTAGGCAGAAAATTACTTAAATGTGGTTTATGTAAAATTTGCCCAGTGCAGAACTGAAGTTCTGCACTTCCGAGGCAGCCCCACAGATGCTGGTAACCCTTGTGCTGCAGGCACATTGATGTTCCTTGCTGGGCTGCATCCAGATCAAGTTGGCTTCACTCAGCAGAGCACAGGCACTTACCTGCCCCTGACTGCCCAACCATCATCTCCCAGCTGCATTGTTGGGGTGTGCAGGAGGGATAAATGGCCAAATTTCTATATTTCAGTCAGTTTAATTACAACTTGCTCAGGACAGCCTTGCCCATTGCTAAAACAGGTCAGTTGTACCCCTCAGTTGGTAATCTGGTCTTGCTAATTGGTATGTGTCCAGCAGCAGTTATTTTCTTCCTAATATCAATGGAGATTTCAAATTACCCTAATTGGAACTTTCAAAGATCCCCCCCTGTTTCTTAGACAATGACCTTCTGTACTGGGTTTGAGCTGAAGAGTAGTCCTCCACACTAGAAATACGACAAACTTGTAAAACTGTCAATTTTTTATTCGGATGTAATACTTAACTCTTGTTGATGTGTAAAGGCTGGCAGGGAGATGAAATGCATCCCATATGAGGGTAGCACAAGTGAAAAACCTCAAATGTTTTAAGCCCATCCATGTCCCACCCACATGTTTACAGTTGGGTTTATTCTGCTTAAAACTGAACTCTGATCCCTGCTAACGACACAATTATTTCAGCTTTAGGAAGCAAAGGTCATTCCTGGGATTTCCTGTCAGCACAAGGTCTTAGTGAGGAAGGAAGAGAGCTTTCCCCCCCCTCACCTCATCTCCAGCCCTCTCATTTCCCCCTCAGCACATGTCCATCCTTCTGTGTCCCCCAGCTCTGTCATCCTGGTTAGATTTCCCACCCAGGCCTTATTCTGCCTCCCTAGCTGTCCTCCAGCTAAGGCACTACATCTGACACTGCAAATTGTTTCATCCTCACTCTCTTCCTATCCCTCTGCTTGCCATCCCATGGCCTCCTGCCTTCCTGCATTGCCCCCACACCAGCTCCAGAGCTGTCACATTCTTATCTATACTTCTGATAGGGTGCTTCCAGCACCTCAAAAAATCCCTTCAGCCAAATTATTAAAACCATTTAATACCACATCTAATTGTTACAGGTATTGAGCTACTAAAAATAATTGCATTTCTTACCAGTAACAGATAGAACAGACCCTTTAAAATAATTTTTTAATCATTAAGATACGGCCTGATGTGCATTACAAGATTATTAACAGCCCCATAAGTGAAATAACAGATACAAGACCAAAAGCTAAATCATAAGTGTTCTCAGATGCCTGTAGATTAATCATTTTATATCACTATAGGAGCATTCATCAAGGCTTTCCATTTCACAAAGTCTTAAAGCCACAAGATAGCTCTGTTCCCAGTTGCAGCTCTGCCTTTCCTATAGGAGACAGAAGAAGGGAAGGAAGGCACTTGTTTGCCTCCAAATAGAAGTTAATGAAAAATATGGAAGAGGATATAGAAGTTTTCACTCCTCATTATTATGTTTCACTCAGAAAAAACAGTGCCTTGCTGTGTCTATCCTCTACAGCATTTATAGAATTAATACTGCTTTTAAAGTGTTTTTTTTCCTTCAGTGCTTTCTTGAAAGTACATATCCACTCCTGATTTCATGGGCTCAGACCATACTGTTGGTATTTTTGAAATTGATTGCAGACTCCTGATCCATAAAAAAAAAGAAACACCATGAGCAAAACAAGCACAGGTGCTGATGAAAAGTGCAGCCACTGCTCAGAATCTGAGCTTCTGGTTGCACAGCCGGAGACAGAAACCCACAGCCTCCTTCCTGCATCACAGGGGCCAATTTCCCTCCATTTGGGGTTTAAAGAGATGCCCACACAGCAGTGCCTGAGCTCTGTGTACCCCCATCAAGTGCTGTAAGTGCTCAAGAAGCAGCACAGCTTGGTTTTAATTGCATAAGCACACAGCTTGTTCAAACTCCACTCAGCTCACACTCGAGGAGCTGAAGTGTCTTTAGAGCAGCCACAGCGCCGGATGCATCAGAATCCTCTGCTGCACATAAGGTGCTTGAAGGCTCCCATCCTTGCTCCTGGGGTACAAATCACAGCATTTCCTTTTATGCTGGTGACTCAAACAGACCAACAAATTGCTGGTGTCAGGGTGGTCAGGGAAGGCAAGACAAACGTTTGAGCAGAAAGGCTCTACCAGGATTCGCTGTAAAGCACCAGATGAGTTTAACCCATCTCCTCTTTATCTTTACAAGCACACCCAGTGCACAAGCAGCACATTCCATCAGGACACCAGGAAGCCACAGCACTCTCCCAGCCCAGTATATGCAGGAGGGACCATCGTGTCACACACACAAACACCCATTCCAGAGTGGGCATTTTTGGTTTTTCTGTTTTCTCCTGGCACGAGCACCCAGCCACGCTCATAAGTCAGTCAAAACATCTGCAGCTTCCACGGGAAAACCCATCCTGTGAGATAAATGGCTCACTTGTTCTCACCATGGTTAATGGCCATGAACTTGGAGGCTGAAATTTCAGTTCATGCCAAGGAATACAATAATCACCAATAAATTCTGTCCACAAATAACCAGAGAAGCCCTGAGCTGCACTACGGACCAAGGATGGAAAGAAGACTCGTTTATGCCTCAGTTGTTTGTGATCACTCCAACACTCCCAAAACTGGCTCCCTCAGAATTCTATTTAATGAGTTATTGCTGTAGCCTAACCCAGAACAGCTCAGTGGCATGTCATTAGATCTGCTGCCTGACACCACAGACAGCTGCTCCCACCCGAAATCGCCCATCAGAGCGCGGGCGCTTGTTCAGCTTGAGGCAGCGCCCTCAGAGCCCGAGCACCAGGCCAAGAACAACCAGGTACTCCTAAATACCCTCCAGTCAGGCATGCCTGTGCTGTGAGGAAAGGTTGTTTGTTCAGGGGAGGCAGTCAGCTGGGAGAAGGGAAGCAAGCCCCTTGTCCCTGATCAGAAGCATTACAGACTGGAGCTCCCTTCTGTGGGACCACGGCCAGGCTGTTGCTTCTTCAAGGACCTGGCCAAAATCCAGCCCTTAAAAAGCATTATCAATGGCATGTTGTTAGGTGTCCTGAGGAAAAAGATATTACAGAAATATGGGCTATCATTCATTATTGCTGCCAATTTTATAGGACAGATGTCAGCATAACACAGCCAAGGCCTCGCATTTCTGATGCCAGCAGGAGCTCACAGCCCTGGAAAAGCAGGTCAGGCACCCTCATGTTTGATACCAGCTGGGGACAGGGCCACCATTGAGGGTGACCACAGACAAGAGCTCAAATATGTGTAATTTTAGATCTTTCCCAAAAGGGCTTTTTCTTCCTCCAGCTTTAGCTGAAGCCCCTGACTGTGCTTTTCCCAGTGAGGTGGCTTGGTGCCCACATGGATCTTCTGGCTGCACCCTCATGCTTTCCCCCAAGCTGCTTCCCCATCAGGAGTGTTCACAGGAGCACTCAGGCTCACTCTCATGCTGCAAACCATCTGGTACAGGGAGCATCAATCAGCTTCCCTCAGGCAAGGTCTGATTATTAACAGTGGAATTTTCCAAATATTGACTCACTTTAGCCTAAATAATCTCATTCTGTTGTTATTGCCTACAAGGCTGGCTCTGCTTCACCTTCTACAATACTTCAAAAGTGACTCAGCTGCATCAAAGGCATCTCACATGTAACAGCACCAGAACCAGGTCAGGTTTAGTAGTTTAGTACAGTCCATCAGCAAAACTGAAACTCCCAGACCCCCATCTGCTCCTGTCAGACAGTGATAGGCATAAATCAATACACTCATTTCTGCACTCTTTTCCCATGACTGCATGCCTACATCAGGGAGGGAAGCACATTCACTGAGCCTTACTGAACTTTAACATAGATTGCAGTGAACACAAAAAGTAGCATCTTGTTGCAATATAATATATACATTTCACCCCACAGCGGTACAATATAGGGAGTAAAAATATTTTAAGAAACAACATACATATAAATAGGAAATACATCAGACTACTGTACACAGTACCTTGGAACACAATGAACAATTTTCCACTTGCTTGAAGCTCCCCATTCTTTGGTCCAACACCACTTTAAAAAAAAAAAAAAAAAAAAAAAAAACAACTCAAAATTTCTTCAAAATAGCCCACAAAAAATACCACAGAACAAACTCCCAGGACTCCCTCTCTCCTGGGTGAGCTATTCCTCTGCTCTTCATCAGCCTTGATCATGGGCACCTGGAACCCACAAGCACAGAGCTCATGCTGGGCTGATTACTCTGAATTGCAATGGTTTCATTAACTTCAACAGATCCCTGATGATAATCAGTGTCAGCTGAGGATGCAGGAGCTGTTTCTGCTATTTGTTTATGAGCCCAGGCAGTGTTTGGAGAGAGTAAATTAAAAAAAATCATGTTATTTCTCTTATTAAGCCTGAATTCAGGAGGGTGGTAGCGACAGTTAACTTGCTTGCAAGCAAAAGGATTTGCTTTGTGATACATTGATTCTACCTCTGAAATTCAGGTATGAGGTTTAGCATCCATTCATTTAGAACAATTTCAAGGAACAGCAAACAGGAGGTGGAAAAGGTTTTGGATGTTTTCCTGTTGCTAAGGAAACTTCCTCTGTGGTGGCTCTGTGCTCACCCCAGCAGGGTCACTTGGGCTTTGCTTCTCTGAGTAAGGAGTGAGTCATGGCTGGAGGGTAAATGCACAAACTTCCTAAGGGATGCCTTTATCATGTGCTTCCATTCACATGTGAAAATAAAGATTATTAGCAGTGGTTCATAATAAAAAGCTCTAGCAAATCTATATTAATACTTTCATTAGTAGTCACATGCTCTATATTACCAATTGTATCTAACCCTTCAAACACACAAGAAAAATAAAACTCTTTTTTCCACACACTTTTACAGGTCCTGTCAGCGTTAGGGTACATCATGCCAAAAATGTCACAACACTTTAAATAACAGTGCTCTGTAGTTCCCCTCACATGATACTGAATCCCCTCACAAAATCTGAATTACTCAACACCAACATTTCTGAGTGGACAACCTTAGGTTTCAATTTGTGGTCACAGTGTTTCCAAAAGAAGAAAGCAATTGTTGTTAACCTTTATGAAACCAGTTGGGTGTGCTGACATACAGGAAGGTGCTGGTGCAAGGATATGACACACATGACCATTTCATACACTCACACCTGTAAATTTTGTGGTCCCTTTGCACCCTTGTGCACTCTGTCTCTGAGAAGACACCAAAGAAATGCCTCCTGGTTTTGTATGTTTGTTTCAAATTTATCACATCTTGATTTTGTTTCTTGCAAATGGTGATGAGTTTTACATAGGACCAGGTGTTTTTAGGCTATCATAAGGTGTGGATATTACAGATATCCATTACAAGGCTTTTGTTAATGATAAAAGATATTGTATCTTTCTACTTAAGGCTCCATCTGGATAATAATCCAAATGCTTCGTTGGGCTTTCAGAACCCCTTAAGTCTTCAGTATGACCTGAAGTTGTTCTGATGTGCTCACCAGAGGTCTGAATCAGGCCCTACTCTGCTCCTTCTTGAACTTCTGGTCAAACCTTTGAGCCAGACAGCAGCAGTTGGTATTTCTCATCTCAGTGGTTTTCTTCAGCAACCTCATGGGTCCCCTAGTTTGGGCAACACCTGTTCAATATTGCCCTGGAATAGATCAGGAATGAATCCCAGGGACCTGGCAGAGTTTCTGGTGAATCAAATAGTTCATCAAGCTGCACTGAACTAAACAAATGAGCATTCAGTGACTTAACTCCACATGCCTTCCTTTAATGCAGGTTTTATTTACATTTCCAGACTTACAGATATTTAATCTGAGATTAACAGAAGAAACTATCTAAGGGTTAAGGGCTTAAGCAACGGGGGTCATTTCTCATGAATGGGGGGCCACCACCACACAGCACTGAGAAAGCTGGAAATGCCACATTCCTCTTTCCTCTCCTCTTCCCCTGCTCAGGGACTTGTTTCCTTTTCACAGGCTGTAGGAGCTGAACTGCCTATTTCTCCATTTTGCTGTCAGACAGTTCTGAAAGTGTCAGAAAAAGAAAAATCCAAGGTACCATTGGCAGTCACCCAGGAAGATGGAGCTGCCAATTTGGCACCTGCCAGAGTCCTCATCCAAGGACCTGGCATTTTCAGTGCCAGGACTTCTGGCTCCAGCCTCCTGTTGGGGCATTTGGAGGACCCTCACAAGAAGCCAGGCAGGTTTTATTTTGTGAATATAAATGACTGTAAAAAAGTGGTGAGGACTGAGCTCCTGCTGTGGAGCCTGACGGCAGTCAGAGTTTAAGGCTTTAGGCTGCCTGGTCCTGTCTTGCTTGACTCCTGGCCCCTCTGCTTTGGTAAACAATGCAGGCTGATCTCTGCATGATGCCTTTCCTCAAGCACATGGCTGCTTTCTCCTAAACCTTCTTACTAAGGAAGTTTACAAGTGCCTGGATAAGCATTTAATCCTGCAGGGCTTGTGTTCAGTGCGCTCAGACCATCTGCAGGAGCACTGCTGCTTATGCCAGAGCACCCACCCCAGCAGGACAGCTGGGGCAGCTCACTTTGAGTGACTTTGGACAGTGGGTTTGGGGACTAAAATTTAACTCAAGATACTCAAGTAAGCATTTGGCTGATCTGGTACCTGCTCAGGCACTTTGATATATATCTGACTGTCTCCCCCAGGCAGGCTGCCTTGCAGCAAGTCCTCATCATTCATTTTAAAGGAGACATGTCAGGACCTGCATAGGTATTGCAGTTGGGATTTTAGAACCCTCTGAGCCCCCAGGCTGGACAGTTCTGCAGTGCTCCTCTCCCACCTCTGCTCATCTCGCTGCTTTGCAGCAGCCACCAGACCAGGGAGGATGCTGGATTGTTATTGACTTGTGGATCTCAACAAATGCAGTGGATGTCTTAAGGGCAAGGGTCCTCCACACCCCCACAACATCCCCTCTGCCAGATGTGTGTTGAATTTATTGACAAAATCTTTTAATATTTCACAGAATCATTTAGGTTGAAAAAGATTTCTAAGATCATCAAGTTCAACCATAAATCCAAAGTCCACCTCTAAATGTCCCTAAAATATTTACCATGTTCCCTACTGTCTTTTGTGAAAATGTACCTTGGCAAACACTTACCATACTTCATTACCCTTGATTTTATAGACTTTGCCAGAGACATCTCCTGTATGCTGTTAGGTGCCTCCATTTGCTCATATAGGCTGCCATTTCCCCAAACATCAAAACATTGCTAGACCTCTATGTAAAGTCTCTCAAAAGTAGAAGAATGAGTTTTAATACTGCTTCTCATTAGTTTAATGGGAGATTTGTTTGGTTTTAGAGTAAAATAAATGCTGTGGCAATACTCTCAGATGTAACCATGTGGAAATTGTTTATGCTACACCTGTGCAACAACCAGAACACTTTCAGTATGAAGATTCAATGACAATTCCTCAAAGACCCTTCCAAAATGCAAGCCAAAGCCCTCAAGTGAACATTTGACTTTATATCCACTGATTATATTTCTAATTATTTATAAAAAACAATGACTGATTTCTGAACCAAGACTTTCTGAAGATTTAACAGCTTGGCATTTGAGCATCAGTGACTTTGTTTTACTGAATTTTCCCATCCACTCCCTCAACTAGATGTTACCTCCCAACACAGAGCTCCAGGGCCAGCCCTGTGTCATGAAGAGCCAAGAGGCAGCATATGGTGATATTGGAAAAAGGCAGTAAATTTTCACATGTTGTTTGGCCACTGACTGCAGTTGTACAAGGCTCAGAGAGGAAATCTCAGAGCAAGCTCCTCTGCCCTCCTATCAACAGCTGAATCATGCAGCAGGTCATGGGTGGCATCCAGGGCAACCAGAAAACTGAACCCAAAACCAACCTAAACTCCTTTGCAAATTTCATACCTCTATTCAAAATGTGACTTGCCCTAATGATAATTCCATTTGCTTCCAGATTGCCTTAAAAAAACCTTCACCTAACTTTGACCTCAAATCCTTCTGTTCCAGTAAGGGCTGAGAGAAGATTGCTCTTTAGGACTCCAGCACTTGTTAATACTCCTAAAGAGATTACTCAAATCTCCTAAACAAATATCAGAATAGATTCTGGATTAAGCTTGGGTGCTAAAACGACCTTGCTGATAAAATCAGCATCATCAAATCTCACAGATTGAAGAGGGAAGCCTTGGGTGTAATTTTGACTCGGTACCTATTATCATGGTAAGTTATCAGACTGCTCTGCATCTCTCTCCCCCTAGCTCTAATTCTCTTGCAATATTCCTTGGGAATCAGTATGAAAAGTGTCAGATCTTCCAGATCCTTGTGGGAAAAACAATATACTGAGACAGTCACTGGGGCTAATGTACCCACTCTTTTCTTTCACTAACACTTCTTGCTTTTCCCATTGTGAGTATTTGAGTTTTCTGGTTCGTTTTGGTGTCAGCACAAGGCTGGTTTGTGGAGCTTCCCAACTCTTGTATTGTTCAAAGTGCCATTGATCAGATGTGGATTCAGTTTTGTGCATTTGGCAGGGTGGTCAGGCATGTTGGTGCACCCTGGGGTCCAGCATGGACCATCTCCTTTGCCTGCCACCTCTGAGTGATTTCCCTTGTTTGCAGATAATGCCCAGAGTTATTCACATCCTGTGTCTGTGTGCAGTTTCCTTTGTGTCTCACGTGGGTTTCAGAAATAATAGTCCTGCAAAGACTGATGTGGATTTTGTAATAGATATTTTCTTAAGGACCAGGAGTGAGTTGGTGAGGTTTGTGTTAAGTATTTTTGTCATTGTGTTGTGGCCAGGAATGAATCCCAGAAATTTTCCCAGGAATCTGAGACAAACATTTAACAAAAGAGAGGTCATTTCATCACTTTCAACCTACATCTTTTCTGTTCTTGTTCTTTTACAGTTCTTCTACAGCCCCCTCAGATTTCTGTGCAAAATCTCTAGTGTCTTTAATGGGAAAAAATTTAAATCCAATAAGAATTAACAGGCTATTTTAAAAAATATTCCTTAGAGGGCAAAGTCCATTACAACTGAAGCATTTACATTTACTTCCAAATCTCTTTGCCCAATTTTCAGTTTAATTTAGTCATTTGCTAATCCTAATTTTCCGGCACTGTGCTTACAATATGTAACTGAATATCATTCATGTGAAAACACATTAAAATTCTGCAACAGACTGGAACTTACAGCCTCTGAACTCTTGTCACTTTGCTACTCAACTGTCAACATGTAATGGTGGGTCTGACACCCTCTCCTCACAAACATTGGTCACCAATCCCTTCCTGGGCACTCTGCTCCATTTCCCTGGCACTGTTGTCCATTATGGCAAAAGTCCCACCAAACTTCAAGGACACCTAATGCAGGAACACCACCATTTTCCAAAATGTCTCTTCCTATGCTATTATTTGGGTTTCATTTGGTCTTAAATAATTTAATACATTTCAATGTTGACAGTGTGGTGCGTCATGCATAGAAATAGCAAATAATTGTACTGTGTCAAAATACTGGGAATAGTGTGATTTGTGCACAGCAGTCAGAGCAGAGAAGCTGTGTGTTGTACACCCTTGACTCCCAAGTAGAAGGATGAGTGATCTGGTTTTGTTCTACGGAGGAGGGCTGAGTTTGAAGAGGCAGATCCAATCCCACCACATCACCCCAGCTCACCTGCTCCGGGTGGAGCAGGGCTGGGACTCGCTTCTGGCAAAGAGCACCATGCAGGGGGCCACGGTGGACCTGGCCCTCTGATCCCAGCTGGGCTCACAGGGATCCAAAGTGTCTGTAAGGACCCCAGGCTGAGGCTGAAAGTGCATCTCCAGATGAGGCAGCTGAGAGACACTTTGTACTCAGTGGTGCTGGCTCCCTTCCCTCCACAGCTGCCTCATTCGCTCTCTTCAGGGGGTTAGATTTCTGTGAGCTAATTTAAGGAGAAAAGCCTTTTTAATCCGGTATCTTACAGACTCAGAGTATGTATACTTTTATATTGTGAATAAAATATGAATATTAAGCTCTTTAGGCAGGGGCTTTGTCTTCCGAGATCTCTTCAAAGCCCTTAGCTTGCTGCTGGTATTACAGGTGTAAATACTACAAATAATATAATACAGTTTGGATCCCATTTCATTGGGAATGGGTTCACAAAGTGCGTCTCTTTGTTGGACAGAAAAACTCAGCAATGAGGAGGGCTTTCCCAGAAGTTAGTACTGAGCCTTGACCTGGAAGAACATGGGGTCAAGAGCCTGCTTTGATTTAGGTTTCCTCATAGTTCATGAGACTCTTCTTGCTTTGGTTCCACCAGTTAGAAAGGGACAGCCTGCCTGAGGAACAAAAATACAGTTTAACATACAGAGTTTAACCCTGCCAGATAACAGCATGTAGTAGCTCAAAGCAGAAAAGGAGAATGAATTCCTTAACCAGATGAAGGCAAAGAGGGGGGAAGACTTAAGAAAGTAAAATCTTTGTAGAAAAGAATGTATTATTAACTGAAAAAGTAATTTAACAGAATAGTAATGTTCTCATACCACTGAGCAAATCTAATACCAAGTCTGCAAATTTAATAAAATCGCTGCAAAGGCACAGAAGTTCAATCTGAAGTGCACTCTTCTGAGGCTGAGGCCAATGCCCATTAAGTACAATAGAAATACTCCACCAGCCTCAACACCAGCTGGATCAGGTGTCCACTGGATTTGGATTGTCAGTGGCTGATCTTGTCTCCACAGAGTAATCCACTCAAACTCGCCATAGCAATTAAAGTAACATCTAATTTCCACAACAATACAAGCAAATTCTCAGTGTGGAATAATAACATCCTTTAGACTGGAGAAGACCTTTAAAATCATCAAGTCCAGCTACTAACCCAGCACTGCTGAGTCAACCACTGAACCATGTCCCTACATTACTCCTCTACAACTCTTTGAAATATTTCCAAGGATGATTATTCAGCCACTTCTATGGACAGCTTGTTCCAGGGCTTGGCCATCCTTTTGGTGAAGGAACTTTTAACAACAGCCGTTCTAAACCTCCCCTGGCACAATTTGTGGCCATTTCCTTTTGTATTCTCACTTGTTCCTTGGGAGAAGAGACCAACCCTCACCTTGCTAAAACCTCCTTTAAGCGATCATAGAAAGCAATAAATGCCCCCAGCACACACATCCTTCAGCCTCTTTTTCTTCTGGCTAAACACCCCCAGCTCCCTCAGCTGCTCCTCACAGGACTCGTGCTCTGGGTCCTTTTCAAGCTCCCTTGCCCTTCTCTGGACATGCTCCAGCCCCTCAATGTTCTTCTTGCAGTGAAGGACCCAAAACTGAGCACAGCACTCGACGTGTGGCCTCAGCAGGGCTGAGTACAGGGGGACAATCCCTGCCCTGGTCCTGCTGGCCACACTATGTAAGGTGAGATGCCACTGGCTTTCTTGGCCACCTCTGACTCCTGTTTGGCCAGCTGTTGACCTGTGTGCCCAGGTCCTCTTCTGCCAGGCATCTTTCCATGCCATAATCCATGTGGAATTCAGGAGGCTGCAATGTACATGGAAAACTCTGGCCACTCACTGATATTTCACTCAGCTATCTTGGTTTATCACTTTTTGCAGGTCTCAGCAATGTCTCTCGGCTGAGTGTTCCATTAACTTTTTCACCTCTTATGTCTTAAAAAAGACCAGAAGTAATCTTAATCCCCCTTATCTTGCTGCACTATTATCTTGCTGCATTCCTGGTGCCTTCCCACAGAGACTTTGTGGAACTGTGTTTTTCAACTTAGCCCAAAATTGGCTTGGAGGGAGGCAGTGCAAAGACTTACTTGAACAAATTACAAAAGAAATTAAATTCTTAGTTTGTTCCTGATTTTAATTCAGATCAGAGCAGGGTTTGTTTTACTTCATTTTAAGGGAAAGGATCATTTATCTTTTGAGGTAGAAGATTGATTCCTATTAGATCCTCTCTATTGATTAGTCCCTTGGGTGATCCACACACTCAGGCCTGCTGGGACCAGCAGTTAACCCAAACCTGTCAACTCTGGAAAGAATGTCACCACAACATCAGTGATATTCTTTCCCCTGGTGAACTCAAGGTGACTGTAATGAAAAAAATGAGGTGTAAGATTGTCAACTGATTAAATTAAAATGACCAAGAAGAACAGGTAGAAAGCCTACTTCCTTTAGCATGGGATTGAAGTAATTTTGTGGATCATACATCTGTAGTAACTTGCTGTATTCATAAATGCAGTACAGAATATTTCAAGTCCAAAGCAAGTCTCTCAGTTTATTGCTCAGAAAGTGCAACCCAAAAGCTACTGATCTGTTTGTAGAGATAAACACACAAAGAGTTATAAGAATTAATGCAAACACTCAAGCAAAGATTCAATGCAAATAATAAAAAAGTACAGATGTAGGAAATAGAAATGTAAGACTTAAAACCAATTGAATAGCTCTTTATGTGCATTCCTTCAAATGCAATTCCAAGAAAGGGAAAAAAGAATGCAAAAAGTAGTCATTTTGCTTCACTTGGGTCATGCCTATCCTGAAACCTTGACATTATTTAAATTCTTCAATGCCTTATGAATTCTAGAATCTCCGACTGGACTGTGCTGGGTACATCAGTAAAGAAAGGCCCTTCTCAGCCCTGAATAACCCACAACATGCTCCAGTTTCATTTCAGGTGTGGCCCAGACAGAAATATACAGCCAGGTTCAGACCAAGTGTTGCCTCACACAGTTCAGTGCATTACATCTTACCCTATAAAGTAAATTCCAGTTGTGAACAGCCCTGCTTTGCTTGGCTTTGAATGAGGAATGGCAACAGTGTGGTCACAACAGATAGGTCACAAGACCTATCCTTTCATCTCATCCACTTCAGTGTTAAGAGTTTGCAAAATCTACAATAATTACCAGCTAATAAAAAAAAAATAGTTTAGCCTGGGAAAGCTGAGTCCACAGGAGAAGTTCATCAGGTTTTGCCAGAAAGAATTAAACTTTTCTTGAATCAAGAAAGCGGCTCCATTGCTGTCCCAATGCAGTAGAATGAACATACATCTTGTGCACTGCTGCTGAGAACATCAGAGGTGAACCAGCACTGGCTCATCCCAGGCTGGCTCACCCCATCCACCAAGTGCCTGCTCTCCCTGTGGGCAGCTGAGCACACCAGGAATGAGCAAGCAGGAGTTTGGCACCAGGCTGAACTCCAGAGCTCCTTGCTACAGCCACATGGACACAGACAAAGCCAAGCAGCTGCCATCTCTGCAGAGGCGAGGGCAGTCACTCTGGTGGTACAAACTGTGAGGTCGGCAGAGGTGCCCTGATGGACACTGACCCCGGGCAGTAACAGCCAAGAGAACAGATCCCTGTGATGGTGAGAAAGAACAGAGTGGGGAGAGGCAGCAACACCAGGCAAATGGGAAAGAGGAAGATTAGGAGTGACTTCAGGTTACCACATACATACAGTATGTAAAAGAAACAGGGAAAATTACACTGTCTTTGACAGAGAACATGATTAAATTGTGGAGCTTCTTGGCAAAAGGCCCAGGGAAGGCAACGGGAGATGACCTAGGACAAAGACCAGCTCTGAAACCTGCCAAGCACAGGACACCAGGAGGGTCTGAGAGGTCCCACAGGCTGCTCACAGCCCTCCTCACAGCTTGGTGCAGGTCCATCCATACCTGCTGTTCCTCACACCCATCCCCAAGCACCCCTCAGCAGGTGCTCAGCGCTGAATGTGCTGGACCTGGGCTTTCACCCAGCTCCAGGTGGAAGGAGCAGAGGGCAGGCCACAGGCTAAGGCAGCTCAGCTCCACTGAAATCACACCAGACAGCCCCAGAGCATGGGAAACATCACTGAGTTTCATACATGGTCCAAAGGGCACTTAGGGAAAGAAAGACAGAGAGAGGGTCAAAATTCAAAAAACATTGTGATAAAAAAAAACAAGGCATTGTCAAAATATC
This sequence comes from Chloebia gouldiae, assembly GCA_003676055.1. Taxonomy (NCBI): domain Eukaryota; kingdom Metazoa; phylum Chordata; class Aves; order Passeriformes; family Passeridae; genus Chloebia; species Chloebia gouldiae. Next base: position 3,978,703 of record QUSF01000026.1, read on the forward strand.
AATCAGAAGCCAAGATTTGGCAAGATCTGCTCTTGTTTAACCTTCAGCATGAGATCAGGTCTCAATCTTTCTATTCTTGGTAACAGCTGATGAACGCAGTGAAACAAGGTATTAATAAACATCTGCCCAGATCTTAGATTAATATGGAGAAGAATTAATGGAGGTCTTAGCACATTCATAGTTTCTAATTATGGCAGATGACTTTATTTATAGAAATAATAGAGAGAATGGAAATTGTCACTGACACCATGTCAATATACATAACCAGATCCAATCATTTAATTGCATTACATTTGGCCACGGAGTCACATCAATAAAGGGCCCTCCGTAGTCAGAGCAGTTCAGTGGTCACTACCTACTTTATGTTAGAAAGCTATTGGGATCAATTCTATTTTCAAGGAATCATGTGGAAAACAAGCCCTCTTGGACATACATCCTGTGTGTCTTTGCTTTGGGGGGCAAAGCTTTCTGCCACAAGAGGGGACGGTCGCTGCCCCTTGTGCAGCTCTCTGATTTTCATGCTCATTTCTGGACGCACTTTGCTTCCAGTCCCCAGAACATCCAAAATAATGGAACAGCACCCAAACTCGGCTCTTTTTCAGATGTCACTGGCCATGGCTAAGCCAGATCCTGCAGCAGCTCTGGTTCATGCAGTGCCCACCTCTCTACTACAATAAAGAATCACCAGTGCTTCTGTGGCAACAATAACACACTACAGCACTGAGATAAATAAAGCACAATGTTAAACCTTGATATGTTTACACCTCCTAAGAGAGGGGAAAGAGGCCTATAAAACACCCACTGAAGGAGCCAGGGCTGTTCAGTTCATTTGCAGCTTGATAGGTAAACCCTGCAGCCTGTTTTTATTGGGACGTGCTGGTGCTCGTCATAGAGAGCTGTTGGGGTTTAAAAAGGTTTTGGACTGAGTGTGGCTGTTCCTTGAGGGTTTAAAGTATATTTTATAATGTTCAATTTAGACAGGTATCCAGGGAAGTTTAGATCTTTCATCCCAGGAGCAGGGAAAAGTAAAACAAGGCTACAATTATGGTGCCAGGTGGTTTGTCACACTCAAAGCATTGCTAGTAATTTTGCTCCTTACACATAGAAGGAGATCTGGAGTGATGCTGAAAAGCTGAGAAAGTCCTCCAGTTCTCTCCTGTTCTTCCAAACTGTTTTCCTAATCTATTCTGGTCTTCTGAAGCCATCAGTCTGAATTAATGAAAACAGAGCAAGGGAATGGTATAATTTCTATTAATTATAGAGGCAGGTTTGTGCAATAAACAGAATTCATATCCCTACAGTGCTGCTTAAGTACCTATAATTCAGCTGCCCTGCTCACAACTGCAGCATCTTCTTCACGTTGTTTTACAAATTAGCAAACCTGGAGTCAGCAGCTGTGTACAGTGTGATGACACTCAGTTTAACTGCAGGGAACCTGATCTGCTGAAATCCACGGGTGGTCTTCCAAGTGCTGCTTTTTTTCTGCATCTCCAAATTAAGTGCTCCAAGATCAGCTTAATGTTTTCCATAGAAATGAAGATACACTTAGGGAGCAGTATCAGTTACTTATTGTAACTGCTGATGCTCTTCCAAGCCCTGCCAAGCTAACACATGGGGGCTGCCCTTTCAAAGGTGAGCAGAAAGGGAGGTCAGGGCACTTCAGGAGCCAGTCTGATCTTCCAGCTCAGCCAGTTGGTTTGTATTTACAGTAGGGTACATGGAATAGGGACCCACACATGGATATCTTTCGTCTGTGACCCATTCCCCACAGGAATTTATTCTGTGCACCAGAATCAGCAGAACAGAACTGGTCTCCTAGTCAGCCCTTCCTCTCCCAGTGCCACTGTTGGGGTCCTGTGGGGGGACTGGCAGCAGCAATGGGCTGAATGAGCATCTTCTGTCACATCAGACCAAGCCTGGGACAGCAGAGCCTCAGGAGGACCTGGCTGCCCCATGTGCTGCTGCTCCAGCTGGTGAAGCACGCGAGAGCTCTGGAAGTGTGACGGAAAAAAAAAGAAAGTTCCTCCGAGCATAAAGGAAAGCTGGAAAGGTACAGAAAAATAGTCATTTTTGTTCCACTCCTGCTTCCTGCTTTCCAGATTAAATGAACTTCACTTTTCTCTGCACTGAGTGAGAGGATGCAAACTGCTGCTTCCCAGTTAGTAAATGTGTTTGAACTCCTGCTGCAAGCCCAGAACTTTGCACCAGCAAACTGGTCTGACTGGGGAGCACTCTGGTAACTGAAACACTCCAGCAGCAACATTTTCCAGCCCCTGTAATGTGCCAGTAGCAGACCACTTTGGGTGAAAACGTGTTTTGATAGCAAATTATGCCACCAGACTACAGAAAAAAAAACCAAAAAGGCACTTCTCTGAGCTATAGTGCAAAAGGTTGATTTTTTTTTTAATTGACTACTCACAGGGCTGCTGGTGTTACATTTTAAGCATCTGACTCAGGCAGTCAAGTGGAAAGGTGATAAAATCCTTGACTTTGATTGAATTTCCATTGTGGCAAAATGTAAAAATAAATACAAACACTGTGAAGAAATTTTAAAAAGCTACTATTGGACAAAATGTTCCACATCATTTTTTTAAATCTGTACAGATAGCAAAAAAAAAAAAAAATCTCTTTTTTGCCTTACACGAAGGTCAAAAATCAGCTTTCAAGCATTCCTTCAGCAGTCATTATGTTTAAATACTGAACTGCCTGCCTGTTTAAGGAGCATGTTTCTTCAATTACATCCAACATTAGTGCAGCTGTTAGGATTTCCCAAAGGACCACTGCAAACTAAGCCTTTGTCGTGGTGCCGACAGGCTCTGTGGCATTGCTCTGGCCCTTTGCTTGCTTCTGCATTCAGCTGCTGACCTCACAGGTGTAAATAAGAAGAAAATCAAGTACCCAGTCTCTTCTGAGTACATATCAAAGAGCATGAAGTGATGGACTTCATTAAGCTTGCACAGCAGCTTAAAAAGAAGAATTTTTAAAAAGCAGCTCTAGTGTAAGGAAGAGGAGCAAGTATGGCTGAAAGTTAAAATACAATAAAAATGCAGTTCCTGATAATATTTACTCTTATTGAATTACTACTATGAAATCAATAAGGGATAAAAGTCCTCTGAACACATTTAGAGGAAGACTACCAGCTGTTATTTATTTATTACACTGTATTAGAGAGAAAGACACACACTTTACCACAGGGACAGCTCAAGGCATGAGCAGGGCATTAACTGACACCTTCACAAGTTATCCTACAGGTATGTCTGCTTAAATGATCCAGACCATTTGGAGAATTCAATCACCAGCTTTTAGACGCGAAGTAGAATTCTGAGAATATCTCCATATGAAAAACATTTTTGGTTATACTTCCCTTAGCAGCCTCCTCAGTCACAAGCTCTGCTGTAAAGCACCTTTTTAATGGAAATGGTCTTCAGGATTTCAAGGTCAATGTGACCACACAGCTTTTCTGCATTTTGATTCAAATGTAATTCACATGATTACTGGGGCTCAGAGATTCTTAAAAGAGATGGAGGCAGGAAGAACATCCATAGAAACATCAATTTGGGTGAAAATTGACATGTAATTGTTAAACTGTCCTAAAGAGCAGAGAATACAGGCAAAACACATAGGTTCTGATTTTCAGCATCTATTTCTTTGTTTCAATAATAGCAGTATCAAATGATTAGTAAAAGCCTTTTGCTGTTTGGAAGAAGGTGGGGGGAGGCTGGCCAAATGATGGACACCTTAGAGACAAAAACCAGGGAAGCTGAGATGGTGCAGGATCTGTGGCAATTATTTGAACAAATCCCATCTGTGTGGCACTGGAGGACAGGGGCAAGCTCCTGCTCTCTGGGCAGGTCTCCTATATGTCTTCAAGGCCAGTGAAGCTATGGGCACTGACAGAGATGATGGAGCCACTCCCTGTGACATTTGGGGTGTAAGGACAGCGATTTCTGCCTTGATCCTGATGGTTCCTGCCACTCAGGGACTGCTGGGTGGCCAGTGGCCAGCATCCATAGCACAGCCCATGGCAAAGCCAGCAGTGTGTGGGGGTCACTGATCCCAGGGAGGTGCCACAGGGCTCTCCAGCTTGGGAGTGTCCCCAGGACAGAGGCTGTGACTCCTTGGTGGTGAGGAATTTTGAGGCTGAAGCACATGAACCACGTCCCCATTTGGGAGGTCCTTTGCACTTTGGTTCTGGTCCCAGCAAGCAAACAAGCTTCCCTGGAGCCTGGGAAAGGGGGTGGTGCACAGAGCTGCTGAAGAAACGGGGGAGCTTTTCCCCTGAATAAAAGTACAGCATGTGTGGACTTCACACATCCACACACAAGGACATGTGGCCTGTCCTGGACACTGCCCCTGAGTAAAGCTGGAGGAGGTGGGTAGGAAGAAACCCCCCCCAGGTGCTCCCCAGCAGCAGTGGGGATCAGGATGATGCTGTAATAGTGGGATTTGGAGCGTTTGGAGACCTGAATTAGGACCTTTCATGGATATGCAGCCTACCCTGGTCAGCACAGCCAGAAGTGTTGTCAGGTGAACCCACCTGTGGAGAAGAAGTTGTTCAGTGCCAGACTCTCTCTGACTCTCCCAGAAAGTCAATTCTCTCTTGCACTGGAACTCCAGTACTGAGATGGATATCTTCCCGGGAGCTATTACAAAATAACTTCCCACAAAAAGCCCAGCAACCCAAAATCTATCCCTACATTCTGACAATTTCAGTGTGTTGCCAGCTCACAGCTTTGCTGCCACCAATTCCTTAAGGCAGTTTTGCCCAGCACTGTTGAAAAGGAAAACATTCACTGTGCCCTGGGGGAAATGAAGCATGGAAGTCCCGTTATCACTGACAGAAGTTTTGTCTCTAATTCCCCATCTGCTCTTCTGAATGCTAACCTACAGTGCTGGCACATCAACTTAAATGATAAATAAGAATTCCGAGCAGGAAGCGACACAGTATTAGTCAGATAGGCTGGTGGTATCTCCAAAAATGTGTTGTGGATGCCCATGTTTCACAGAAGAGAAATTATAGGACAAAATATTGTTGTTTTATTACACAGATCAAGGGAAAATGCTGTCACAGATTAGGACAAATTAATGGTCAAAACCAGATTTATTTCTTATTCTACATTTAATACATATAGGATCCTGCATAGTTCCTCCCTGTTCTTATTGTTATTTGTGTTTAGCAGCTGAGTAAAATAGCACACGAGGCAAGAAATCTGTGGGGAGAGTAATAATGTGATGCATAGTGTTAACTTGCTTGTTTTGGAAATATCCATTTATCTTGGTTAAATAGAAGCTTGGTCCAAGTACTAAGCCAAGTAATCATGATTAGGGAGAGAAAAAGATATTCACCTCCTTGGAAATTCAATACTTTTCAACAGTAATAGCACTGCAGTGACATTGCTTGAAGCTGGATGCTTGCAGTAATTAATATAGATTATTTTCATATGAGGAATGGAATCATCTACGACTGCTCCTACCATTGCTTTCATTTCCAGATCAGTTATAAGACCAAAAATACACGGGGTTTTGGTTTCATGGACATGGCCCTTTCACTCTTCAGCACGCTCCACTGCCCTCAGAGCAGCAGAGATTTTGTCCTCATTTTTGGTTCAAAACTGCATTGAAGTCATATGCACACTCTTCTGTCTTAGAGAGACTTTGCTTTTGTTCTTTCTCACTATCTTTTTTCCTGACTTTAAAGAAAAACTGGTTTTATGCTAAAAACTATACTACAAGGACACATCTGTAGAGATTCATAAATCCCGAGCTATTGTTTTCCAAAGAGGCTGAATCTGCATCATCCAGCCTACCAGGCACAGAACTCATCTGCAGAGCAGGTGCTTTGGAGTTTACTCTGATTTTTGACCTCGTGGCTGGTGCTGGCTAAGCCCAGTCATCAGCCTCATCTCAGCAGTCAATCTACTCCTTGCCTCACCAGATTTCCCATCCACCCCATACCACCTACCTCGGGCATTTCATTTTTACCTTGCTGCAGTATGCTGCTGCTCTCTTGTGCATCATTATTCTCTTTTATCTTGTGGTCCCTGTCTTTCTAACACTCTGCCTTCATGTGACCCACTTAGTTTCTAACTCTCTCCCTTGCCTTGCTCATCAGGCTGGATTTGCCTGTGTCCTAACCATGAAGGTTTCCTTCTTCTTGCACTGGAAAGGTTTCTCTGGGGCACGTAGCTGCCCAGGAGGAATTAGGGGTTTGCATTATTCTTCCAATCAGCCAGTTGACTTCTTTTCCTAATATGTGGCTTGGACATCCTTACCATCACTCCACAGACTATGACAGAAGACATCTGGTCATGTGTGAGCAGAGGTCCCCAACTGGTGAGCATTTCCTGTGTTTAGAAGTCATTAGAAATATGGTTTACACATTGCTCCCAAGAGAGGTTCTATTTTGCTATGAATAGTAGAACTACACAATGGAGAGAGCTCCCATTCAATTACAATCTTAATATTGAGATCATTGTTAAAACAACAGCTCCTAATCAGCAAAAATTAATCAGGCAAAGCAACAGGGATCTCCAGAGGACACGTGTGTGAGTTCAAAGGTCCACAGAGTTGTAGCCAGGTTGCACATGACTTAGACTCAGGAGCCAATAGGCAGCTGCACCTACAGAATTACATTTTAAAAAATAAGGACATAGAAATTTAAAATTCAGTGAAAATGATGTGAAATAAGTGCAGAAAAAAAAATCATGTCTGGAACTTTTCTACAGCGCTTGGGCACAAAATTTTGTTTTGTGAATCTGAGCAATTTATCATATTCAACTAAGAGGGCTACAGATGGTGAAGTTTGTGTTCTGAAAGGATGACGAGCCACTGCAGAGTGCTTATGATGTCAATTTTACCCTTTTGTAATAAGACAAAGAGGAAAGATGCTCATGAGAGCCAAGCTGGGTGTTTGTTTTTACCAGAGAGTTGCTTGTTTCACAGCTCCATGACTCAGTATCAGTCATATTGGATATTCCAACTGTCTTTCTCCATCAAGCCCTTTCCTTACTTCCAGAGGACACAAGCACTTTCTACCCAGGGTCTGCCATAACCAGGTTTCCAAGATGATGTGTCAGGACTATTCACAACCCACCTGCAGACATTCCCCTGCCTTCAGAGATCCCCCAGCAGGTCCAGGAGACCTCGTGTCAGAGAACACAAGCGCCAGTCAGGTGGAGATACACACTCAAGCTCCTCCTGCTCCTCCAATCCAGCAGTCTCTGACATTTAGAGCTCAATTATCTGTTCTTTGCATATTTCAGCTGATTTAATACAATATTTTTCACTGACAGAGAAATTAAACCAGCAGCACACAGCTAAGTAACTTCCTTGAATTTCCAGGTCACACTGGCAGGGCTGATCCAGCACTCCTCTTCCCTGGTCACGTTTTAGAATCAGATCTTTTAGGAACTTGCCTGCACAAACACAAAAAGTGCAAAAGTGGTTGCCTGCCATGGTGAAGGAGCTTCACAGCAGTACCCAAAGCAAAGAGCCAACCTGCTTACTGGGTGAGCAGTGCAGACTGGAGCTCTTGTCTGGACCAGGGGTGATGCCAGGGAAGAGCTTTTGCAAATCGTGTCCTTGCTCTGTTCTGAGTCTCTGTGTCACACCTGTACCTTGGCAGATGTCTCTGGGCAGTGGTCTTTAGTCAGATGGGACACGAGAAGCTGCAGCAGTGGCTTTGTGCTGGTGCTCACTGTCCATCCCTCAGCAGTACGTGGGTCCAGCCAGCTGTACTCTGCTAGATGCTCATAAAAATTAACAAGAATATGAGCAGACTGCTGTATTTTACCACAGAAAATAAAGTCAAACAACAGCTAAAACTGGAGAGGGGAGGAGGGAAAGGGGAGCACAGAAGACAGACCAAAGGCAGCAGAAGAGTTGTATTTATTTTCTAATCCTATCTCTTTTAGTGTCTGTGATGAGCGCTGTAACTAAAGGAATCTAACTGAATTAGAATTTCAATATGTCCTGAGCAGATTGGAGCTGTTTCCATTCATGAGCAGCACGTCCCAGCTGTAATTGCCTGCTTGCTTATCCACATAGCTCTTTACAGCTAATCCAAATGCAGACTCAAAAATAAATAGTGCCAGAGTATTCACTTCCCGCTGGGCAGTAGTTTGAGCTCTCTGCCTTTGCTTTGTTCCGGCTGCTGCTCTCCATGGCACAGGGACTGACTCAAAGGAGATAAAGGATGATTGACCTGCTCAAGGAATTAGGTGACAGAAAAGCCACTCGTGCCCTATCTGCCCTGCCTGTTCGTGCTTTTCCTCTGGGTGCTGCTTTGCATCTGTTTATGTTTCTCTGCCCTCACCCCCCTCCCCAGCCACATCACTCATGCAATATGCTTCTCCTTCGTGGTTTCCCTAAACGCTGCTGGTGTCCTCTGTGTCCCCAACAGCACATCACCCTTCTCTACCCTCAAACTCACAGTCAGTATTTTAGTCCTGAAGTGAAACTCTCTTCAGGGACATTGAAAAGGCACGTTCTTCTCAGATCAGCTTCTCTGGAGGGGTGTAAAGCTGAGGCACAGTTGCCCAAAGCTGGAAGCAGTGTCCCCATGGATGGGACTTGGCACAACCACAAAGCAAGGCTCTGCCTTTGCTCTCTGACACAGGCATCTGTACATGTCTTGGCTCTTCTCCCTCCTCACTGGGTGGAAGGTGGTTGTCCACCATTTTTTAGGCTGTTTTTTCAACTACAACCACCACAGACTTCCTGGGAGCCTTTGGCCAGGTCTCAGCAGCCTCTGTTCCTCTGTTCATCACCTCTAAAACAGCACTGCCAATACTTTGTTGTTTCACACTTTGGGGTAAAAATCCCAGGTCCCTCAAATGGCAGAGTTGAAAGGACATAGGAGTTAAGTCTGGAGCCAGTTCACTTCAGCATAGTCAGAGGCATTCAGCTCCCACTGTGCAACAAATTACTCTTAAAAATAGTTTTATTAGTATCCAGAACAGCATCCTTTAAGATCTGGTGAAGTAGGCACCCACAAAAACTCAGCTGGGGAGAAGGTCATTCCCTTCTGATGACCATCACAGAGACTGACCTCTGCATGGAGCAGTGTGCCTCCACTCCATCTCCTTTCTCTCACCCCATCTCCATTTCCCACTGGGTTTATCAGGGCACAGCCATGAGCCACAGAGCCTCTTCACTGCCACCCACATGCTCTTGTCCAGCCAGCCTGGCCCAGCTCTTGTGATGCAGTGCAGCACCCAGGGTGATCTATCCCTCTGCAATTGCAGTTAAGATTTAAAGGAGAGCATCAAGTGAAGTAGTGCAGCACTTTCACTGCCTTCCTCCTTACCCCCAGGATCCTTCTCCATCAGTGTAACACTGCCTGGTCTTTGGCAGAGCAGATCTCACTATAAAACTCTCTTGGCTCAGCTGCATAGAAGCAAATTGCAGGGAGGTGACCCTGCACCTGCCACTGCTACACCCCCTCCCAGAGCCAACCCCATTTTACAGGCAGATTGTGCCCTTCTCTGAAGCCAGGGAGCAGCTGAGATGATGAATATAGTGCTTGTCCAATGTGTCACTTGCTACGTAAATTCAAATTCAGCACGGAAAGCTAAAAATGTTTGCAGAATCCTGACAGGCAAAGTGGACAATTATGTTCAGCTGTTCCTCACAAATGTTGATCCTCATGACTGCAACGTTCCAAGAGAGGCATTGCCTCGTGCTTGGATTGCAAACTCACCAGCACCAAAACATGAGGATGGTAACAAGGGCTGGCTCTTCACTTCATGCTCTGCCACCTGGGCATGGTCTGAAAGTGCCAGGTACAGTGGTGGCACCAGCACTTCTCTGGTACAGGCAAGGAAACTGAGGCCATAATGCCAGGCTGCTCCAAGGCAACCAAAAATCACCAAAGAGGAGAAGTTGTGAGTCTCTTGCTTGCAGTGACAGACAGTAGCTCCCTCCTTTGTAGCTGAGCTGGGGGACACAGGAATTTCTTCAAATTCACTGCTTCAATCAGCTAAATCAGAATAATTGAGACTAACACAGTGTGGCCAAGGTGAGTGAAACAAGCTGTCACTGGGATAGTAATGTAGAGGAAGAGGCAAACAAATAAGGAAAGGAAATTGGAGAAGGAAGTTAAAGGTGAAAGGATCATGAAGAATAAAGGCTATAAAGTCTACAGACATTCTGGGGGGACTAGGAAGGTAGCTGTTGGGAAAGTGGAAGCCTAGGAATGAGGGGTATAATTAAATGGCAAGGCTGGAAAGCTTTTTCAAAACAAAGATAATTAGCACTGGAGAGAAGAACATCAAGGAGATGGAAATCTGGAAGTGTCAGAGGTTACACTGGAATATTTAACTTTGAAGTGTAGACATATTGTTATGTAGCAGGGAGATACAGATACCTCAGCCTTCCTGAATACTTCTTTTCCTCCTGTATATGTTGGAAAGAGGGAATGTGACTCTTGACACAGCTGTCAAGAGTTACATAAAGTACAAAGAAATACTGCTTTAGAAAACATACCCAAATGTCACTGTGTTCCACACACAGCTAATCTGCACCTCCACGGGATGGCTTCAGTTATCTCTGGCAGCCCCACTCTCCTCCTTTGGATATGGAATGTCCTAGACATGCCTGTGACATGGGAATCGAAACCAGTCTGTGTCCAGGATGTCTCCCTCATTCAACTCAAAATCTAGATGGAGAGCTCAGCTCTGAGCTCTGGGGAGATTTTGGAGCAGGGTCAGAAAGAGAGGTGAATCATTAATGAAGCATCACTAACCATCAGCCTTCCCATACTCTTGTCAGTACATTAGCACCAGCTGCCCATTGTCCATTTTCCCCTTGCCACAATGAGGAACCCCAGGCTGAAGGTCACCTGCTGGTTGGATTAGTCTGTTAGCACAGCTGGGGCTCCTGAGATGTTGCAGCAATTTGTGTCACTCTGTCCTGCCCCTGTCCATCAGCTGTGGAGCAGCAAAGTTCTGTCACGAGGCACAAATTCACCCTTTGGTGTTGCTTTTGCTGCTCCTCCATTCAGAGCTGCTGCTGCCAGAGCGTTGAATGTTCCCTAAGTGGTGACTGTCCTCTGCTAAGGCAGATGTATTTATTTTGTGAGTTAGCTTAATTGCATTCTTGGTGTGTGTTTTCTGTTGTTTTGGATGCAAACAAAGGTTCTTGGTCCAGTTCTTTTATTCTTTTAATACCAGTATTGGAAAACTGCCCCGGATCATCTCCTGAATCAGACAGGATCATCTTAATACAGTAGTTACTTCCACCACTCTGCCTGGGAAACTCTTCCATGCTCTAAGGCACCCGAAAGCCAGATTACCCTCCAGTCAGGCTACACTTTGCATTAAAAATTCAACAGACTCTTTTATTTATTCTCCCATCCTTCATCACACATCATTTTTCCCTGTTTTCTGGCTCATCAAATCTATAATAGAACATTCTATCCCCAACAGAGGCACGAGTAAGACCTATTGGCACACAAAGTCTAATTGCTGGTATTCAGTAAATTCACTTCAAAGTGAACGACTGTCTTCTTGCAGGTTGTCTTGGATGCCTGGTTTCAGTCTCTTCCTTTTCTCATGGGTGATGGTGGATGGGACCACTCAAAACAAAGGTCTGTCCAGGCATGAGAGACACCAAATATTTCCCACCCCTCAACAGCCACTGACCCATCTGTCCAAGAACTGGCACTGGCTGCTGTGGGTGGCAAGGGGAAAGGTTAACATGTGGGATAGCAGGAAAACTTTGGGGTTTCCAGAGAACTGCCTTGTGGTTTGGATGAATCTTCTGCTGGGAAATACTGGGATAAAGCATGCAGCACTTGCCAGCATGGACAGTGGGGGATGTGGGTGTATTCAGACAGAGCTGAGGCGGTCAGTGATTTAATCTTTAGGTGAATGTTTAGTTTTGGTTGCCATTTGATGAATCAGGGTGTCTTTTATGAGGCAAAATTAATGCAAGTGCTTCTCTTTTTACAGTGGCCACACTGCCCAGGAAATGAAATGTCATGAGGGGAAAAAAACTCATTAGTTTGGGGCTGTAAATGGTTCTCTGAGGTCTCAGAAACCCTGTGATTAACATAAACATAGGCAGAGGCAATTACAAGCAAACACGCATATTAAACCCAGCTTTCCATCTAAAAACATGGTCTGCAACATCTCTCTTTGGCTGTTCACAGCTGTGGTGACCTAGAGGTAAGGGACTTTTCATACCAATCATGACACAAACTGAAGACATAGGAAGGAGATCAGCCAACCCAGGGTGAATGTGAGGACAACAGAGTAATATAGGGTATGTAATATAGTCCCCAAGGTACCAGCTAAGGGTTTTTGTGATTTACCCTCAGAATTGCATACTTTTTTTGGAGCAATTTGAAGCAAATGCTACCCTGTTGTGTTTTCTTCACACTGAAATCCTCAATTGGGTGGTTGCTGTTGTGTGGACATGTTGATACTCCTTAGGACAGGGCAGAATAGTTCCAAAGAGCTGTCTCAAGGCTTCACCATATAATGGCTAAAAAAGTGGACATCTTGCCAGGTTTTCTAGTGAGTTCCATGAAATCCATCAGCAGGTAATGCTCAGGAAGAGGATGAGAACAAGAGAAAATGGGAGGAGTGGGACAGCATCACAGACTCATGTATTTGTATGCAGCTGTGCACTTTTTACTCTGCATTTCTGCCCTTAGCCTTGAGCATTTACTCAGGATAGACCCAGATATGAAGAATGGAGTGTGTTTTGTAAAAACCAAAGCTTGGCCTCTTTGCCTGTCACTGTGGCAACCGTGTCAAGAGACAACTGCATTGATGCCACATTGTGTAAACAGTGAAGGAGACTGAGGTGTTCAGGCAAGGTCAGGCAGAAAGCCCAGAGTCCCACCAGGCACCCTGACTAGCAAAAGACACCTCAACTACAGCAGATCTATAGGAATATCCCCCACAGAGTCCTGGCAGTCTAAAGAGCAGCTTGAAGCATCTCTTCTCCACTGTTTTTAACAGGTATTTTTGTGACTTTAGGTGCTCCGTCTGTTCAAGCAATAACACAATCCACTCTGAATGCAAGGCTGACATCCTGCAGAAATGAGTTGCACAGGCTGATTATTTGTTGCATGACAAAAATAAGTTGCCAGCAGCTGACTCTGAGAAGCCATGGGGAAAAATAAAACAAGAAAAAGTAGAGTTATTTGTTTTCCCAGAAAAGAGAGAGAGGGCAGTGAAGAAACAGTTCACAGTCCTGCCTAGAGACCTCCCCAGCAGGGGAGAAAGGCATGGAAGTTTAACTGACCTGGTGGGGCAGAAGGTTGCAGCTTTGGAGGTTATGAATCCTCTAAAGACCTTCAAAGAAGGGTCCTGAGGATTTGTATTGTTGCTGGTGCACAAAAGGTTTTCACCTACTGTCTAACCCCTGCCTAAGGGAACCATGGATTTCGGTCACCTATTCGACCTCTGGAGTAGTGTTATGATGTCATCAGTGTTACAATTTTACACAAAATTAGCTGTGCAATTGTGTGTTAAATAGTGATAGTTAGCTTGGATTGCTCAACTAACGAAGCAGGCAGCATTAAAGCTGTCACATATGGACTGCTCCAGGGCACTGGCACTATAAGGGAGTCTGAAATCACTCTGACTTCACTGGAAGAGAAGCATCCCTTTCCCTTCTCTGGCATCCCCTCAGTAGGACAGGCCCCCTCACCCAGCTCCCAGCCCAGCAATTTGCTCTGGAGCTTATAAATCTGGTTCCCTGCCCAGGGATTCCTGCCCAGGTGCTCCTGTAGGCTCAGACAGGTAGCAGAAGCTGCTGATGACCTCTAATGTGTGCCCACGTTTTGCTTAATTAAGAAAAGGCTCTCTAATAGCATTCACCACCATCTCCTGATGGCTCTGGGACCACTCAGGCCGTGGCAGCACAACCAGCCAGGCTTCCCTGTAGTATGTGACATCCTAAAGAGTGCAATGGCATAATTTAAATAAAACATAATTTTCTTTTCCATCATTAAGGGACTCAGCCTGGGACAGGCTCAGTCCAGCATGCAATGTGGCCCTTGGCTGGTTGGTCTGACCCTTCCTGCATGGCTTGGAGCAGAAGCCTCAGCTGGGTGGTCACTGTGGTGCTGTCTGAGGTAATGTGGGTAAAATCTTATCCAGTGTGAGGATTTGGCTCAGGGTCTTACAAGTGAAATTTCTGACCAGTATCACTATCAAAACACTTAGTTGTTGGCTATATTAATTTGATCCCAGCAGATGCTACTTCACCTTCTAAATGATAGTTATTTCAGGGAGGTAGTGCCTCATCTTGTTGTTCATTCCCCAGTACTTAACTACAGTGGCTGTATGGAAAGAACAGAATTGTTCTTGGCATTCAGACTGCTCTGATTACCACAGAGTCAGGGAAAGGGCTGAGGAAGCTTCCCCTCCTTCCTCCTCCCTTCTTCTGGACCAACTTCTTGTCCAATTTGCTGTTCACCAAAGCAGCCAAAAGTTTCATCAAATATTGCCACCTCTTATTTTAAGCAAGGTCCTTGTCTGCAAGTCCCAGTCCTGAGCCAGCATCTGAGCAGGGCAGCAGGATCCCAGCAGGGAGGAGGTGACAGGAGCACCAGTTTGGCCAGTTTGACTGGCCAGCTGCCCAACCAGGGTGTGAATTTGGCCTGGGGCTGTGTCATGGCCCCTGTGGTGGGCTGATTCCAGGTGGAATGCCCATTCCCTCAGCACCCTCATGCCTGTCTGCACGCAGATGGATTTTGGCTCCTATCCATGTCAGTCTTCCCCTGCAGCCACCTCTACAGTATTTAAGTATTCTCCTGGTTCACCACTATGTAAATATTGAAATTAGCCCTTCGCATGATTATGGAGACAGTGACATTAGAGACTTTCTCAGATGATGTGCCTTCTCTGCTGACAGTATCAGCCATCAGGTTTATTTTTCAGTGAAGTAAAGAATGGCCCCCAGTGTATGAAAACTTCACAATGAAGTATTTGGTATCTGGAATATTTTTTTTTCCCTTAAGCTTGTATCTGAATGCATTAAAAACACAAAATGTTGTGCTGTGAAAGAATGCAAAATGCAGCCTTTATAGGAATGGCCCAATTCTCAGAGACCAATATTTTTAACTGAGCCTTACAAAATCCAGAAGAAATTAAGAGGGGCTACAAGGGGAGCCATAGCCTCACTAGCAAGTCCAATGTGGCTTGAGACCCTGAGAGAAGGCAACAGATCCCATACCCTGAAGTGAAACAAGGAAGTCCCTGGGCAGGGATCTAACTGGCCTTGGGATAGTAATTTCTCCATGGGAAAAGTTATCTTTGTCATATCAGTTACATTGCCACAAAATGCTGCATTTACATCTCGTACTTGTGCCCCATTCAGACACCTTCCCTGAGAGCCCCACCTTGCAGAGGACTTCAGAACAACCAAAAACCTGTAATGAGTGTGGGTGTGCTTAAACAATAGCCATTTTCTCCCCAAAAATACTGCCATAAGAACATTGGACACAGCTATTACCTTTCTTGAACTACTGATGATTTCTTGCCCATGGTATGAATCCTTTGCAGCGTGGAGCAGAGCTAAGCCTGATTAACCAGCCTCACCTTTTGCCAGTGGGGCTAATGGGGTTTATTCTCCATTCCAACACGCTGGTCTCTCATCCCCATTATTTTACATCTCACCTCAAGTTAAAAAAGGTCCATCCTCAGAGCACACAAGGCATGGCTACACTGGATATTATGTGCTCTGCCATGTTGGATGGGCAGTGACAAAAATTATCCCTCTTCCCCCAGGTCCTTCCATCGTCCCACTGCAGCGAGCAGAGCCAACACTGGGCAACCCTCTAAAATGTTTATTTGGACCAGTGGCCGGGGATCTACATCTTACAGACATGATGAGAAAAGGTAAAGGCACCTGTGCTGATTGTCTCTTGTGGGTTTGAACATTTGTGAGTGTGGCCCCTGCCTTCTCCCCAGTGGTGGCACTGGAGAAGCAGGAGGGATGCAGGGATGTCCTCCCTGTGCCCCACAGCCCCGGCTGCTGCTCCACCAGGCACAGGAGCAGCCCAGGAATGCCAGGGGTACCGTGCCAAGCCAAAGCAGAGCCGAGGGGCGATGCCAGAGCTGTGGCCAAAGCCTTCCTTGTTCTCAGACATCAGCAGCACTCCGTGGCCATGGTTCAAAAGCACACCAATCCTCAGCCACAGGTGTGCAGCCCCAACCCCTGCGAAGCTTTCATGCTTTCTGCAGGTGTCCTGTCTCCTGCCTTCAACCACACTGTCCCCCAGGCAGATCACTGCCCCACACAGCTGTTGCACACCTGAATGATGTATCCAGCTGCCAGAGATGTTTTCTGATTATACAAGTGCATGTATGAGGATGAAGCTGTGTGCAATACATTGCACAGTAGCTGGGGGCTGTTTAACTGCTTGAAAGTGAGCTGGTGGCTCACCAGCCCGCTTGAGTGGTGTTGCTGGAGGGAACAGGCTGAAGGAGATAGAGGAATAAATGAGCTACTGGATCTCCCAGGGGAGCAGGGAAATGCCAAAGAGAAGGAAAGGGAAGGAGAGGTTTGAAGTCCACAGACAAAGGCAGTGCTCAGCTGGGAACAAAAGTTAAATATCAGTGATGAAATAACAATTGTCAGTAATGCTCAGACTCATCCTTCCAAAATCCCTCTCCTTTGTAGTAAGATTTGCTGGACAGCTTGTCTTGTCACAACAAGGACACATTTGCCTTTCTTTTCTTTCCTTGTCCCCTTTCCACCTCTCCTTCAGTTCCTCTTGCAGCCACTATTAAATGTAATCACAAAAAATCACACTCCAGTAAAACAAAACCAGATATCAATGTATCTACAGTGCCAATTAGCAAAACACACTCTTCAGTAATTCTAATGAGACATTACTGTTGGCATCTGCTTGGGAATATGCACTCCTGAATTCAGGCAGCAGAGCTGCCCTCAGGACCCTGAGATTCTTTGGAGAATTGGCCGATTTGCTGGATGTTTCTGCAAAGGTTACATAGGTGTTCAGCTCTTTGGGTTATCTGATCCCAAACAGATATTTTGAAGACAGCATGAACTTTTGCAGCATGAACTTTCATTGGAGCTGCTTGTCTAAATGCCTCCTGTACTTCTGCCAGTCTCTTATTTAATTGAATCTTCCCCCGGCTAACGTCCTTCTGCATTAGAACACTGTCATGGTCCAGGGTTAGACACTTGGAGGAGATATCTGCCCACACTTTGGGCTGGCTGGAAGCTCCTGATTAGCACAGCCTTTGACTCTCACCATGCCTTGAAGCTAGGCTTACTAACTTGGGCTGAGGGCTCACCAGAGTCTGGGCAGTACAAATCCAGGCAGAGCTCCTGCCTGCCTGCCTGCAGAAACAAGGAATGGGGAGCAGTATCTCCGTGCCTACACGCCAGCCATGGTAAATTCAGATATCTTGACAAGCCTTTGGGTGGGTTTATTTCCCAAGAGGTTCTGTAGAGCTGTACAGAAGGATTTCTTTGTACCTCATGAGTGATTAATAAAATGCAGGAGGGAAAGGGAGGAAAAGAGGATGGAAATAAGAGAGTGCTGATGGCAGCCTGAGGACTGCAGAGGAGAGGTGTGAATACAGAGCAAGTGCTGTTAGTGGGAGAAACTCATCCTCCAGTGTCTGGCAGTGATTTTAACACATGTAAGGTCACCAGTGCCATCATTATATCAAACAGGTGGTGCCTTTCAGAGAAATTACTCACCTTAAATGACCCCTTCTGAAGAATTTTGTGCTTTAAACTTCAGACAGGAAGGTTGTCATATGGATCAGCAAGCTTGTCACCCAACATATGCTACAACCACAGACTTTTGAGGGGTTGCACAATAATATTAACTGTGCTGCAATGAGCCACTTGCTCTAAAGCAATCACCTCCTCCTGGGTGGAAGGCATCTCTCAGGCATCTCTTTTTGCAGGATCAGCACCAGAATATCTGTATTTCGTTAATATTTTAGCCATCGATGATTCCCCAGCTGCCACATTTTATGCTTTGGAAAACTAGTCCAGCCCTCATTCTTTCTTAGCTGTCAAAGAGGTTCTCCACACCAAAGCAACCATTGGAAAAACAAAGCACTGCTTTGGTTTGGTTTGGTTTGGTTCAGTTTTGTCCAGACTGGTGAGGAAGAGGGAAAAAATTGAGTGAATAAATCTGTTAATATCTATTCTGAGAGCTCCAGAGAGATTTCCCGTTGCCATAGATCTACTAGCAAAAATTGGTGCAATCAAATAGACCTGTAAAGAAAAATGTAAAGAAGGTGGCTTCTGAGCAGAAAAATCCCTGAACATGGGGAATTCTGCAGATAAGACACAGGAGTAGCTTCTGACCATTGCATTTGAGGATTTCTGATATCAGTAAACACTTCACCATGAGGTAATTTGAGTGACATCTGCATAACAACTGTGATATCAGAGAAGAGAATGTGAATTCAAAGTCATTCTGAATTATTCAGGCAGGCATCCCTGCCTGACAAGCCCCACGACTGCATGGTGCCAGAGCAGGGAATGTCTCCCTCGGTGTCACACCATGGTCCCTTTGCAAGGGGAGGGCTTTGAAGGTAGGTAATCTGTGTTCATTTGAAATAAATAAAGTAATTGCAGGTGTCTGGTTATTCTAGCTTTCCCGTGAGGACACTTGGCACTCTTCACAGAGCTCTTAGTACTGCTCATTCTGGAGCAGGAGGTACAGAGGGATCTGCTGACCACATTGCAGAGGGATCTCCGCACTGCTGCTGTGCAGGGACATGGAGAGGGAAATCTCTGCCTGTCCCCAGCAGGCACAGTCATGAACTCTCCTCTCTGGCATCTGAGCCAGGGGAGAGCAGCCAGTCTTTACCCCTGAGCAGCTTGGCAGAAAGGACGGGGAAATTTAGCAGGGGAGAACTTCAGTTTGGGAATTATCAAGGGCACAAAGACCTTTTGTCACTGGGGGCTTGCTTCCTATTAAATGCCTTTGCAGACGTCAGGGAGACCCCCTGTTCTGACAGCTGGGGCCTCTTTTAAAACCAACAGCCCCCCTGGATGTCATATGTGGAGTTATCCCAGGGAATCACAAGGATTAGATGGAGTCACTTGGTGGCAGTGCCTGGGTTGCAGTGACCTGTACTTAAACACAGCCCAGCAGGCCGCTGGCTGTGGCTGTGCAGCTCTGGGATCCAAAACCAGCCAGCTAAGCAGGGCATTATTCCAGCTGGCCAAGCAGAGGGAGGCCCCTGAGCTGTGCTAAAAGTTCCCAGGTACACGGACCCACCCACCCCAACACTGCTGAACTCTCATGTGCAGGGCACTGCTGCTGCCCCGGTGAGGGAGGTGCTGAGACTACTCTGCTTGTGACCAAATACTGGCAACACATATTGTGTTCCCCAAACCAAGGCTCTCAGGGACAAAAATGTGAAGTTTTGTAGCAGCAGATGCTCCCAGCATCACACAAATAGAATATGCACTTCCCCAGGGCAAGCACAAGCATGAGGAGGAGGAGGGAGGGCTGCTCAGCGCTGTCTCCTGGGCTGTGGCAGGACTGCTGGCATGGGCTGGCATGTGCCACACCACCACCCACCCCAGCAGGGTCACCAGGCTGACTCCTGGCAGGAATTCAGGGGAAAAAAGCCCTGAGGTGTAGCAGGCTATCACTTTGTTGTTGTTGGGGGCTTCAAATAACAAATATTTACAAAAGAGCATTGGAAGCAGTGCTCCAAGCCTGACCCTTGAGGCAGAGCTTTCTTTAGTTTTATATCCTATAGTAAGTGAGCTTGGAGGATGCACCTGGCAGGTGGTCACCAGTCACCTTTGCCAGGCAGCTCATTTTCACTACACACCCTTCAGTCCATCCTTTTTTTTACCTCTGATGGCCTGTTCCTTGGCCAAAGGCCACATGGGAAGCACTTGTAACCAATCTCAATTAGTTATTTGTTTTCAAATTGTCCATTTGTATCGCTTTTATGTCCAATGACATTAGTGAGTGATTGCACTGGGCCTGTTTTATGCCTACACGTTGACATAAGTTATGCTGTGTGATCATTTAATGTTCTGGAACTGCATGACAATCTCTGCCTTCCTGTCTGATTCCATTTGGGAGCAGTGCAACTCCTAATGACAGCAGTTAAACACAGTGTGATAAATAATAATAGGAAAGTAACATTAGATTATTACTCTGTTACTTCTTTGGAGGCAATTGCATCTGCCAGTTTACAATATATTTTTTTTCCCAAACAGCAGAGGAAACCTTGACAGGCTGAATTACCATTTCATTTCCAAACAGGAAAACGCTGACAAGCCTTAAAGGATGGTTTTGAAGATGAACCATGGACACCTAAAGATGTAAACTACAGTTGGATAAAAAAACCTCAAGGGTTGTTAGGTACCGGAGACTACTGACAGCAGTACTGTCTAAGCAAGATTTTTGCTATAAAACCCCACACCATATGTGCTTTTCCTGGCTATGACTCATCATCTAAATAGAAATTCAATTCCAGTCTCAGGGAGTCTATGATTAAACATATTTTTTTGCTGTTGCTTCTACTGAGTTTATGTATGATTTTACATCTGTCTTATCTCTATTTCTTTATCCTTAATAGCCAATGTAAGTTCTCTGGTTGACCTGGCTCAGTGATTTTATTTTTTTCCTCACGGGTGAGTGAAACTTGGTGGCTTCAGCTGAAACGAGTGGTGGGTTTGCTAGAGCCCAAAGTGACGTTGATGTTGCTCACCTGCCATTTTGCAGAGAGTGGAAGAGGAACTTCTCCCACGTGTACTACTGTGTCCATGTTATGGTGGTGCCAGGGCTCAGAGGTGTGCGGTTCACATGCTTCGGGTGCTGCCTGGATGATTCAAAAGATCCATAACAGAAAACACAGGAGATTTTGACCAGCCTCAGGTCTGTAAGTACATTTTAAACCCACAAAGTTTGAGTGTGTTTGAAATGTACTCAAATATTTCCTTCTCCACCATTGTGTCCTCATGACCCATTGAATCATCAAAGGCTTGGAGATGAAAGAAAGACTTAGAAAATGGTTAGAAAATGCAAAGGACTCTCTGCTGAAGGGGGAATGGTTTGTTGTATCTTCTTTTTTCTCTTTTTTTTCTTCTTTTTTTTTTTTAATCCCAGAACAAATAGCTCTGGTGGATAATTCTCTGTGAGGGCTTTCAGTGTAATGAGTAACTGGCCTTCCAAAAAGCTGTTTTATGAATACAGTAAATAAGCTCTCAATCAGAAAAACCCACAGAAGTCAATTGCAAAATCCCTATAGCGTTTCATGAGTTTTGAGTCACAATCAGGGTGGAAAATTGCCTGAACCAATAGCCTGTAGTTAACCAAAAGAGAGCATGGTCCTTCCAGATAATATTAATGATGACTTCAGTCTATTTCCTACATGTGGTAACATAAGACTTGTTACCCCATTCAGATGGAAACAAAAAGACACCTCATACACCTGGATATCTTCTGGTGGCCTGAGATGGCACTGGCAGGTCAAATGCACCTCTGGGATAATTGTACTGAGCCAAAGAGGCTGTACCAAAGAAGCATTTACTGAGCTGGCACAAGTGTCTACTATTTGTATTTGCTGTAAGGGTTTTTCACCTTTTCAGAAATGCTGTAATTTATTTTGGAGATGAATAAGTTTCCACCAGGTCAGAGTGAGTCTGTTGGAAAAGGAGACCAGAGGACCTTTAAGCCTTTCTCTCCCATGAGATGGGTATGCAGGTGGAATTGCCCACCTTGTAGAGGCTGCATTGATAATTAAATGTGAACTTCACATAAGAATGTATTATTTTCAACCTCAGAAATATTTACCAAAAAATCAGGGATCACGACCTACTGGACAAAAGGAAAACAGTCACAGCCCTCAAAGCTGGGGAGGACCGGGCCATACTCCTGGGGCTGGCCATGATGGTGTGCTCGATCATGATGTACTTCCTGCTGGGAATCACGCTGCTCCGCTCCTACATGCAGAGGTAACCCCATGGCTGCCCCTGCTCTCACATCCCCTGCTCCAGCTGACTCCACCTAGCTTATTCTTTTGGCTCTTTTTGGGTTTTTATAATTGTTTTATATATAAGTTTTATAATTGTTCATTTGCTCAGCATAAGCCTAACTCTGCGCTTCCTTGCCTCGGTGTAAATTTGGCACAGCCTCAGTGAAAGCAATTTGGGTAATACTGGCATAAAGTGAGGGAAGAATTAGAATCCCTGTTTGACAAAATCTCGATCCCCAGGCTTTAGACTTGGCACAGTTTAACACCAGTATAATATCCATATCAGCTGGCCTCCAGTCTGCTGAACCCTATAAAGTCCCCAGGGGCTGTTGCTGCAAAGCCCAGACTCAGGAAAAAAGAGCAAAAAATATTTTGCAGCCTTGAGAAAGAGTACACTTCCAAATGAAAGATGGAGAATTAATTTGGGAAAGAAATCAAGCTCTTTGTAAAATGTAGTTTTCCATGTCGGTTATTACTTTCATTTTAAAAAGTGAAATCCTCATGAAATATAGTAATTTGATGAAAGCAAAAGACCATCTTCCATCACTCCTGCACTGCACTTAATTTTTCTGACTGTGTCTCTGCCTTCCTCCTCTGCCACCGAGCAGAGAGTGTGGCCTGTGATTCATTAACAACATTTGTGATCAGTTTTCAAGCATCAGCCCTATTTAAATTCCAGCACAGACTGCAGTAAGACTGTCAGTGATGGGTTTTTTCCCGTCCTGATTGGTGGAGTTAAGAGAATGAAAAATGTGTAACTGGGGATCAAAATATTAGTCTGCCATGCCCCAAAGCACACTAAGGCAGGGGCACATACCTGGAACATTTTGGGTATTACACCACAAGGCACATGCAAGAAGTGCCTAGAGTTAACTGGTGTGAGCATCCTCAGTTATACTGGTGCACCTGCATGGGAATATTCCCTCTAGACCCTGCAGTGATAAGGAACGCAGATGAGTATGAGCTGTACTGATTCAAAAGCATCTTATTTATGTGATAAGGTTATTTGTCCCTTTTTAAATCAAGGTAAAATTTAGATTTTGAAAACTGAGATCAAGATCTGTTAAGTATCCAAGAGCATTTCCTATTCCAAATTGCTCTCCCAGATCTTTCAGCAACTATCAGGGTCAATTGCAGAGGCTGCTAAGGTCAAAATTGCTCACGTGGAAAGAGTTGATTTATATTATATGATATGTGAAAAAAAAAATTGCCAGATGATATCAAAACACCATCAAGGCATCAACTATTCCATCTTCACAAGTCTGTGGTAGGTAGGTCTTACTTTATTAACCCCCTGCATGAATAAAACAGCAGCAGAAAGGTGAAAGTGAGGAGAAGACAACCCGGGAGCCTTTGCTGTCACTTTTTTCCACACAGACAGATCTCCTCAGGGGTTATTCTCCTTTGCAGCAACATCCCTCCAACAAATACTGCCTGTAAGGGTGAAAAAAATCCTTTCATTCAATTTCCCCCCAGAAAATATAGCATAATTTAATATAAATGTAAAACGGAATATACAAGAAGAATTACTGCTTAAGTAAAACAGCAATAGAATTAGTCAGAAATCTTTGATATCACTTGCAATGTAAAGCCTCTCATAGTTTTTTTGAGAGGCAAGCAGACCCTCATCCCCTTCGTGGTAGGGTAAGACAGCCACCTTGGGGTGAGCTGAGGGGCTGAGCACGATTAAAGGGGAGCCCTGGGTGAAACCTCCCCCCAGCCCACAAAGGGCTTTTTGCAGAGCCTTCAGTGTGCCCTTTCCCCAAGGAAACAGCTGTAGATTTTTAAATACATGCCAGTGAATATTGCTAGTGCACAGCCAGGCTCCATCATTCCAGTTTTAGCCTCTGGTGAATTGGAGATGAGATTAAATCCTCCAGAAAAGTTACAACCACTAACTGAACTCAGAGAAAACTGAGCAAGCTGCCACTAGGAAAAGCTTTCCATAGGTAGAGCTGCATGAGGTACCCCTTGAGATTTCCTACGTCTTCATGTATATGACAATCCAGACCCTGCTAATTCAAAATTGTCCCCTCAAACTTCACTTTAAATTGAGCTGGACTTTGAGTTAACCCTCAGGTCTTAGCTCAGGTGTCTTGTCATGCAGCACCGTGTGTGTTGTGTTCTCCCCAGCACAGGCTGCTCAGTTTTCTTCTCTCTCTGCTGACAGAGAGATTCAAATACTCCAGCATCAAAGTTCCAGTTCACTTTCCATTTATACACAGACATAAGTGAATAGGGTAATTTTGTACCCAAAGGCTAAACTTTGGGAGCTACAGAATCAAGCACTGTGATGTGTGACATGAGACAGCCCAGGCTTTGCTGCAACACGTAGCCTCTCCTGCAAGATGCCCCCAGTATATTTCTGATGGGAATGCTGATGGCTTTAGTGCTTATTTGCCTATTCTTGCCATGCTCTAATGTCTCTTTTTTCCCTGCTTAGTGTCTGGACAGAAGAGACTCAGTGCTCGCTTCTCAATGCATCCATCACAGAAACCTTTAACTGCTCATTTAACTGCGGTCCAGAGTGCTGGAAAATCTCTCAGTACCCCTGCCTGCAGGTGTATGTTAATCTCACCTCTTCTGGCCAGAAGCTTCTACTCTACCACACCGAGGAAACAATGAAAATTAATTCTGAGGTAGGAGCACAGAATAAAATTTGTTCCTAAATGGGTTTCTCGAGGGCTTCTCATCTCATTACATCCATTCCTCTCTTTAGAGCAATATAAGGCTTCCAGCTCCTGCTTCACTGATAAATAAGAGCAGAGAAAGCAGAAATCAGTGCACAGACTGAGCTCACATGTCTGGAGCGGGGCAGCTTTCTGCCTCCATCCATTCCACACGAGGTGCTGTGCCCCCAGGGCTGGAGCCTCATCCTTTTCAAGATCTTTACAGGAGCAGGGGCTCACCGAGCACATTTTCGTGGAGCTGTGGACAGGTCACTTCCCACCCAGGAATGGCTCCCCATGACAGTGAACACCCCTAGAAATGTGCAGGGAACATCCATGAGGCAGTGAGAATGGAAATGGCACCATTTCTGCAGGGCCAGGCAAGGTGGTGGGGAGAGCTGAGAGCCCATCTCCATCTCTGGAGACAAACAAAGACCCTGAAGGTTTGCTGATTGGGGGGGGTGCCAAGATAAAAGCAGCAGCACAAACATAAAAGGCCTGTCTTTGGGGTGTGAATAAGATAAGGAGTTGCCCCATCTTTATGGCACAACTGATTCTAGATGTGGAAATAGTGGAATTATTTTGAGCAAACCTGAAGAACTCCTGTCCCTGCTTCTTCAAGTACAAACTGCAGCATGAGTCCATGCAGGTGGGATGGAGAGAGCTCCTGTCTGGAGGCTGAAGGGAGGCAGCAGATGCAGCACAGCTCTGCAGCTGACACGGGCCCTGCATCACTCCCTGCCTTCCCCAGGGAAAGGAGAGCTGGGAACAGGGAAATGTCCCTCTCCCCACCTTCCTTTCTTCATACTGACAGTGCCTGTGCCCCTGAGAGTACAAACTGGAGGGAGCTGGGACACCGTGAAGTCATTAAACCTACAGGTGCCAGATTTTCTTTAACTGCTTGGTTATCCAAGGTCACTGAACCCCAAACTTGGCAAAGAACACCCCGGAACAGCAGAGCCCTGGATCAGGCTGCTGACAGCATAACCTATTGTGTTTCTATTTATGGCAGCTGTTCAGTAGAACAAATTAATCCTGCATATTAAGATGAAGTGATATTAAAATTAGTCAAAGTATGGCATGGTTGCACTAGGCTGCTTATTCTTCTGGCTGAGAGTTGGAGTCCTCTGGCTCTGAAGTGTGAAATGGAGAAGAGTTCCCCCTTTTTCCCCCTCCACTCTGGCATCAGTGCAGGAAGGGTCACTCGCTGTCCGTGCAGCCTGAGGCAGGACAGACCTCACTTCCTGCTGGGGCAAAAGCAAAACCGTGATGTTCATGCCTCAGTTTGATTAAAAGGGATCAGATAAAACTCCATGCTCCACTGATTCAAATAAATTGAGAGATTCAGCATAAATCTGCACATTCTTTTATTGATCATTTTTGCTTGCTGAAATGGACTTTGAAATTCTCCCAGATGCCACCTCCTCTTAATTTAGTGTAGGCACAGTTAATACTTCTCCAGCCCAAGGTTGTTTTACAGGTTAAGCTCTGCTCTCAGGAGGATTCCTAGGTTTTCCTGACATGCTGCTGGCTATGTGACCTGAATACGAAAGCAGTTTTGAGTAGAATTTTGCAATGTCTATAAAATACCTGTTTTCTTGCTCGTCGCTCAGATCAGCAGAGTTTCCAAGCTCAAATCAGCACAACCAATCTCAGCACTTCAGATGTGCTTTCCCTCTTCCCTGGCCAGAGAGAATCCCCACGCAGCAGGAAAGCAGTCCTGAGCAGTGCTGGGTGCTAACCTGTCTCTCCCCATCCACTTACATCTGTGCTCCCTGTCTTTACCCTTGCCAAATAAACAAAAGAAGCAAAAAAAAAAAAAAACCAAACCAAACAAAAAAAAAAGGAAAAAAGAAAGAAAACAAATTAAACAAAACCCCATGCCTGGCTCACTGAGCTCTGACATTACTGGGGACAGCACAGAGCCCAGTCCTGACACTCCAAGACCAACACCAGTGACTTTCAAAAAGTGACATCCCTCCACCAACCACTCTGCTTTGCTGAGCACCCACACACAGAGACAGAGCAGCATCTGGAGCCTCTCTCTTCTCCCCAGCAGCCAGCACGGACAGAGTGAAATCCACTTTGATTTTAAATCATGCTTTGTCCAGGAGAATTGCTGTCTAACCCAGCTGTCAGTTCAGAAGCTGGAGTGAGGAGTAGGTACAATTTATACTGAGATCTACAGCATGCTGCTGCTGGTCTCTGGTGGGAATCAGTGGGAAGTCAGTGGATATCTGTCAGGCTGCCCAAGTCTTTCCAAGAAAAGTACACAAGATTTCTTCTGGCTTTTCATTGCTCTTGCTATGCCTACTTTATCTCTAGCCTTTAGGACAAGCCCAGCCCCTTGTCAATACTACAGACAAAATTGTTTAAATGCTTCCACATCTGCACTTTCCTTCCCCAGCTGCCAAAGGCTCTAACAGCTCTGCAAGAGGTAAATCAGCCACAGTCAAGCTGTCACCATGAGGAAGGGCTGTGGTAGTTAAAGCAATTAGAGAGGCTCCATTTTTATCGCATGTTATGTAATTTTGACTCTTTTCATGTCATTGGAGCTACTACTGATTTATATCAGTTCTCCATTAGTGAGATAACAAGAAGGATTTAATCACCAAAATCAGCTGCAACTGCCTGGGACTCGGAAATTATGTAGATTCTTAGGGTTTCTCACTGAAGACTCAGGTGTTTGTAAGTCAGGAAGGAGTTTGCCTGGTGCAGGGAAGGGAAACAGAGGTGTTCAGCTGTGGATTCCAGTTGGGAACTGGAGAATTCCTTCTGAAGGAATCAGTTCAGGTCAGCTCAGACACAGAACTTCAATCCTTCAATCTTCTATCCTCCAAATCTGTTGCACTTTCCAAAGGAGATGTAAATTGACATCCTGACCATCTTCTCACAAAGATTGCCACAGCACATCCTGTCTATGTTTCCAGGCTCAGCTTGGACACCAGTCCCAGGCACAGACATATGATGAGAGTTGTGTATTTCACTGCCCAGCCTTAACTGGGGGCTTTTCTGGCAACAGCCTTTTTACTGTATCTTCATTGATTTAAGGGAAACTGCCTCCAGCTCACTGGGAGAAATTGTGTGATCTCCATCCTTGGAGATATTCATAACCTGACTGGACAAGTCCCTGAGCAGCTCTGCACTGAGTAGGGCACTGGACTGGATGTGTCCAGAGGCAGGATACCTACCTGGTCCTTTATATTAGGAAAGCAGAGGTGAAAACATTAAACACAACTTCTATTTGTAATTGTCTGATAGATCCTTCTGGTGCTCAGATTGCAAGGAACACAAGAATCACATTTCTCATGGTCTATCACAGAATCTTCACCTGAGGTAGGGCACCAGACGTTGTTTACTTGCAGATTTCCAATGTCTGACAATGAAGAAGTGCCAAAAACCAGCATAGATTTAATTGTCTACATTGACAGGTACAGCATAACACTTGTGGATATAAAATTCCTTACCAGGCATTGGAAATTGAAAATTTAAACTATGGAAAACAAAGAAAACATCAATACAATAACAATCCTGTTATTGACTCTTCCTATTTGTTTGCCAAACACCTATGAAACACAGCCCTGGGATTTCACTGGGAAAGCTGAGATGTTGAAGGAGGCCAGGAGCACCCCACAACCAAAATTTAATGTCCTTGTGCTGAGGAGCAAAACTAAGATCATGATGTTTCCAGGAGCTCAGGAGAGCCAGAGCAAGGCAGAGAGCACACAGAGTAAGGGCACACATACCTTGGAGAGCACCTGGGAGACCACAGCCTGGAGGGAGACACAGCTTCAGCACAAGGAGACTGGATGAGAGGCAAAATAAATCAACTTCCTTTGCACAGCTGCACTTCACAGTTTCATGCTCCCAGACCCTCCATCATGAGCAGCACAACAGGATGGGGGCTCTGTGCCAGCAGGTGTAGGGAACAGCTCAAGTTCTGCTTCAGGTCCCCTCTGAGAACACTTGGAATACTTGGACTCACTGCATTCTTGGGATATTTCTGCAAACTTAGAGCCCAGGAATATTTCATCCCTTTGGCTTCTACATGCCTTCTGTTTTCTGTCAATGAGAAGTTGTATTTGCCAAAGTGGCCAAGTTCTCATTTAATCACCTCATTCAGGATACTTCATGGGAATTCCAGAAACAGAAATGAATAGCAAAAAAAATGACAATAAAAAAACCCCAAATTCCCTGAAAAAGCCACAACACAAACCCATTTGAACTGGAAATACTGCTGTTTTGACAGTGATAACAGGTAATTTACTAAGGGAAAATGAGGAATACTTCACTGAGAAATTTCCCCTACTTAGTAGATTATGATCCACTAAAGACTCATAGGCACTGGAAAAGGGCTCGTGACTTTGGACATTTAAGACAAATTTGGTCAGAGTACAAGAGAATATCCTATGGGGAGCAGACACACACCAGCAGCAAGATGGATGAGATATTCATGCTCTCATATTTTTCATCTCTAATTTCTAGAGCTCTATGAAATATTCATAATGGCAGTGTGGCCACGCTCCACCATTAATGCTCCAGTCTGCTAACGCCAGACAATCTCTTTGCCATGCTTCAAATCATATTCTGTGTTAATAACTTGCCAATGAATCAATCAAATCCTATTATGAGGTTAATCCTCTGATCGTAATTAGGACTAGAGATTTGTTGCAGTATGTTTAAAAAAAGGACTCACAGCACGTCATGAAAAAGAATGGAGGGACATTTATAAAGTACGTACATTAAAACAGTAATAATCAAAACCCATGGGTCACATTATTTTAATCAAAACATCTTTCTTTAGCAAAATTCACTTTTTCATTATTAAATCATAAACTTATAAATTATAAATTATCTGGGGCTACTTTAGGTTCTCACCAGGACAAGCAGCCTGCTGGGTCCCCCTCCTGCATGTCCAACAAGAAGTCAAGCAGCAGATTTCCACTCCTCCTGAAGCAGTAATTCAAAATCCTGTGCAGATGTAGAAAACTTTCAGATTTAGTGGAGTGTAAATGCATAGAGGAGAGAAGGAAGTGAAAGGTCAATCATCTTCCGGACCAGCAGGAGCAACAGCAAGTTGAGGGGCTTCTGCTCTAGGTCAAAAATTGTCCAGATGTGGCCTCAATCCTTGTGTCTGCTACCACCTCACCAGCCTACACCAGCTCTTGGCAGGGAGTGGTCAGCAGAGCCCAGGGCCACTGTCCTGCCTTTCCCATGGAATATCTTCAGTGCACGGACACCATAAAACAATTTTTAAAATAACTTGCCTTTAGTATTCTCTGAAAATCTAGGTTGAAAATGTGCTAGATAGAGCCACCCCCAAATCTTATTTCCTTTTGGACTAAAATTGGAATTCCAGGATTATCTTCAGAGAGAAGGAACTGTTTGACTTTTGCTGGGGTCAAAAGCAAAAGAATTACTAAAAGCCACCCTGGAAACCAGGTTGATCTTCACCTAGAGGCTGAATGAAAGTCCTCTGAGCTGTCAGTAGGAAAACCTAGACCACGTATTTTTCTCTAGCTGAGGCATTACCCCCATGAGAATATTTGTGTAAAGGTCTATCCTCATCCCTCTCCCCTCTGAGTGAACTCCTGTGCCCACTGTGACCACTTTGATCCAAGCCAAATGAGACCTGGGCTTCCAGATTTGTATTTACAGAAAGTCAATTACCCATCTAACTGCAAACATATGTGTGCCACTTAAGATGAAGAGGTACTTCATCAGTTCTATTTTTGCATGTGTAAATTAGCAATAGTAATATATTCACCTATCTCACAAGGCACTGTGCAGATTAAAGCATTAATGTTTGAACAGCACTTGGAGGTTCTCCAATGGGAAATTCCGTAGATGTGCAAAACACTGAGTTTTGCTGTGATAAATTCATTATTAGCGTAATAGTATTCCACTCTTGTTATGAAAAGCATAATCATCTGGAGATTTCCCCACTTGCAAACAGACATTGTAACAGGTTTGGAGACGTTTTTCTCCCTCTCATTTCTCCCCAGTGTTCGTACATCCCCAAGTGCGGGAAGAACTACGAGGAATCCATGTCGCTGGTGAATGTCGTGATGGAAAACTTCAGGAAGTACCAACGCTTCTCCTGCTTCTACGACCCCGAGGGCGTGCAGAAGAACGTGATCCTGACCAAACTGTACAGCTCCAACGTGCTGTTCCACTCCCTGTTCTGGCCCACCTGCATGATGATCGGTGGGGTCGCCATCGTCGCCATGGTAAAGCTGACTCAATACCTTTCCCTGCTCTGCGAGAGAATCCAAAGGATCAGCAGATAGGAAAGGAGACTTCTCTGAAGTTTAATTACAGTGAAAATACTGTTTTTCTCATTCTTCACCAAAGAACCTTAAGTTTGTAATGTGCAAGTCTGGTATAAGTTCCTTACTATATTCTTCTAAGTAGAGCAATAATGCAAAGGCTGTTCTATATGCAAACATGATGTTATTATTATGCAGACAACTGAAAAAGTCACTGTTTTGTGTTGACTGTCTCTATGATCTTGTTTTATGCTGGGATTAGTACTTTCTTTTCTACAGCTAAAATAGGGCTCAGTGTGACCATTGGCCAAGCTTTAGTCAATTGATGTTTTTGGTGTAAAAGATTCTGGGGAAATTCACTGCTGGACAAAGGGCAGCCGACCACTTGTGCATCATTGAGGTCTCACACCTGGCTCAGTCCACTGGATGGATTTGTGGCTTTGGCTTTTTAATACTGACTGCAGGGGTGAGGGGAAGCACTGATAAGGGGTTTTTTTTTAATGGTAAGATGGACAAAAAGGATGTATTTTGAGGTCAGGTCGGGATAAGCATACTGTATTTTCAGCCTCGGTAGGACTTGGTGATGCTTTGTGTTTGCTCCCTCAGTTCAGAAGTCAATTGTACCCTATGGTGTTTGTAAGGTCTTTTGGAAAACACTTTGGAGTTTTATTTTGTGTAGTGCTATAATTTTCTTCTGTCTTATCAACATAATTTTTGTCACTTACAGAAGCAGTAGCCAAAAAAGCAAAAAACACCTTGTTCCATTTTGTATTTCAGTCTGAGCCCTATTGATGGAGGTGGGACCAGAACTCCTTATGTAAAGGTTTATTATTCATTTGTCTTGTATTTGCTACCATATCACTGTAAAGAAAAAAAATAACACTATCAGCTATTTTTTCATTTTTTACTTCCAACTATTTTAGATTTTTTTACTTGATATATATACAGATATATATATATATATATAAAGAAAAAGCTATATTATATCTAGTTGTGTATTGAAACTTGTTTAGGGGGGTTTTTTCCTTTGTTTTTACCCACTGGAAAAAGAAGAGTACAATTCATGTATTTGTAACCTTCATCCTTGGATAATATCATAATGGAGAAGCAGCACTGCAGGATCTTATCCAATATTCATGGTGTTGTTTCAGTCAAAGGTCTCTGTTGCTGTGACATGGGAAATGACAAAAATCTCATCCAATTCTATGGCTCTATTAACTGAATTGTTAGATAATCATCATAACACATTTGGAAATCTCTCCTGACCTTAACTCGCTATGCAGTGCTGGCTGGCTGCAATGATTTATTGGAAAAACTGAGAATCTGGCTGAACTGTTGTCCTGCCTGTCAAATATTTACCACAGTATACTTGCATGTTTAATTTCATACACACTGTAGTCACAATTTCTGCATAATTTATTTTTATTCCCCTATGTAAAGCATTCCTTCCTATGTTTTAAAGACACCTCTCTCAGTTCCTCATGTTGCACCCAGCCTGAAGGACAAACACAAGGCACATCCTGGGAGCAATCCTGTGAACTCATTATCCAATAGCTCAAAGAAACCATATACAGGCCTACTCAAACCAAGAAAATAACATTTTTCCCTTCAAAAAGACTGCAAATCAAGTATTCTGCCTAGTTCACCTATATATATATAAGTACCTTTCCTCATCATAGCATTAAAAATTTCAAGATGTTACAAAACAAGTCATGCAAGTGTAATGTGAGCTGTATAAAAAAAAAAAAAAGAGTTCTCAGCAGTGAAAATAAACCTGCAATCTTGTAATCAGTAGTATAATTTTCCTTAGGTAATTAAATTCCTGGAGGGTGGGGGGATAATGAAGGTTCCAAAAATATGTAATAAAAATATTCAATTAAATCTTCCAGATTTCAGTATCTGCTGCCTTCAGATATGGCTTGTTTCATCAAACTGCTTTCTGTAGCTTCCATTACCAAGAAAAGAGGAGTGCTGGTGCACCAGGGAATTTATAAATGTTCATTTGCAAAACCTCCTTTTGGATCAATATGTTGGAATTGCAGAAGCCGGCGCTGGGAGATCCGGGAACCTCAGCATCAGTGGGGCTGGACCGAGCTGCCAACCACAATTCCCAGGCCAGGAATGCAGCACTGAGCTTTTCCCCACCATCACCAGCCCTTGTGCTGGCCATTTGCACAGTGATGTACGTGCCCTGTGACATTTTTGGTGCCTGTGTTTGTGTGTGGCAGGGAAGCTGATTGTTCCTGACATTTACACATCAAACGCTCCTTTCAACATACCGTGCCATAAAACATTTCACCAGAGCTCCTGTGGGTGAAACATCTTGCTGCTGTTGCAGGCTATAATCATTTTGTTGACATTAAGGGAGAGATCTGTGGGATAGCAAAACAACTTGAGTAATTGGATGGAATGAGGTAAAACAATAATTTTGAAGGGAATTATCCATCTGATCCCTGGCACTGTTAACCCCCTACTGAAGTGTTAGCACTGCAAATGGGATTTGTGACAACTCCTGCTGCCCCAAAGAGAGGTGGTGTTTCAGCAGGGATGTTGGTCTGTCCTATTTCTTTCTCCATTCTATTTTAATATCATGTTTTCCCTTGCAAAAGGCATTGATGTTCCTACAGGCAGCTCAAATGAATGAAAAAACATGTCCTGCAGTCCAGCAGCCAGGCAAACCCACCCTTGCTTCTAAGACTGGTTCTGACTCTTCCCAGCACAAACATTTCCACTCTTGATGTCCCAGCTGGGCATTTGGGACAGCAGGGACAAACCTGTCCTGGAAAACCCTGGAAGGGAGAGAAGCAATATGAAAAAGGTTGTGCAGTATTTCCAGGCATCAGAAGCCTATGACAAGCACCCTTGTGTGATTTAAAATGATTTAAAGCCTTCATAAGTATTTCAGATAACAAATTCCCATGGCCTTTTAGTAGTTGTCATTTTCTTAATTAGATTGTATATGTCAAGCCTTATTCCTATTCTGGAAGATCTAAATCTGAAGCTGAAGTGTGAACATCCTTGCTGTAATACTTTGAAATCTGGCACCTTGCAGCAGATTTATAAATGTCACCAGCTAGGACAACAGAGAGTTTATTTTGATTTAGTTTTCTTCATTGAGGAGATGTCAATTCATCTTACAGAATGTACCCAGTGGAAGAATACCTATCTCCAGGGTGAGCTTGGGTGACTGCAGCAAGGAGAGAGGGTTGAGGAAACACAAGAAGAGGAGACATAAAGGCAGTGATTTCCCACCTGAAGGACAAATAAGGAATAAAGTCCCACCTTGTGACTTTCTTTTTTTTTTTTTTTACTTTTGTACAGAGGATAGGAGTGAACTTGGGTAATTGATTTTTTTTTAATTCTGTTTTAAAAATGGGGTTGGGGTAAGGATTAGGGGTTGGGTTAGGATTAGGGATTGGGTTAATGTCAGTTCAAGAAGTTGCTGAGAAAGAGCTGGCTGGTGTTAATCTGTTCCATGAGGATTCCTGCTCTCATTTGACTGGCAAAGCTTTGACCTTACAGCAGTACAAACTCTGTCATGAGTGGTGTTGTCCATTTAATACCACCTTTATCATTTTTCAGCTAATTTCCCTTCTCATGCAGACATGCTGCTATTAAATTAGCTCCAGGCATTCAGGAGTGTTATCCAATATCTCTGCAGCAACACAATTTTTCCATAGGTTCTGAGCATCTTCTCTCCATTAGTCACTGTACTGTTCATCATCCATCAAAGATTTGGGAAAATCCCTCACCTTTCTGCTCCACTGAGCACTCTTCACTTCCCAGCACACACAGTAAAACCACACAGTTTTGGGAGTTCCCAAACATCTCACAACTGAATACAAACTTTGCCAAATAGTTTTTGTTGAGCAGGATAGAGTGAAAGGCAGGAGTTAACTTCAATTATTTTGTTTCAGTGTTTTGAAAACAAAATGTTTACATTTTTCAGTTTGAACTGTAGAAGCATTTTAAAATCTAGGAATGAGGGAAACTTTTTGTATAGGAAATCTTGAAAAAATTATAGCTAGAAACATAAAAACTCCTATGATGTGAAAGAAAAAAGAAAAAAAAAAGATCATAAATTGATCTGTTCATTTAATATTTTGAAGTGGGATTTTTTTAGTGAGGTTGACCAGCAAGGTTCTTTCATTTTTATCTCCCATCAGTGAAATGCAGGATCCATCACAAGGATTAAACAGCAGCAGCCCCAGCCAGGGTCCAGCCAGGCTCCTGTGGTTGATGGTCATCTCAGGGATCACCAGGATGGGCAAAGCAAAGCACAGCACCCACCTCAAAGAGTGTAACAGCTACTGAATGAAGGTGTTTGTGTGGACATACTCTGTGTTTGAAGTTAAATCCCAGTGAACCAGGAGGTGTGATGCTGCCTTTGGCCACCTGCTGGTCCCCCAACAAGCCACTTTTTGTCCCTGACCTGTAATGTAAAACCAACTTAATTTGACACAAAGGGTCTTAGATTATATCTTCATCCTTCAAATATGATCTAAGAAAAAAAATATCAGCAGTACTGCCTGGTGAATTTGCACCAATATTTTATAAATAAATCAAATTTCTCCAAACACTGAAAAACTGTGTTAATATTAGCAGCCCATCTACTTTTTCTAGTTCTCCATTTTCATAGAAGGAGATGGTAGCTGAGGATTTATTTTTAATAGAACTACATTTATTTTGGTAAGAATTTAGTATATTTCATTGCTTAGTGATTTTATTGTAATAGAGATGCTCATTCTAAAGTGCTTTTCAAGCTCTGTTGAAACATGGCCATTTCCAGGCAGAAGCTCAGCAAATGACTCATAAAACATGGGCAAGAGATGGAAGACCAGCTCTCACTGAACACATAGAAAAGGTTTGTTTAATTTGGATGTTCAAGAAAAGCAGGTGAGAAT
Organism: Chloebia gouldiae; assembly: GCA_003676055.1. Lineage (NCBI taxonomy): Eukaryota > Metazoa > Chordata > Aves > Passeriformes > Passeridae > Chloebia > Chloebia gouldiae. The sequence continues at coordinate 4,014,504 of QUSF01000026.1, forward strand.
TAGGAGCATCTCCAGAGGCTGTCAGGCAGGTCAGATTTAGGGAACCATATAAATTTGGGTTCATACCCTTCAGTATAGCACAAAAGGATCAGACAGTTCAATAGGTTGTAAAAAGAAATGTACAGCTTTTTTGTCCAGGAATGTGCTCAATTTTCAGGCAAAAAAAAGCTAGAAAACTACTGAAACACTGTGACATTCAATACACACTAAAACTAGCTTTCTTTATAAAGATACCATTTTGACTATGCCTTTTTTTTTTTTTGACACTTGTAAAAAATGAAAAAGCAAAATCTGAACTTGGAGTGATCTACCACTATCTCACCTAACTCTTTGTATTGACCCAACTTGACTTTTTTTTCATGCTTTTCAGTCTGCAGAATATTTTGAAGATTTTTCTTCCCATTCACAGCTCAAAAAAATATTGTGGAATTGAAAATGTGTTTCCCACCCTGCTAAGGCTAAAATCTCTATGCCTCCTAGGACAGGTATTCTAAGATATCATATGGAAGGTGTCCTTTCCTGGGACAGGGGGTGGAATTAGATGATCTGTAAGGTCCCTTCCAAGCCAAAATATTCTATAATTCCCCCACGTGAGAATGTGAATGAGGAAGGTGGGAGGTTTCATCTGCTCTTCCTAAAGTCTCCACCTTGGCAATTCTTTTGCATAACTGCAGGTGCTGTTCTGTATTTAGTTACCAAGCACTTTTTAACCCAGCCACCTGCACAGTTAACTCTGGATCAGAAGCAAAGGCTCTGCTGCTGCTGGGCAGCTCAATCCCCAAAATCCAGGGGCAAAAAAGGAAGAGCACCTTGGAACACTTCCACGGGGACGGCACTTGTGATTTCAATCACAGTGCACTTAAGGTCTCCATTATATTCATCAGAAATTAAATAGGAAGCACAGTCTGATGACAAAGCAGCAACACCTTAATCACTCCCCTCAGAAGCAAGAGTTCAGAGCCATTAATAGAGCAAGACAGCTGAACAATGCAGCAAGAGGCTGCAAACACTGCAGAGGCTGCACAACCCGACACAGAGGGCGTCTGGGTGCAGTTACTTGCTCAGCACCATTTCCCCCTGTGCCCAAAGACAGTGGGAAGGCAGATTTGTACCAGCAGCAGCACATTTCCACTGCTGGCAGCTCCCTTTCCTCCCCAGCACCTGCTGGCTCCCAGCCCCACTCAGGGGTTTCTTTTTCTCAGCCTCCAAGTGGGAGACAAGATCTCCCACCCGAGAGCAAAGCAGAGGCCAAGAAATCTGTCCCAGAGCAGGTTTTTTCACAGCATGTGAAGTGCCACTAATCCAAGGTTTCTATTAAACAGCCGCCAGGAAGGAGAGGGAAAGACAAACAGCAAACATGAGTAAATGAGATGTTCTGCTTTGCTCAGGAGAAATGAGGATTGTCTGCTCTCACACAGGGGTTTCTCAGGGCAGGAGATGTTCAGGGGACTTATTCTCTGTTGGCAGACACATCATGTTTGGATATAACATCCAGGTTTTCATTTCATGGGTACAACACATGGCCCTTCACAAATCTCTGCTTCCCAAGGAGTAGCTGCTTACTAAGTCCACTGAACCAGATGCTAAAAGTTTTGAGTATTCAGTATCAAAACAGAATTATTCAAACAGTGAGTGGTGTGCTGTATGAGAACCTGCTGCAGCACAGGGTTGGGCAGCTCAGCACCTGATAGGCAAATGCCCTGAGTGCAGATCTTGTTACAGGAACAGGAGTCGAGTCAGAAGCTGTGATGGCCTTGGCTGTGAGTAGAGAAATTGGTTAACCTCATTTTAAAACCTGACTTTCTGCTAATACTCCACCACCCTTCATTTTTCACTCTTTCAACTCAAAGCATCCAGTGAGAGATAGAAGCAGAGCTGGCAGAGCTATCCAGGAGGCTTTCCCCTGTTAAAGAGCACCAGAATTAGAACTGGCATTGGAAGGAATCCAGATCCTCTGCTGTCAAAACCAGGAGGCTTTACCTGGTAACTTCAACCAGAAAGTTAATCCTGAGACAGCAGCAAGGAGAGAGGGACTGCAACCCAAATCAGAGAAGGGCACAGGGGAGACCTGGCAGCTTCAAGTGTCCCTGTCCCACCAGCACGTCGTGCCTTGTCCTCAGCACCCAGGGCTCTGAGGACTTGGTCTGTGCTCAGGAATTTGGGAGGCACTCACTGCTCCTGTTTCTCCAGTGCCATGCCACTAGCTCAGTGCCACTCAGCAGTGACCTTAAGAAGAGAAATCATCTGCAGATTTCCACTGCTGTCCCTGGCAGTCCTTCGTCCTGAGCCAATAACACTCTGGCTGCAAATAGCAAATTAATGATCTAGGAAATCAGTTGTTCCCTCGTACCCTTTCAGAGTCCTCTCCCACCCCTCCTGGCCTCTCTCCAGGTGAGATTCTTGGCCATGCAGATCAACATACGCAGGAAAGCAGAAGCAAAGATGAAATTCCATCTACTTCCCATCATCAGAGCCATGTAAACTGGATCAGCACTGACCCACATTCAGATGCTTGGGCAAGGAGACTTTGGTGGCAGCAGCCCTTTGAGTTTGGTGCTGGCCACCACCAGCAGCAGCTTTTTATGGACCCATCACCACAAACGACTCAAGGTCCCAAGGGGGACTGTGAGGAAGGAGCATCCAAGGCCCTCTCATGCTGTTGCTCAGCACTTCTGCTGAGCTGTCTGACACCCCCAACTCCCAAACCCTGCTGGCCCAAGCCTGAGATAACCTCAAACCTTTCACAGCTCACACCAAGAGCAGGACAGGAGATGGCAGTCAGCTCTGGGCATGCCACCATGCCCATGGAACAGAGTAAATCCCAAATGTCACTCATGTCTTCTACCTCTGTGGTGCAGATATTTTGGTGATGATCTTTACCCTTCAACGTGCCTCTCCAAAGTTCACCAGGTATCCTGCCCACTGCAGAGGCTCTGTGTGCAGACCCAGGGGTGGGCTTGTCCTCTTCTCTGCTTTGTGACTGGGAAGTGAGCAGCTTTGTCCTTCCCTCGAGCCGCTTGGCTGCTCAATACTAGCCTGACAATTACTTCCAGCCTTGGATAAAAATCTCCTGCCCTGATGCTGTTAAATTATGTAGAACAAGATTATAATTACATCCTAAAAAAACCCTCCCAAACTCTATACTTAAAAGAACATTATTCAGGTTGCAAAAGCAGGCACTCCAAAGTTACAAAATGCCAGAAATAGAGCTGCCTGAATAGCTTCTGTGCTGCACCACTTGTACATAAGCATGGTGATACAGGCTCTAACTCCACAGGGATGCTCCATTTTCCACAGCACCCTTGCCCCTGCCCTGGTGAATGACCTTGGGGCAGGGTCCCAGCAGTGGAGCAGGGAGATGTGCCTGATGTCCTCCAGAGGAGAGCACTGCTGAGAGGTCTGTGAGGGTGGAGAGGATTAGTTTAAGGGAGGCTGGTGGAGAGTTTTATTTTCCCCAAAATACTGTGGATCCCTTTCCTCCTCAACTCCACCAAGATTTGGTGAAACCACCAGGCTGGAGCAGAGCAAACCCTGGGCTCTGCCCTGAGCAGGGCTCAGCTCAAGCAGATCATCTTCTTGCTGAAAACAACTTGAAGGAAACATTTTAACAGCTCCAAACTGATCATTTTCAAACATTTTTGACCCATGGGAAGCAGGGCCAGTTTACTATCGGTTTTTGAACTCCTTTGTGTCAAACTGCAAAGAATCTGTTGACACAGAGTCTGTAGCCCGCAAAAGCCATGTTCCTCCAGTTCATGCTGGCCTCCCCATATGCCAGGGCAAAGGTCAGGGTGTCTGTGCACTCAGTAAAGTTGAACCTGGACAAAGCCAGCCATCAGCCCCACAGGTAAACCAAATCCTGTTCCTCTCACAATGGATTCTTCCCAGACAATACTTACAATAAGCCATGAGGGTCCACCTGGATGTCCCATCAGTTTCCAGCCAGCAGCAGCCCTGGTGAACATCACCATGTTCTATGAAAATGTGGAGAAACACAGTAAGGCAGAGCAGCGATCAGGAAGACCTGCTCTGTTCACTTGGGACAGACAACAACACTCTCCAACTCAGTTTGAGTTTTAAATAACCACAAGTGCAAGACCCACATTAGACCCAGGCTCACAGGACCAGCTGACAGCACAACTCAGCCAAGCTCCTGGGAACTACCAAATCCCACCTCAAATCCTTATTTTCCCTCTGGTACTTCAGCTCACTTGATGTTTTCCCCTGTAGGTTTTGCTCTCTTGTCTTCCTTCCCCTGTATTTCCTCAAGTGTTATTAAGCATTCCAGCAACTCCCAGCCCAGATCAGATTTGCAGGGAAGTACCAGCTCCAGCAGAACAATTCTGCCTTCCTTTAGCAGAGGAAAACCCCTCCTGCTCCAGCCAGACCTGACACTCTCTGCATAGGAACGCTGAAATATTGAAGTACATGAATATCAATCAACCTGAAGTAAAAAATGAATTCCCTGCAGGAGCAGTACACTTCCTTCCTCAGAGAGCTGCTGATTAGCAAGGTTAATTGTGTGGCTGCCAGCAGCAGCCAGCGTGGGCTCACCTGTGCAAGGGACAAGAGCTGATGGCAGCATCCTCACTGTCCTTGGGTGCCTGAGCACACACCAGCAGCTACCAGCTCCAGCTCTGCCAGGCTGGACTGGGAATTTGACTCAGACACAGAAGCAGCTGTGGCTTCATGTACAACCACTGAAAGTTTTCTCCAGTAACATATCCTTCTACAGGTGTCAGATATTTCTCTCTGAAGCAGAGCAACCGATTTTTCAGCAAAATATTTTTCTATCCGATAATAATATTTCTTATCCCAAAATTTCCAAAGATGGATTGTGATAGTATCAAAAGTGCTTTATCTTAAAAGATACAAAGAAGGCATTTGATCTCTTCAGATGAGGATTTTCTCTTTGAAATTCAAAGTAACATATTTCTTACTTCCCTTTACTCTCTATTATAAACAAATCAAATGTTACTTTGGTATTGAAATCAGATATCACCCAGCTGTGGCATTTGCACTAAACTGAATCATCACGTTGAGAGAAACCACAAACCAGACTGTGGTGCTGAGAAACACATTCCAGGCTACAGCTACAGCACCCAGAGCAGGTATTTCGTGCTCTGAGCACCCCAGAACACACAAATCTCCTGTTGGGCACAAAGGAAAAATTTGAAAAGTTGCAGCCTCTGGGAATGTGGGTATTACAGGGCAAAAGCACAGTGAAGAGAGAGAGAAAGAGCAGGGAAGTGATTTCTGTATTTGGCTTGGGAGACCTGGAGACCTGAAGGACTTGGCTTTGTCAAGGGCTGTTGGTTTTGGTGTGGAGCAGAACCTGCAGCAGTAACAGCTCAGCAGGGAAAGCACTCAGATTCTGGGTAATGGCTTGGGCTTGGAAGCTGGAGCTGAATTGGGTTATTTTGGCTTCCTCGTTGCCCCTTGAGCAGGCCAGGGCTAGAGCTGGGTGCTGCAAGGACGTGATGGGCAGAGCAGCACATCCCAGGGCGTGCCAGAGAGCTGAGCTGGCTGTGTGAGAGGGGAAACTGAGGTTTGCTGCCCTCAGGCATGGGAAATGGGTATTTATCTTACAGGTTCAAACCCAGCTGCTGAGTTTGCACCCATGCAGTCACAATTTGCCCATGTCTGTCTGGAGATGAAACTTCTGTGAGTATTTCACACCATGCCCAGCTCATGCTGCAGTGTGGACTTAGGCAATGGGACATCTATGGTCTGTTCTGACTCACTGAATTACCTTAAAAATAGCAGATGCATGAAAAACTCAGCTCTTTGAAGGGCCCAGAAGAGCAGGGCTATGTCACAGCACTTCTAGAGGCTGCACTAAAGCCACTTTGGCCACTCAGGCCTGAAAGCCCTTCCAAAGCACAGAGCCATTTGCTGAAGAGCCGAGCTCCCTGGGCTGTGCCGGGCTGACACCCCTCATTAGCAGCACCCCCTCAGCCTCTGCATTCCAGCTGTGCTTCCATCTGCCACCTCGCTGCCACAGAGCCACTGAGAAAGCAGGCAGGCTGTGAGGGACCTCTGAAGGAGGTTTCCACTCAGCCCACCTGTCTAGAGCTTGTCTTCCAGATCCCATCAGCAGCCAGGGCAGGGCAGCATCCAACACAGCTCCAGGAGGACAAGAAACGTTATCCTCCATAGGCAAAATAATAAATAGTAGGAAAAGGAATGTTTGGAAATATCAATTCTTAAAGTATAAATAACATTTTTATAACCATAGCTGCTTTTTTTTTTTTTTTTGAAAGATGGATGCAAAAGTAGAAGTTGGGTAACTTTACCTAAACAGCTGGAATGCTGCACTGGATCAGTACTGCCATTCAAGATGAAAATCAGCAGCAAGCTCTCCCTTAAAGAAATAAGTAATCCCAAGACAGAGATAAAATTGGATAATGAATGTCCCATGTGACACTGATAAAGAGCAGGCTGGGACACAGCTGAGCTTCTCTTAGTCCAAGTCAATCCCATTGCTTTTCTCTTCTGTTTGACACTGACATTTTCTGCAGGGGAGGTGTTGGAGCAGCATGCATAAAGCAGGATTTCTACATGAGCTGGGCTGTGGTTCCTGACATTGCTGCAGCGTGTCCCAGGCTCTGAGAGCTGCAGATTAGCTCTGACATTGCTCATTGCTAGGAGCCCTTCACAGCAGAAACACCAGGAATTCAATATACACACCTCAGTCAACTTATCAAAAGCATTCAAGGTGTTTAGGCCATTAAGCAGCAATAGAGAGTAAAAAAAAAAAAAAAAAAAGGAAAAAAGAAAAAAGCTTGCAGATCATTACTATGAACTGCTGTGCAGTTCCAAGTCTCCAAACAAAACACTGCACAGCAAAGCCAAGGGAGGTGTGAAAAGTGGAGAGGGGAAGGTCATGGAGAAGGGAAGAGCAGAGTCAGGTCTGTCCCTCAGAGCCAATGCACATCTGTGACCCCCTCCTGCAGCCTCTCTGCTCGTTTTCTTACTTTGGGGTGAATTCAGAGGGGAATTCAGAGCCCAGAGAGCAGACAGAGACCCCAGCACTTCCAGAGGCAGAAGCAGGGCAGGTGTCCCAAGGCTGGCTCTACCACTGCCCTTGCTCCTGACCTGACATAGCCAAGGGTCTTTCTTGAGTGCTGACTTCCAAGTTCATCCCCAAAAAAAAAAGCAGAAGTGGCCTGGGAAAGATGTCTCAGGTTGTGTCTAAAAGACTCAGATTGCAGCAGTGGTAAATACTGGATGTACTCACAGCGTGCACTCAGCACAGCCTGACCTCTCTTCCCTGTACCCCAAAATGCCCCAAGCCCTCTCTGCCTTCACAGCACTGCTGGGTAAGGCTTGAGCAGGGCAGCAGAGGCTGGGAGTGGTGAAAACCAGCACACAAACCCTGTCTGGACACCAAAATGAAGCAAAGCCTCTGCAGCATCTGTCCAGGCAAAAGATTTTGCAGTATGTCCCACATTGGCATTAACATAGGCTCAAGCAGCTGAGAAAAATAAAACATTGGTTTTCCTGAGTAAAAAGGCAGAAAGATGTTCTCTGTTTCTAAAAAAAATAAAAATAAAAATAAATAGTTAAAACCTTTTTGTTCTCATCCCCTTTTTGTAAAATAAAAAAATGAAAATCTCTGGTTAGCAGAGCAAAAAGCAAACCATCCTTTAATAGAGAAAATTAAAACTCCCTTAAAATGTTTCTTTCCTGTAAAATTTCAGTTACACTGAAGAAAAGCCCTGTGATTCAGGAGAAAAAGGGTTTCTAAAAAAATTATTATCAATTCTTCCAAGGATGCTTCAAAACTTTGCCACAGCCAAGGTAGCTGCACTGTATTCATAACATCACATGGCGAAAAAGGTGAAATATTATGAAAGCCTTTGAGCAAATAGTCTAGAGCTTCAATTCAAATGCTGGCCTTGGCACCACACATCCTGCACAAGCCACTGCCCTTCTCCCCCATTTTCACCCCACAGCAGGAGCCCTGTGGTCCCTGCTCACCCCCAAATTGCTGTGCAACCCCCAGTCCCAGAGAGCTGAAGGGTTAACCCGAACATTTGGGTGTTTATTTTGAGTAGAGCATAAATCCCTGACAGGCCATAATTGCAGTGTTGATAAGCAGGGAAAGAATATTTGATGTTTCAAACATCACATGACTAATTGGTACTGGAACAGATGTGTGAGTAATTTGGGGATGCTGCAGCGTGTCACAGCCTCGAGCAGTGCACCCAGGGGAGGGAGTGCCATGGACCTGTGCTCCTTCCTCACGTGGTCCACCCCAGCCATGCATCCCCTGACACTCCCCTTAGTGTATTGTCAAGCTGAATAAATAGAAAAGTGGAGAAATAAACATCTATTTCCATTCTTTGACTGTTTTCTTGCATTGGGCTTCTCCATAGAGCATTATGGACACTCCAAAAAAAATGTTGATATTTTTCAATCATTGGGCAAGAGAGCACTCAGAGAATCCTCAGAGGATGCCTTGGGCTGTGGAGAACAAGGTGTGAGGCAGGTTTCTGTTGGAGTAAAACACACCCTCATTTTCACATTCAGCACACCAAATTTTCTTTTTTTTTTTTTTTTTTGAGCTGAAGATAAAAGCCAGGGATGTTAATGGTCCCTATATGCTATAAGAGTATCAGAAACACCACAAAGCCCAGAGGGTCAGACCCTGGTGGCACTGCCAGCCTTGCTGCACCCTTCACAGTGGGCTGGTTCAAGTCAGAGTGAAACTTCATTGTTTCTTTTGCCCTTCAACACTTCTCCCTTGGGATATCTTTCCACACCCATCCAGCTGGGTTGTTAAGTGAGTTAGGGTAATTATTTAGAAAGGGGTGAATATTTCATTGCTTTGAGTCTTTTTGTTCTCTTTCTTTTCTCTCTCTCTGTGTCTCCAGTTTCTGCCCTCCAACACTCCTTGGGAAAGGTCTCCCCACCCAGCTTTCAGAAGGGATATGAATTTCACAGGCTGCTCTATCATACATCGCTTTAGAATCACTTTTTCCTTCTGTAGTCCAGAGGGAATTGTGAACTATATTTAAAGCAAAACTTGGTGCAATAAGAGCTTTTAATTACTACATACAATGTGGGCACCAGGGTATGGAGTTTGACTCTTTTTAAGTCTCTTTAAGGAAGAATTAACATGTCTGTAACTGCTTATGAGAAAAAATCCTGACATTCACTAGTGGAAGCTATGTGCTACATGAAAGGCAAAGAAAGTGCAAAGAAGAGAGTGTAAGGCATGAGCATCTGAGCCAGCCCAAGCTGGGATGGGGCCAGTGAGTCCCCACAAAAGCCCATAGCAGATTTTCTGATGCTTATGAACATCTGAGCCTCCCAGCACTGACCAGAGAGCCCAGTTCTCAGACAGAATTCAGAAAGAGTTTATAATTCTCCTCCATTTGCAAATGTGAGTCTGTTCACACCATCCCAACCCAGGTGCAGATGGAGTGAATGAGGCAGCACTGGGGCACTGCCCACAGACACTTTCTCTAGGACAATCCATTAGCCTTTCCATGCACCTGCAGCTCCCCATTCTTCACAAAAACCTTTGGTGTCATGCAGGGACAGAGCTCCTCCCTACTCCCAGAGCTGCCACACAGCTCCCCCAGGACCATAACCCCTCCAAGGCAGCTGGATACAGCCAAAAACACCAAACAAAGGGGAACAGGCTGTGACCCACCACTTAACAGGCAGATTTGGCATCACAAGAACCTCTGGAGTGCCTGACCCCCAGGCTGGTTGGGACATCCTGATCGAGAGCCTTCAGCAGGGCTGAGGGAGTCAAACCTAGAGCCTAGAGCTACAAAAATTTATTGAGAAATTCACCTGTCCTGATGTGTTGTCAGAAGATCTTTTCCTCCAGCAGCCCTTTCACACAGCACCACAAAGAGCACCAGTGGAGCTCACTCAGGACTCCCAACTCACTTCCCATTGTCAGGCACGTGGTGGGTACCCGAGGAGCACCCCTGGGAGAAGGAAACAAGGCACACGTGGCAGACCAGGCTGCAAACATCTAAATGAGAGGGTCATGATTTCACCTCTTGCATTTTGCAAAGCTTGGTGTTTTACTGTAATGATGTTTTGCCTACAAACTGCAGAAGAGGGAAATGATTATGGGTTTTGCTATCTCTTAGAATTCAGCACAAGAGCCACTGAGCAGCTGTGGCTGAAATGATGAAGTATTTATATTGCTGTTTTTCCATCACAGGTGTTTCCTAGTATAAAAAAAGATTCCCTTGCACTGCAGTAAGGTGTAAGTGTACACTGATCAGAGCTGCTGGCACTTGGTCTCACAGCCAAGAGGAAAAACAACTTCTAGCTCATTTTCTATCTGTATATTTATAGGCTCACCAGAGTTATGTATGATATCATTGTTGTATCTATGCCTGATGCAACAGTAATGGGGGTTTATTCCCCAAATAATTTTACACCATGATATTTTCACCAGTGGCTTGCTGTGAGATAAATCTGGATGTCTTTACACAGATTTAGGGAGGAAGAAGGAATTTTTACTGTTTCCTTTTGTGGGGGGCAGGGGGAATAGATAGCGTGCTGTACTTGCCACATATTTTTTTGCATGGAAAACCAGTAAATTTTTGTAGAGACCATTCTGGAGTAAATCCACTGTGACTGAAGGTGAGATAATTTAGCACTTAATTTAAAATCCACTAATATTGATTTCTGAAGGCTTTTCTTCCCCCGGGGCTACAAATCAGGTAAATCACTGTCAGGGCCTGGCAGCACAGACCTGCCTGTGGTCAGCTTGTCTTCCAGACCCCAGCCCTGGGGAGAGCCCCTGGAGCCAGCACGGCTGATGTGGGCTGGGAGCTCTCCTGCCCCTTCCAGCCAGGCTGTCAGACATTTCTGCAGGTAAGGGGACATTGACAGAGCAGCTGCTTGTTTGGTTCTGCCCATCCTGATCCATGGCTCTCATGGACTGGATCCCCTTCGCTCAAAGGACTGCTGTCACCTGCTGGGGCTCAGGATGTTCTTTCAGCCTCTTTTTCCTGCTTCCTCGCTCACAAAATTATGTGTGTGCACTCAAAAGCTTAATCAGTGACACCTCAGGTGCTGGGCTGGGTGACACTGATGTCCCCAGCACTGTCTGCTGGTGTGACTGTGGCCTGAGCTGTGCCTGTGAGCTGCTGCAGCCTTGGAGGACCTTGGGGTGCCCAGATCTTCCTGCAGAGTTACAGCACGGGGGCTTTGCTGGGCTTTGACCTCACCAAGGGGCAGATCCACCCAAAGCCAGGGATGGACATCCCTCAGAGCTGGGACAGATCCACCCAAAGCCAGGGATGGACATCCCTGGGATCCAGCCCGAGCTAAGGGCAGGGAAAACAAAGAGCTGCTGCTCTCTGGACATCAAAGCATCTCTGCAGTGCTGAGCTCCCAGCTCCCCATGCAGGGGCCTGGGGATGTGCCCTGGGCATGGAGCTGCTCCCTCCCCACCCCACTCACAGCTCCCTGATTCCTGTGAGCAGCCAGAAAGGAAAGAGGATCCTGTGGGAGGCTTTTCCTCAGGATTAACCTCTGTCTGATATCAAAGTGAAGCCAGTGGGCAGTAGGATAGTTAATATATCCAAGAGCTGTGGTGGTGGTGATGGAGGAATAAACTCAGTAAGGAGACACAGATGACTGGTGGTAGTGAAGGATTTGGGATTGCTGCTCCTCTAGAAAGAATGCAATGGGAAAAGGAGAGAGGAGTTCTCAAAGCCCAAAAGCCACTCTGCCTCTTTGCACAGTCTGTGTAGCTGTCCAGACAGGAAACAAAGAGGGCAGCAGGATGTGGAAGGCTACTGGTTCCAGAAGCATAATTGAATACCTAATAAGCATCCCCACTGGAAAAAGCAGAATTCCCCACTGCTTACAAGCCTTGTTGGTGTTACTATGGGCTATTTTCCAGGAGCTGCCTTGGTCCTCCCACCATCTGCTGCCACAGATCACTTAGACTGAACTAGCAGCAAGGCTCATCCCTAATTGTGACCTAATTCACTGAAGTTTGTGCAACTTAAGCTAAAATTTGAGCTCGTCATGGTTTAGAAAAAGCCTAGACTGGAAGCACAAAACAAGCATCTTGAAAGCAAAATGAGGTTTAACTACAGCTGATGATCCAACTTTCAAGCAGATAAATTACTTTGCAAAAAGACTGGTACAGCCAAGCCCCTTTTCATTTACAGAAAGCTAACTCAATCAGTTCCTATTCTTTTTAGATAGATCCGCTGGATGTAATGAATGTGTATAATATGTGGATCATTTATTTCCAAGAACATTGCAGTGAAAGTTTCTTTATGGATTTGCTGCAAAATCCTAAGTAAAGAAAAAAAATCAATAGATAATATCCACCTTTCTTAAAAAGAAAAGCCATTTTTCACCCCCAAGTTCAATTCATTTTGCTCTGGCACTTACTGATTTTGATTAAGAACCCTTCAATGTTTGTGCAGGGGCTTTCCTCCAACCTCCCTGGAAGAATTTTCAAGTCCTTAAGCCACAGGGGTGTCTACAGAATTGGAGAGGCTTTGATGGGGTGTGGGCAGAAACCACAAAGCTGAATCTCATGTCTGCAAGTGAAGGTGAGAGCAGTTTTATTGCTCTTCACTGGGGGTGGGGGTGTCCACGAGTGCAGTCTGCATTGCAGCATCAGCTCCAGAGGCTGCCGTGCCCCCAGTGTGACCAGCATACCCGTGGTAGGACAGGCTGAGGAAGGAGGACCCAGTCCAGCCTGTGGTCACCAGATCCCTCTGAGCTTTCCTGCAGCACCCTGACTTTGAGACATTGCCTGAAAGCTTTGAGGTCCCAGCAGAAAATAACTGAGGTGTTGGTGCAAGTCCTGAGGCAATGAGTTCAACAAGGGTCTTGGGAGCACTTGGTCCCACTTACTTAAATGTTTTGCCTTGATTTGGCAAAGCAAAGAGGTCCCAAAGGTTTTGGCAGCATCTGTCACAACAGCACTGGGCAGCTGTGGGAGATCTAAGCATGTGTCACTGCACTTTGGGAGATGGGTGGGTACCAGCAGAAAGCAGGAGGCTCTGCCAGCTCCCTTTTCTCTCTCTCAAGGACTAGCTTGGCTCAAACACTGTTATTAGCTAGCAGAGTGGAGGGTTTTCTTCACCCAGCAGCTGCCAGGAGGTGGTTGTGCTCATGGGAAATGAGATAAGACATGGGATGAGTGGGTTTGTGTTTCTGTGAGCTGCTCGTTCCCCTGGACCTTCCAACAGGCACAGCTCAGCCCCTCCCAAGGGCTGGGCTATGCAGGGGCAGGACCCTGCACGGAGAGGTAATGCTCTGTGGGTGCTGGGGCATCTCTCCAAGAGTGAGAACCAAACAGATCCTGTGCTTATACTGAGCCTGAGGTTATCCTGTGTCTGAGGGAATGGAAAATGTCTGGTAAATGCAAAGGCACCTGTACCTTCACTCCATCCAAATTCAAGGGCTGGCAGATGAAGCAGGTGTCTACACGTGCAACATGCTCTGTAGAACCTGTCTCTTCTAAAAATGCTTCCTTTCTTTCCAAAGAAAGTCACAAACAAATTCAGGCTGAATAAATATTTGGAGAGAAATATTTTGCTTAATTTCTTGAGATTTCCTTGACTGGAAAAAAATCCACAAACTCATTATTGAAAAGAATACACTTTACCTTTGATAAAACACCTTTTCATTCTGTTTTGCTGGTGTTAAATAGGCGATCAGAAGAGAAGCACAAAGCAGCAAATGATTTCCTGAGATAATTTTCCAACCCAAATATATGACCTGAGCCACTCTAGACATTGTTTATATGGAAGTCAGTTGTCCACAAATAATACCATGTAACTAATTAAACATTGTTCCTCAGCTGTTATAGATGAAGATATAATTGTGATTTTTAGTAACAAGTGTCTGCTATCTGATAGTTTTACCTGTCTCTGGGGCTGGGGAGGAGAGATGTCTCAGATTAATTATCAACCAGCTTGCAGATTAATGTGGGAAAATGTCTACCCTGGCCTTAAAAATGTCTGACTACTTTACATTAATTGGCAGTCAATTAAATTGTGGTAAAAAGTGCCCAGAGTGGACACACTCAGAGGAAAAGAATTCACTCTGTGTGCTGTGTATGTTAATTTAAAATCACTGTAACAGCCATTTCAAAGCAAAGTCTCTCCCAGCGTGACCAAGGATTAATCTTCATTCACATTTCAAGGGGGATAAGTGCACTGCTGTTAAATAAAGCCATTTTTCAGTTTCCCAAGCTAAAGCAAGAGTTACAACCTTTCTGTCAGAATATGAATCACGATTTTGGGGTTTTAAGTGACCAGTCTTTGAAGTTCTCCTCTGGGTACTCCCCATCAGACCTTGTGATGTAGGTGGGAAGCCCTACACAGGGTGTGGATTTCCCCTCATCCCCCTCCTTTACCTGTGGAAGGCAGGTGAGCTACTCAGGGTTAGGGAGGAAACTCACTTCTCTTTGATGAGAGGGCTGCTGTGAACTGAGCACCAAGAATTCATTTTTCTCAGAAAACCAAAAAGCCCAGCAAACAGAAATTGTGAAATAAGAATTAAGAGCCAAACAGGATGCTGTATGAATTTTATTGCAAGGACTTTCACAGGGACATTAAGGGTTTTGCTTCATTGCAAATTGTTATTATGAACAACATATGAATTTCTTTTAGACCATTTTCTTCTTTCTTTACCTCAAAAAAGTATTAACAATGCTTTCAGTTATTAAGGAATCACTTTATGCTGTCTGAAATTAATGTAAATTGAAATCAGAGCCTCAGGTGCTGAGGCGAAATTTGAAGTTTTCTGTGATGTGAAGAAAAGAAAGCTGAAAAATCTCAAGGATACTCATCAAAATGGGCTATTTTATCTGCATGGCTTTTTCTATTTTGAGAAGGTAACAGAGGTGAGATTATCGCAGCAGTCAGGAGAAGAAACTGAAGTCTCATTGAGCTGGCACATCTCGATAAATTAAATCTGGTTGTGAGATGTAAATGAATAAAGAAGACAGCAGAGATGGAAGGGGGAAGTTGTTTCTCTGCTGCCCCTGAATCCCCATCTCCTGCTTTGACAGGTAGTAAGGCTGAATGGCCACAAGAACCACAGAATGGTGTGGGTTAGGAGGGACCTTAAAGATCATTTAGTTACAATCCCCCAGCCATGGCACCCACTAGACCAGGCTCCTGGGGCCCTGTTCAGCCTGGCCCTGGACACTGGGGTGCCATGCTTGCATTTGGTGGCAGCTCACATCCTCTGTCCTGCAGGAAAAGCCCTGGTTCCGTCCATATTTACTGATGTGGTCACACCAGAATGTGCTGGAATCTCTGAAGTGTGTCCTTCAATGTGCAGCAAAGAGGTTAATAAATAAGACTGTGATTCCTCTCCAGGAGCAACACAGGCAAGCTCCATCACACTTAGATACTTCTGCCTTTTAATTAAGGCTAATAGGTTAGTTCTGGTCTGGAGCAGCCTGCCTTACCTACATGGACCAGCTGCTGGCAGCCCTTGAGAACCCTCTGGCAGAGCAGCACTAGCTGCACTCCTTCTTCCAGATCCAAGAAAGTGAAAAATATAAATTAAAAGGTCACTTTTCCACATGGACGACTGCTATCCTTGCCAAGGTCTTCTATTAACTCACATAAGGAAAATGAAGAGAGGAGGTGAAGTATAGAGCTCCAAGGGGAAATACTCCTGGCTTCCAAAGAACAGATTTCTGTCTGCCTCTCTTTCCCACATGCAGAGTTAATTCAAATGTACCACGTGGTTGTAAAACACAATAATATAAAAAACAGTCAGCAGTTTAATAGTGCAAATGTAATATAAGCTTTGGGGACAGAGGAAAATATATGGCAGTCTGAGTTTTCAGAGTAGAAAACAGACCTTTCCAGAGGATAATGTCTATTAGATTGAGGAGGGATGTTAGAGTAAATTGCCAGTGCTAAGCAATTTTCTGATCTAAGGCATAGGAAGTTTATAACAGCCTCATGTGCTTTGGTTTAGATCATTTAGTCTGTTTTGCTAGCAAATATCACCATGTGCTGAGCAGCCAATTTTCAGCAAAGCTTGGTAGAGCCATCAGGGAACCAGATTTGTTCTGTGCTTTAACTTCATCAGAACACTTTCATTCTTTTTTTTTTTTTTTGACTGAACCACTGCAAATACTCTGATCCCAATCTGAAGGAACAATCTTGGACAGCAAACACAAGCTGCAGTCCCTGGAACCTGCCTTGCCCTGTCCCAGGTCCCCCTTGGCAGTGCTTTGGAGGAGCCACAATGACACATCAATCATTCCAAGCTCCCACGGTGCCTCCTCAACATCGACATCAGTTCCTTGATGTACAGCACTTGGAGAAGAATAAACCCAGCATTATTATGTCCTGGCTTTCCAGCCTGCAGCTTCACAGCCAGTTATCCTTTGCTCCCATGTGCTCTAATTTGCCTTGTGGTAATTTCTGCACCCCAGCCCAGCTCCTGGGGAAAGTTCACTGCATGCCAAGGTCGCTCCAGCCCTCAGCATGCAGCATGGAGGGAAAAAGGAGGAAAGGCTCACTTTTCTGTGGGTGTAATCACACTTCTGACACATCCAAGTTATTCATTTGGTTGGAACAGGGTAACCAACCCAGCTGTGCTGCGTCTGTTGTTTCAGCAGAGCCTTCTCCTCCTTCTCCAGCAATATTTCAGAGTCTGTGACCATCAGTGGGTGCAACCCCAATCCCTGGGGTCTGGCTCCTGCCCAAAATCCCACCCAGCCTCTGTGAACCTGGCTCAGGTGGAAGAATTCAGACAAACATGGCTGTGCTGTGCCTAATTGACAGTAATGTTAAAAGGCTGATTGTAATTTGAATGCTATTTAAGGAAGATAATTATTGATTTTAATGGGAGACAGAGCAGGCTTTTGTACATCTACCACATAATGAAAAGTACTGGGGTGCTGTCAGTGCTGGGGAAACAACCACAAAAATAATGTGCTGAGAAAAATGCAGCTTCCTCTTGATAAACCCTTAACAGCAGCAAGAAAGGCACTAAAGAAGAAAGGATTTCTGTGCCCAGCCCTGGGAAGTTTAATCATTTCTTTCTGCATGTTTTACCATAGTTAGAACTGCACTTACAAACCCCAGTAAACACAAATGTAGATGTTATGAGGCCACCCACTAGTAAATTATATGGACAACTGGAGCTTTTAAGATGCCTGCGTAAAATGTCATTCTGTCCTCACTCATTCTGCTCAGAATTTTGGGTATTCAAACTTCTCAATTTTTAATACAAAATTTTGATTTCAAAATTCTTTTCTTTTAGCAGGTTTAGCATGAGCTGAGGTCCACGATTCCAGGGAAATTTAGAGAGAAAATTATTTTACAGTGACATTTGGAACTAAGTATTTGGTTTACAAATATCCTTCCCCAAAATTCAACACAGTAAGATTTTTCCTGTCATCTTTACTTCTACCAATTCATTTTTGATTTATTGCTTCCTTTTTGAATAGCAGAGGAGGAGTACTCACAAATTAATAAGAGCTCAAAAATCCACAAAATTGGCAACTGTCTTTCAGCTACAAAATCTATGTCCCATGCCAAGAATTACCACAGCAATGAAAACTTCTCCATCTTTATTGCCACAGAGATTATGATCCATTGCAAAGTTTCCCAGGAATATTTGTATTTATGTACATTACTCCAAGTTGACCAGAGAGGGTGGAAAAATCTCCAAGCCCCCTCTTTGGCCAAATTAGATGTCACAGCTGAATTGTTGAGATTATATTTCGATTTTCAATGCTGGTGCTGGCATTTTTATGACAGTGGCTCTGGTTTATTAACAGAACATATTGAAACCAGCTTGGTGGTTTTCCCCTCCTTCTTTTCACTCAGTTATACCAAAGAGCATTTATTACTTTTTGATAAAAGATTCACACCCATCCCTTAGGAGAGGGGCACTGAAGCAGGATGAGATGGCTCCTGCCTTTGTCACTGTCTCCAGAGTAACTGGGGAAGGGCAGGAGCTGGAGTGTAATCATTCAATAGAATGACAAAATACAGGGCTGAAGGAAAAAAAAAAAGCTTAGATTAAATATTTCTTTGGTGTCCCTTATGTCTTCATCTATTTCTCAAAAGGCATTATGTGCAAAGCAGAAAATGGTATTACTTTTTTGTGTTAATAGCAGAGATGAATCATCTAATGCCATTCAACAGTTGGAACTAATATCAAGATTCAGGTTTCAGAGCTGGCTGTAAGAGGGACTAGAAAAAGTTGCATAGATCAAAAGATGTTCATGTTTTGGGGAAGGTCCCTCGCCAGTCCCTCAGTCTGTGACTTCCTCTGATCTTGGAAATTGAAGTTCTCACTTTAAAGCTTTCAAATTTAACTCTTGTTCTCCTGAATGCCAAACATCCAGAGAGAGCATTTTCAGGACATACAAGGAGGGCAGCTTGGGCTTGCTGTCATATCTCCAAAACCCCAACAAAACCTTTAGGAGGGTCCTTCAGGGTGTTCAGAGCAGCTTGTCAGGCCACTAGCAATCTCCTGGCATCACCATGAAAGCTCCAAAGGGCCAGGTGGCTGCTAAGGGTGGAGCCCAGCTTGCCAAGGACTCACTAGCCAGGGACCACCTCCCACAGCCCACTGGCCCCAGGGACCTGGCAGGGTCTCCACGCAGCTCTGGGAGGTTTGGAGGAAGTCTGGGGTAAAAAGTGGCTTTGGAGCAAGGCATAAGTAGGTCTACTGATAATGTCAGATGGTTTCCAAAGAGCTGTGCTTTTTGGGGGGTGCACTCAGGGTCAGAGACTGAGTGCATGGATCATTCTGTCTCACCTAGAGGCTGCCTGGCCTCCACTTCCCCCCGTGCCCCACCAATCCCTGAATGACCACGTGAAGTGGCACCAATTTGTTGGTCTAATAGACGAGCCCATGGAGCCCAGAGAAGCTGCTCCACACGAGGTTCAGCTGCTCCAGCTGCAGATGTGGCACTCCAGGTACAAACTGCCATAGCCATCTGTGGTTTATCCACCTGCATAACCAGTCAGCATCTTTGGAAAAAGCCTGGATGTGAGTCCATGAGGGCATTATGATTAATCATGAGAGGGGAAATAGAGGGAACAGCACTCAAAAGGGGCATGAGTAGTAGTGTCTCCAGAGCAGGAGGAATTGATTGCTTGCATCTGAGTTCTTTGCAAGCTGTGGAAGTCACTGTGAGGGAAGGTGGGCCCAGAGAAGGAAGGTGTGTAAAGCCAGGGTCACCTTTCACAGCAAAACTTCATAGAAATTAGATGACAGCCCAACCGTGCTAAGAGTTTCTCCACATCAGAGGTTTTGAATTGCAGCAGAATAATTCCAGCATCTGTAATTAGCGCTTCCATTAAATCCTCATTGCTCTCATATTAATTTCAGGAGTTTGGAACTGTCAGGAGCATTATTAAGGGATGCTATCCTTGTCAGGAGCTGAAAATAAAATTTGAGCCTCTAATTAAAAGTTTAGGTAAGCCCTCATTATTTCCTGCATCAGAAGAGCAGTTTTGGGCTACCCTTTCAGTCAGTACACTTTCATTACGGAGGGTCTCTTAATTATTTCTGCCTTGGAGCTACTAAAAAAAAAAAAAAAGACAATTTGTTTTTCACATGCTGCTTGGTGCAAATTCCCATTTGTTTCCAGAGCTGGAAGGACAGAGTGGCAATCGGAAGGTGCTGGGAGAAGTCACTTCTGAGTTTTCCAAATTACCTACCTGGATCAACGAAGTACAAGTCCCACATGAACAGGGATTAACTGCCCCTCTCATTAAGAGAGAGAAACACACAATAAACTGGGGCAAACACATCCAGGACATGTGTTTCCATGGGATTCAGTACAATTATTTTGGCTTTAAAAACAGACCAAACTTCCTGACTCTGGATCCAGCCATGCCAGCACAGCCCTGGCCACAGGGACCTGGGAGAGGAGCTTGTGAGTTTTGGATGGGGAACAGGCATCATGTGGAAAATCAGGCATGGGAAATTTCTTATGGAAAACCTGGCCACCCTGTGCCACAAGGTTGCACTGCCTATGTGCTGTTTGCATACACTGAAAAATATGTGTACAGGCTGGAGTGAAGGCAGGCTGGGGCTGGTGCCAGAGCAGGGCTGCTCTGGGCCTGAAATCAGGGCTCAGGGCTGCAACTAGAGCAGCTACATGGTCTTCAGCCAAATATTTGCCAGGATATAAAGATCTGGATGAACTTAAGCTCATTGCAATCTCCTGTCAAACTTGTGTAATTGTTAACATTGGAAAGGGAAGTTTGAAAAATCAAGATGCCTTATTTGAGAAATTACAAAGATTTCACTCCAGGAGGATGTTTTGGTTTGGAATTTATGCATTTGTTGTTTAATACAAACTCTTTCCGTTTAAAAATCCCCATGCATTTGAGGGGGTTGAAAAACATTTACTAAACCTGATTTTTCCATGCATACAGACAGCTGACAGCGTTTTTTTTCTTCACGGGCAGTAAATAAAGAAACTGACTCAATCCAGTGAGCTGCAGGTGCTTTTTACTCTGTCTGAAGCTGAACATCTCTGAAGACCGTGTTCTGTATTCCCCTGGTTACTTTTTAATTACATTGCAATAAAATTGCAAGGAATCTAATTTTGCCAGACAAAACCCAGGGACTCAGTGGAAGGTGATGGGGGTCCAGCTATTTCACACACTAATTACACCAGCATGAGCCCTGAAATACTGTGCTATTTTTATTCATTCATGAAAAAAAAAAAAAGCACTCTCATCTAGAGCTGAGTGACTGCTATTTCATTCTCAAAAATAGTCAATGCATTCTTCATTTCCCAAAAAACAGCTGCCCTCTTCTGTTTCCAGGGAATATTACTACCTTTCAAAATCCGAATGGGCGTGCTGTTGAAATCAAAATAAAATGCCATCACTCTGCCTGCCTCAGAACAACAGCCCAATCTCAACAAAGCACTGCCACCTTTCTTAAAACCTGTGAAGAGGGGGCAACATGAAATAAGAGCTTGAAACATGGGTCTAAGGAGGGAGCTGCTCGGGATTGCTAAAAGTATGTCTGCAGTGCCATCAGGAGGTGTGATCACAGCATAGGAGGGCTGGGCTGGGGCCAAGCAGGGTGAGGCACCACAGCCACAGGACAGACGGACACCGGAGCATGGATGTGGGGAGAGGCATCCCACGCAGCCCTCTCCAGGGACAGCAGCATCCTGAGAGCTCCAGGCACCTGTAAGAGCCCCACAAGGTGTTGCCCCCTCTGTTGCACCTGCCTGGCTGCAGCCAGCACTTCAGAGCCTCGGCCCCGCTGAGCAGGGATGGGAATTCTGCATCCAGGAGGCTCAAACACCTGGAAACATGCAGTCTTCTAAGGGGCTACAAGACTTTGGTGATTTTTTTTTTCCTCTTAATTTTCTGGAAGCCAATTAGAAAACCACAGCCTGAATCTGTACACTGGGTGAGAGACTTGTCAGTGTTGCCCAAGCAGGACACCACAACCCACAGGAAAGCTGCTGGATTTGCAGGGAGGTGGCAAAATTGGAGCCTGAGAAGATGGATACTGAGTTATTTTTGAGGTATGAATTACTGTGACCCATTTCCACCAAACCTGACCTCAGTTCTCTATTGTTCTCACTTTCCCAGTTACCAAAGCATCCCTCCAGGGAATAAAGATTAAATGCTTGTTAGAGAATTTCAGGAGGGTGACTCGTCCCCTCACACAACCATTGCTCACTCATCTCCTCAGCCCCATAAAATGCATCATAAAAATGCCTTCTTTACTGCCTAGTAAAGAAGGTTCAAGTGTATAACTGCATTTACATGAACGTTCAGGACAGTCAGATTTGCCACTTACGTCTTACACCTTGAATTCTATTTTTTTCCTTGAAATAGGAATGAATCCAGTCAGTCATACCACACCTGTTCTTTCCCCAGAGAGACAGGAAAGATTCCACTGAGACAGAAAAACATAGGGACTTCACTAAGGTCCCATTAAAAAAAAAAAAAAAAAAAAAAGGAGTGGCTCAAATAGGTGAAGGTGGAGCAAACAGCTGTTCCCTGTTCTGTGATCTATAGGAAATCTGGGCATGAGGATGCTGATTAAAACCGGCCTCTTCTTGTGCAAGTGGAAATCTTCCAAATAATAGAGCCTGCCTGGACTTAGGGCATCTGGCCTTGTACATGTGCTCCAAATGAACAAGACTGCTCCCCAAAATATTGCATTTCAGCACCAGTTTAGCTACATAGCAAGAACTTCCACTGCAGCTGGTGATTAGGGTTTAGAGAGGTAACAACAGAAAGATAGAAAAAAGTGGGAGAGAAGCCAGGTGGCTGCATTCCTCCTCAGCTTGGCTCTGGACTGGCACAGCCCTGGCATCTCAGAGCCCCTGTTTTGTTCCTCCTTCCATGGGCTTTCCATCCACACCACTTAACTTTCCACATTTCCCTGTGAGCAATACATTTCCATGCTTTAAGGGTGTAAAAGCTAAACTCTTTGGAAAGAGCCTCAAAGCACACAAAGCAGATGAAGAGCTAACACTCTTTTAGCCCTTCAAAGGCCTAATTTCTGCAAGGTGACAATTTGCTTTGGTCATACAGCAAGTCTACGGAGGCAAAATGCTGCAGACAGGATTTTTTCACAGTGCTGTAGGTGGAACCAGCTGTATTGGGTTAAAGGCAGCACTTCCAATATAGATAAGTCATTTCTAATAAACAGAAATTGGAAAAGCCTCTAGCAGTGAAACAATATTAAAGATTGAATCCTTCTGGGAAAGACATATGATATTTGTCAGGCAAAATTGCCACCAGCCATTCGATGCTATAATTGTGTAACACTGAGTTTTATTCCAAATGTCAAACATTAAGTGATGCTCCTGCATGATGTCACACAGCTTCACTTCCTTCTGGAGGAAATCTAGATCAAATTCAGTGGCACCTGCTGAGCACAGGGTGACCTCCACCAGTCTCTAGAAAGACACTGAAATATTTGCAGTTTGACTGTGGCACTGCAGCATTGAGATGAGCTTCTACATGGAAGATGTAGCTTGGAACCAGAAATGTACCCTGGCAGCAACAGGGGCTTGCAATCCTTAATTTTGGTGTAGGCACATCAGACAGCTCTGGCTCTCTGCAGGGAATTGCTCTGGAAAGTTCTAGCCAGGCTCAAAGGCTGCAACTTCACCCACTGCAGTTGCACAACTACATGCTGATGAATTTAATCCTTCTAGGGTTAAATTCTGTAAAAGACTAACTTGCTTGGGGGTTTAAACCTTGTTTTCAAAGATAACTTGCAACCAGATTTACAGAAATGCTACAGCAATTTAAAATGTCTGCTGAAGTTGATGAAAATGCCCAAGCAGATTGAGATGCCAAATGGTTTTAAATGTTACTCGTGACCTATGCTGGTCTTGGGTCCCAGGGTTGACAGGATCATGCAAGGGAAATTAGAATTTTCTCTTTGTTTCTACTTTTGTTTCTTCCACTGATTACTACTTTCCTTTCTGGGATGTGTAAATTATATTCTCTTTAAAGTGTGACAGCCTGTGATCTGGACCCAAGGTGTATCTTTGGGTGCTCATATTTTAGGGATGCATGCTCTGATTTGGAAGACCTGTGCAATATTCACTGTGGGAATATTATGTTGTATGCCAATGACAATAAATGCTGGCTGGCATTTTTCAGCTTCAAAGCTCTCATGAACCATTGCAGGGAGCTTGGCTGCTCATCCATTTACCATGCAGTTTGTTAAGTGGGCAGCCTGACAGTGGCAGTACCACAGCTTCATTTTCTCCTAACAGCTTTAGACAGCATTTCTTAAATCAAGACAAAGGCTTTGAAGTCAGTGAGTGGAGAAGGCAGCCCTGGCTTTGTTACAGCAATCAGAGATGCAAGTTGAAAGCATGTATGCTAATTGCCAAGACTGCTGCCATATAATTAGCATATACGGTCTGTACCCAAATTAAGAACTCCCTTGAAAGCTTTTCTAATACCCTCATATATCTCCAGTATGTCTATACCTATGGCTGTGCTCTGCCCAACCTTTGCATTTCTCAGCAGCTGTGTGAAGATCAACACTAATCTATATGAACAAGGTGGCTGCAGAAACCTGTCCCATGCGTTAGACCCTGGGCAATGCACGGCAGGAGTCCAGGCTGATGTATCTGTCCATCCAGAGCCCTGTTAAGAGGGGAGGTGCTGCTCCATGCAGCCACCCTGACCTCCCAGTGCCTTCTCTGTGTCCTGCTCACCTGTAGCCTCCAATGCTCCAAAGATCCAGCTATGTGGCCAAATCTTACATTTTAATCATGGTTGTCATGTCTTTTGTGCTGACACCAAACTAACAACAGCCCACCCCACGGACATGGGCTTTATCCAGCCTGGTGCCTTTGTGGGAAGAGAGTGCAGGGAAAGGAGGAGCCTGCTTGGCTCTGCAGAACAATCCTGAGCCTCCTGCATCCTGCCTCTTGTCTGCAACTGCAGATCAGCCTTGGGGAAAGGGTAATTCAAGTGGTCAGCAGTGCAGACTTCATTTTAAAGGTATAATTGCAAGTATGGCAGCTGAACCGTCACAGTGTCTTGGGACTGTGGGAGCAGTAAAAGACAGATTGGAACTATCCACAGCTGCCTCCCATTCCTCACTTTTCTGTGCCTAGGGTCACCACAACCTTGAAAACCTCTTATTTATATTCTTTTTCTGTTACCCCTTTTCTTTATACTTTTCAACAATATGTATTATAAATTGGGGTTTGCATAATAAAAATCTGTGCTTCATACAAGTAAATGTTAAATCAAGGTGGTGCCATGCTAACTGCACTTCTGTGACTGTGACAAGGCAAACCAAAGATACACTGGCCAAAACCAAACCCTCAAGGACACAGTCACTGAGAGGAGGCACAATAGGAGGCATGAGAGGCATCCAGCCCTCAAGCCTGGGTACCTCAATGCCAGCTGCAGACCAGCAGAATGTATGGCAGCCCACAACCCCACCTGACATAAACAAATGCAATATCCTGCAGATGAATGGCTTTGCTCCTCTGTCAGAACTCAGACCTGCTAATCCAGACATGCTCCTACTACCACCAGCTTTTACTTGTCCAAGAACTCATGTGTGGGGTGGTTTGGCCATTTCCTAATTAAGCTGAGATGCTGTGAGGTGTTAGAGGAAACTGAAACAACTGAAAAATGATCTTTAATAATTAGTGGACAAGAATAAGGAGGAAAAGTCCTTAAAGGGACAAGCAAGTACATACATGGCAGAATTTGCCCCTGGAGGCTACTGAGACCACAGCCCTGCCTTGCACAGGAGCCTCCCCCTTTGCTGAAACAATCCCCACCTACTCAGGTTCACACAGAGCAAAAGGAGCTATTGTCATAAATGACATCTCAGCCCCCAAACTCTCCAGTCAGCTGCAGTAAGAGATTCTTGGCATCATGATTATCTTTCTACAAGCCTCTTAATTCTGAAGTATTCTTTCCAGACTCCCCAACATATCAGGTGTTAAGCTGTGTGTCCTCATTTCTTCTGGTGCACAGGAATTTGGAGATTTGACTTTCCTTTTTTTTTTTTCACACCTGTGTTCCAACTTTTGTGTTTTTCACATTGTTGGTCATGTTGCATTTAGTCAAGTATATAGTCAGCTTCTTCAGGTGAACACTGAATTCCTGCACAAAATTCCACAGACACACCAAATGCAGCCTATTTTATTTGTCATGCAGCTGTGTTCATTTCTTCTGAGAACCCTACACCTCGTTCTTTCACTCAGTGTCTTTGTGCCTTGATACTGCAAAACAAGGCTTAGATTAATACTTTCTTAACATCTTCATATGTACTGCAAACACCTGCCCCATTCCCTAGTCTCAGATAATACACTGTGGATGATCGTCCTATCTCTCTTTACCCTCATGTAATTCCAGTGACTTTACACAGCTCTGCTCCTGTTTCACTTAGGTGGAGAGGTGAAGGAAGCCCAGTGGAATAAGGCCAGTGGAGAACATGTCATTTCCTGAAGGACAGGCCAATAAATCCTTGATATTATCTGCTACAGCAGTTTATTACTATTCAAAAAGAGAGAAGCATCCTTCACTCCAAATGCTTTAGGAGAACCAGAAGTAGGAATAAAGGGAATTTATGTGAAGGGGACATAAATGAATACAGAAGAGCCTCCAAACCTGCACTTTGCAAACCTGCATCCTTTACAATCCTCCTAAAAGCTGTTCCTTTTCCACATCTCCACTAAGTCTTAATGGAAGAAGCAATATTGGAAGATCTCTCGGTCAGGATTCATTATTTGCTACAGGATTCATTACATGCTACAGTCCTAATGCTTTATAAAGCTACTACATGAACAATGAAATTCCAACTATTATTAATCAAATTGGTTTTTAAATCTAGGTATTTTCATCATCCTGGGAGGCTGGATGGAGAGGAGGCAGGGACAGCAGCTTGGTATTCAAGAGCATTAAGTTTAACCTTACTTTTTAGCCATAGACTTTCTGGACAAATAATTTTTCCCCAAATTTTACTTCCTCTATTGTAAAATGTTACAGGACAACTATGTGAAGTCCTTAGACACCAGGGTAATTGTAGAAGCAGATGGAGGGCTATTTATGCTTTCAAATTACATACTTAGTCTATGATTTTCATCTTTTTTTTATAGTATTTTATATGCTGAGTAATTCAGCAAATGCCTGTGACTCTCAGTTAGGTTGCCCAGGTGTCACTATGGTTTTTGGCCGTACCAAACTGCTACAGAATTGGTATAAAATACAACTACCACATGTAGGTATTAAAAAGGCAGTGCTTTAGCAGAGAAACCTGCTAATGGGGATGTGCTGCTTTGTAGGGGTTTGGTTTCCAGGATGACCAAGCACAACTTGGATGAACATAAACAGTGAAGGGCTGGGGTGAGAGTTAACATTAAACTGCACTTACAAGTTTTTATGACTCTATCTACTATAAGTGAGAACATATAAAGCCTCCAGCATTTCACTGTTAGCACAGAAGAACCCTAAGCACAGAGGCAGCTCTCATCCCAAATGGTAAATCAGGATAATTCCACCAGTGTCAGTGTTCCCTGTAAGGGCCCAGTGCCTGGAATAAGAGAGGACCGGAGAGTGCAGGGACACATCCCTGTTCACAGCTGCTTTTACACCCAGATCCGTGCCCCAACAGCAGCCACACCCCCAAATGCCTTTGGTGTGCCCCCAGGGCACTGCCCTTGAGGTCAACAGCTCACTGCACCAACAGCACGGCTGCGGCACCACAGAAGGGCTGAGCTTTGCTCTTACCTGAGTTGAACTCAAAAACCCAGAATTTCTCTGCTTCCAAGGCTCCACTCAGAATGTCCTTTCGGTTTGGAAAGTCATTTATGCTGCACAAGTCTATGCTCTTCTGGAGCCCTCAAGTAATGCAAGGGGGAAGAGCACACTGGTAAAAAAAACGTGCAAATCTAAGTATCAGGCTCAGCTTGTCCCCAGCTTTTCACAGTCAGAGTTGAAAGTCAGTCCGTGGTTCAGCCTGGGGCTGCTGCAGAGCTTGTGCTGTCCACTAAGGGGAAAGCACAGACAGAAATAGAGCCTTTTGTGTCCCTCCTGCCTCCCACCCTGCCACATGCTGAGCACTCCCAAACCCTCCCGAAGCCAGGACAGCTCTGGGCTGGCTTTCAGTAATAGCTGGAAGTACACTGACCCTCCTCCAGAGTAACAAACTCTACCTTGAATTATACTTCTTTATCAGTGTGTGAAAACATGTTCATGTGGTTGCACTCAGAGCTGGGCTAACTCAGTTATTCCCAGTCCAGCCATGAGCAGTAGCAACACCAAACATCAGGGCTGTGCAATGGTAAGAGCAATATGGTTTATTATATAATGAAGAAAAAAAAATTCATTTTCATCAAGTATTCCCTCATGGGGGTCAGTACAATATAAAGGAAATAAGGAAAAATGTACAAAACAACCTGACAAGAAGGCTCTAGATGAAACATGTTCAAAGCACTTGCAAATGGTGTTGCTGGACAGATGCAGAAGGAAATGAAATCAAGTAATTTTTCCCCTGCAAAAGACATATTGAAAAACGAATTTTATTTTCAAAAATTCAATTCTGTCTTTACCTGCAGATATTTCAGGTAAGCTGATACAATTTTAGCTGTGATACATTTTTAAAAGAGAGATTCCCAGAACTACTGTTTGACCACATTTATTTCAAAGTGGATTTTATTTTCCCTTCCAATTTTATGCAGGTGGTAAGCCCAGCTCAAAATAAAAGAAGCTTAGCCACTAACTTGAAACAAACCAGGTCCATATTTCTCCATTTTCTGTTATCCTTTGGCAACCATGGCATTTGTTTTTCCATAATCAGCAACAGATCTCCATTTCATCCAGAGCATCCTTGTATGTGGTTGCAAAATTTAAAAAAAAAATCACAAAACAAAAAACACATATAAAACATCAGCAGTGAGAAATTCCTGAAGGTTTTCAAGTCTTGCTCCTAACCCAACTAAAGTCAAGGTACTTCAAACTATTTTAGCTGGAGCAAGACCAAATCCTTACAGAACCAGATAAATGGTCCTCAAAAAGCAAAACCATAAGAGTGTTGTAATCCAAATGGAGGAGTAAAAGACAAACTTAGCAATGTACCTTGCCTGGCCCCAGCCAACAAAATATCTTCGCCTTGGGTATTTCATTTACTCCTGACCCAGGCAAGATTCCCATTGTTTACAGTGAGAGAATCACTTAAGTAATGTAGCTAAAGGACATCAAGCAGTAGTAAGCTAAAATATGAATCCATGCTTATGGCAATAGCTTTCCCTTCTAATGCCCTATAATAGGCATCTAGGAAAGAAAATAAGCAGCTTTACAGAAAAAAATCTGCGTTTTTGTTACACTGATGACCATCCTAAGCAACTCCACAGAAGTTTTCAGGGTTCCTGTCAATGCGCATGAAGAAAGCAAAAAGTCAAAACCAGACCAACGTTAGGCAAGATTATAACAGATTTAGTCATTAGTGCAGAATGCAAAACAAAAGTTAATGCTTAATACAAACAAAATAGCATCGCTTTCATACTCCTCACAAAGTCATGGATTCCACATGGTTTACTTCCTTGCCTTAAAAGAAATGAATGTTTAAATGAAGCATGAATTTTGTGTCTCTAAAAATAATATCCCAAGTTAGCAAAGGAATCATTTGAGGAAAAATAAATTGGAAATTGACATTTAATAACAGGTTGCAAAGAAATCCCCATTTTGTTTAGCATGAAAAGAAACAAAGATCCATGGGCCAGATTTGGTTGGGGGGGTTTGGGTTGGGGTTTGCTGTTTGGGTTTGGTTGGGTTTTTTGCATCAAGGGAAAGAAAACAATAGCTGCGTGGGAGGAAAAACATTTTCACAAATACAATAAATAATTGTTCTGATCCAAAAGCAAAGTGCGATGTAGAATTTTTCCACTTAAAAACAACCTACAGCATAATGCCTTAAATATTAACAAATCAATTAGTGGTCAGCACAGTAAAATAAATATGAACAAATTGATTTACATTTTGTTTCTAGCAGCAAAGGTCATTAACCTACTGGCCAATGTGACAGCTTCACAGAAGTCCTGTTTCGTAGGTTTGGTACTTGGTTTAACATTAATTGGGTCTGGAAAATGGCACTTCAGCTGTACAGTGTTCTCCCCAGCCCACCTACATCAAAAGGGTTTGCCCAGAATGTGTTTTCAGTATTTTTGAACAGTGGTTTGGAGAACACCTTTCACAAAAAGAAATAGAATCAGGATCTACTCAGTGTCTAATGTTGACAAGTATGAGTCTGGATTGTCCTGAACCCTAAGGATGATGGGGAGATTGGGTGTTTTCTCTTTGCAGTCAGCAACTTCCTATGCTGAAAGGGGAGTGGGAAGATAACAAGCCATTAAGCAATGCTGAAGAGGGAGAGGAAAGCTTTGGTAGCTTGCAAGAAGAGCCACAACAGAGCACTGGGGCAAAGGGAGTCTCAGCTGCTTCTCCCAGCAAGACATCTTTCCTTCCATGGAGGAAATCTGTCCTACCTTGTCACTTGAGTCCCACTGCCTGCTGTACACCTGCTCTACAAGCCACCACTCTGAAATTACCAGGATGATCACATTCACTTGTACTCCCTTGAACAGAACAAAGCAGATTCAGGCTTCTCTGCTCAGGGCAGACTGAAGCCACTACTCCAAACCAGATTCAGTCCTAAGCAGAGAGGAGCCTGCAAGAGCAGCTCCCTACACACCCTCACACACCCTCTCAAAAGCACCAGCACACAGCTGGGCTGTGGCACATCTGTACAGCTGGAGCAAACCAAGTTTTGACACCTCCAGCAGTCACTGGAAATGCCAAATGAGGAGCAGATGGCTGGGCTGGGAGTAGGAGCAGTAACCAAAGCTAAGTGGTGAACAGCTGATTTTTGGGACACGTGAAAGCAAGCAAAAATGCCTCCTCATCTCTAGCAACAAGCCAGACAGCAGCAGTACCTACAGCTCCTCCAGCTCCTATTTCACAAAGGGTTGTTTTTCTGCTACTAATTGCAGCCTGTAGGAAATGCCATGCTTTAATTTACAGCCAGAGGGGTGTTTAACCATAATGCAGGGATCACTGTGCTGAAGCACATTGTGGTAAGGCTCATCCAACTCCCTCTGTCCCTCTGGACAGTAGTGTCAGACTGGCAAACCTAAGGACAGGATACAAAGAGAAAACCAGAGCCCTTCTGTCAATACAATGAGGGGGAAAGGCTGATGAGAGATTCTGGAAAGGCAAATGTTCTTCTAAGGCTACACAGGGGGTGAGGCAGGGGG
The DNA here is from genome assembly GCA_003676055.1 of Chloebia gouldiae. Classification (NCBI taxonomy): domain Eukaryota; kingdom Metazoa; phylum Chordata; class Aves; order Passeriformes; family Passeridae; genus Chloebia; species Chloebia gouldiae. Next base: position 4,045,243 of record QUSF01000026.1, read on the forward strand.
CAGGAAAGCACAGCAGAAACAAATTTAGAAAGCTATCAGAACTGTTCAGTGAGTGCTCTACAACGTGGGCACCTGTTCTACCTTCTCATGTGCTCCAGGGCACAAACACCATTTAACTGAGTTTTGCACAAGGGAGGGGAAGGAATCCCATTCATGAGGGCACCATTCCTTTGTGTCTATCTGCAGGGCAAGGATCAGCACTGAATGATCTAGGGAGTTGTTTTCAACTACTTTGCAAGCATTCACCTTGCCTCGATTCAGGAGGCTGCATTCAGCTTGTATGGCTTCCTGATGCTCACTCAGGGAGCTGAATAAAACAACAGTCAATTTCTGAGGAGCAGCCAAGTGCAACAAACCTTTTGAAGGTGGACTGAGAAGATGAATAAAGACTACCTGGATATTTTTTGTTACTCATTCTTCATTTTTTAAGGCAAGCAGAAAGTCCTTCTGGAATGCAAGAGGCAGGATCAGAATGGCAATAAAAGGAGGCGGGGGAGCTACCTTCAACACTATGCACTAGGTACAATCCATCCCTGCTAAAATCCTACTGAAACTAATGGAGCTGCATCTAATTCCAGCTGCCTGAAGAGGGGTGAGAGATGAGTGAGCCATGGTGCTTCCTAGACCCTCTCTCTGCACCTGCCACTGAAGTCAGTGAAGCTACACCAGTGCACAGTTCCAGCAGCACAGTGGGGGATCAGGTCCAACAAAAGCCACCTACGTGCTGCACTTGCCACTGGAGACACTGTGAACTGGATTCCAATCACACCTCCTCACATCTACCCAAACAAGCAGAAGAATAATTGACAGTCCTACTTCTGCTCTTTTTCCCCTTCCTACTTTTGCTAAGGAATATCAAAACAAACACACACACACCTTTTGAGTTTGTCTACGATTCAAAAGTTGCTTAACAAGTTTCTTGAATAATTCCATGACACCAAAAAGCTGTTACTCAAACAATCATCACCCTGACGTTTAAATCCTACATAACTTTGGATTTTTGATGGTCCCTAGAACAGTCAAGTATACATCAAGGAATGGAATTAAAACCCATCCTGAGATGGAAAAAGAAAGAGCGGGGGAAAGTCAACCAATATTGGCAGCAATAGTTCAAAGCTAAAAGTTTCATCTTTGCTAGGCTTTGCCCAGGGAATGGCATGGAAGTGGGACACACCAATATCTGTTACCCAGAGTCCAGGCAGCCTTGCTTTTCCAGAGCAAGGACTGCAGGCTAGAGACCAACTCTTGCTCTCCTCTACATCAACATGCAAAGAAATCACAGCTGACAGCTCCTTCCATCTATTCTCAGCCTCAGACTAAGGCAGAATCAGAGCACAGCACATCTCACCTGAGCAGGTTTGCTTTCCAGTTCATTTCATTAAGCCACTGAGATCCCCAGAGATTCTCTTCAGGGAGATGAGCTACACCCATGGTATATTAAGGTGTCCAGGCAACAATATCAAGAGTAGAAGAGTATTTCTGAATGGGGCTAATCAGCTGAAATCCATGTCAGATGTTCAGAATGGAGTCTGCATCACAGAGGAAGCAGTAAGAGGCGAGATCCTCCAAGGAGAAGAGGTATGCACAGCCTTTCTACAAGGATGTGGAAAGAACCTACTCTGGACTGTAATGGGGGCCAGAAGCAGCAAAGTGTGGACAAATACACCACCTAATTCACACATTCACAGGCCCTACTCCTTCCCCTCTTACAAGCTGCCCAGAGGTTCAGTCTGCTGTAGGGAAGCATTCTGGAGCGCTGCTCTGTGGTGTGCCAAGAGGGGAGTGGGCTTTGCACACAGTCCACCCATGTGGTAGGACCACAGAAGTTTCCAGCACTTCTTGGGCTTTGCATATTCATGCAGAAGGCTGGGGAGAAGACACAGTTCCTCCCCACCACTCAACACAATGAAGAGCCTTAGATAATTAGCAAACAAACACCAAAAACACTTCATGTCCTGCACAGCGTCATCCTGCCGACTATGATAGAAAAAGAATCTAACCATACCAGTAAGTTTGCAGGTGTTACATGTACAGCTCGAGAGCACACTCCTACCCAATGGAGCACAAAGCAGGGCATGTGGCAAACAGCAGGCGAGAGACAAGCTGCTCTAGTTGCAAACTACTGCCGAGGGGGGCGCGTCATTGGACGTAGCCCAGGTTCTCCATCTCGTTCCTGTAGCGCTGCTCGGACACTTTGCTCTTGTGCTGTTTGCTCTCCAGGTGCTGCCTGAACTCCAGCTCCTCGCTGGCGCCCGCGTTGCACATGGAGCAGTAGAACTGCCCGCTGGGCGTCACACACATGGCCAGGTCACGGGGGATCCTCTGGCGCGAGCGGGGGTTGAAGTAGGGACCTGGGGAGCCAACAGAAAAGCCGGGTTTGCCTGTAAGAAATCAAAGCTTGAGGCAGCTCAGGGACAATGCCTAAGTCCAATGAATGACTGAAAAGCAGACAAAGGTTTGCTTCTTCAACAGATTAGAGTCAAGGTTTATTTTCCGCACAACAGCTCTGCTGATTTCACGGTTGACAGAGGTGTAGCACACAGGACAGCACTTGGTATTTTATAAAGTAGTACAGCGGGCTTAATGTCCCAGTCTTCTTGAAAATCAGGAATCTAATAATTTAATTAATTAATCAATTCTCTTTTTTTCCCTTAATCATCTAATTCTAGAACTGGAACAATCTTTTGATTATAAGCTGCCTCAGTTTTAAACTCACAAAATTATATTTAAGAGAACTTTAAAAGATTTATCTTTTCCACATGACAGTGATTAGAATGACATGATTAAACCAAGCTTCACCAGGAATCAGAGTTTCAGCTAATGTATGCTTGTAAAACAACTTATAATAAAAAAGAGAAATAGATGCCTGGCTGGAGACTGTAATACACTCTTTAAATCATAGTAAAGAGGCAAATTAGTATCTAACACCTGAGGAAGGACTCTATGCTAGGAACAGATGGTCTTAGAGGGAGGCTAACATACTCTCTCATTCTGGTCATGAGAGTGCAAGTACAGGTTGATGTGCCACAGTAGGAGTCAAAGCACCTGGCCACCTGCCAAGAAAATAAAGCAGGAAAACTGTCACCACTTAGGGCAGCCTTAGAGACAGGCAGATGGTAAATTAAGTCACAAACTGAGAAAAAGAACTAACAAGCAGGCTGACAAAACAAAGCAACTTTAGCAGCTGGGGAAAAAAACATGCAGATCTGAAGGATCAGCAGAGCTCGGACCAGCTCCTTTCACAACCTGACTCTGCTGGTCTGCAGACCTCAGAAACAGAAGAAAAACAATTCTATTTATAATTAATTACTATTCCAAGTACAGAATAGATGCGAGCTCCAAGTTACCTGTGTTGTTCTGAACCGCATACGTGTTTCTTCTGTTCTGCATCATCTTATATTCATTCCCTTCTTTCCTTGGCCTTCGTTTGCCTAGTTCTGAGGCATCCCTGCAGATTAAACCAATATGAACAGCTGCAATTCAGAGTTTTCTGACAAAAGAACTGTCAGAGACGCTGCCACACGCTTTCAGCCTGAGCATGAGGTTGAACAATACCTACGAGAATGAGTTATTCTGTGCCTCTGCAAGACGCAGCCGCTTGGCGTGATTTTTCCCTTGGTAGTGAGCCTGTGCCACAGCCGGAGAACTAAATGAGGCATCACAAAGCTTGCAGTAATCATTCTCTGTAGCCAAGATCACTCGGCCACCTGGTTTGCTGGATCCCATCTAGCAGCAAAGGGAGAGACAGCATGTGAAACAGAAGAAGGTTTAATCGCTGAAATATTTCAATCACAGAGACTGAGAGCACTGCCGTCCTCATCAGACAGCAGGAGAGCTGGAATTAAAGCCCATGGATTAGGACACTCTCAAGTTGTCCCCAAAGTGTTCTTACAAGAAATTCATTGTTCCTGCATCGCCTCCAGGAGAGCCTGCAAATTCCTGGCCTGAGGTGGAGAGAAAAGCAATCTGAACAAATAGCTCTGCAACAGCCACAGAGGCTTGTTTACATCACAGCAATCCTTTAACTCCTAACTGCTGGGAGCTGATGAGCAGTGACTTTCACTCTGAGGAACACGCACTGAAAGGCAGAGGTGCTTCTCTCTCCTGTTTACAGTCCACCTAATCTCTCCACAGCACTCTGTCTTTACACAGTTCTGTGACCACAGTAAGAGGGGGAAAAAAAACAGCAGCAAAGCTTCCAAACCTCTGATCCTTAAACTTCAGGTGGGAGAACACCTGGATCCAGGCTTCAAAGGAAGGATCCAGTCTCACATGAGTAGCTCCTGCTATATGAAGGACACCTTCATGTGTCTGTGTGGTCAGACCACAACCAGTGACCCAGGCAGGAACCATGCCTCCTCAGCACATAACATCCAGGGAAAAGTGTTTTGTAAACAGTGCAGCAGCAGTGATTCATGCAGCCATGTCACGGCAGCACTTGACAAGCCAACATTCTTTCACATGTCTTTTGATACTGTTCAAACTTAGAGACACACAGGTCTGACTTCTAGCTTACAATGTGAATCCTCACATGGCCCCAGAGGTATTTTTATTGCCATGAGCCATTTATTTCCTCCATTAAAAAACACACCACCACATATCCTGGCAGGTACAACAGCCACATCCCCATGCCCCAGGCAGGACCCCACCCCATCCCAGTTCACATCTGTGAGCTGCAATGCCAATTTACACGGGGCCAAATCTCCCTCTGGCCAGGAACAGTCTGCCACTCTGCAAATGCTCTCTGCTTCCCGACAGGCAGCACAGGCTTATGTTGTGGGGAGTGACAGGCAGAGCTTCAATCCCCGTGACCCTGCACAGTCACAGGCAAAAGCCAGGTTAGCTGTCATATCTCATGACAAACCCAAGGGATGAATTCTAGAAGGAGATGGCAAAAACCATCTCTTTTTTTCCTCTAATGTGCCCAAAACAGAATTAATCTGGATCACTGAGGGAACAATCCATTCACTCTGCACACAGGAATGAGCACTTCAAAAGGAGCAACAAAAGAGGAATTAGCCAACAGCCCTGGGCAATGGGTGTAGGAGCACCAAAGCACTTTTTCCCTCACACAACAGAGGGATGATTATGCACAGAGGATGCCACACCCTCACATCCAAATCCAATTCCAGCAATGCTGTTTTATACCTGCCCTTACATAGCTGTCATCAGGAGCACATTGGACTTACCTAGGAATCAAAGTATTTGCCAGGCAGAAATAGAACATTTGAAGTCAAGCATTGTGCTGCAAGTGCAGATCAATATCTGCATCTTCAAAGGAAAGCAAACAGCTCACAACAGGCCATTTCCACCATCCCGTGCCATCACAAGGAAAATTCTTTCCCAACTCCTGTGGTAATCCTCAAAGCCTGAGATATGGTTATCCTTACTGGGGTTAGGTGACAAGCAAGATGATCTCAGTCCCCTTCCCATGCCTTACCTGAGTTGGAAGGGAGACAACCTGAGGCGGGGCAGGCTCAACAGAATTACTCATCCTGGCAGGTGCTGGACAGCTGTTGGCAGCATAGTAATTCCGCAGTTTCTTACTGTGGTTTTTACCCTGCAAAGATAACTCAGATTAATCACTGTCCTAACAACAGTATCTTACTCTGAAAGACAAAGGATCCAGAGACTGAAATGAGATAGTGCCCATGAAGGTGGCAGCTCAGGTAAAGGAGCTGTCACCCACCTCTGAATTTAGGAGATGGAGACATTCTTCCCTTTCTCCAAAATGCTCAACACTTAGAATGACTGGGCCCCATCTTTAGCTGATTTTCTCAATAAGTTTACAATAGGTTTTTCAATCTGTTTCCATTTCACTTAAAACCAGTATTTTGTGTTTTAAGACTATCAACTGCTTTGCACAGTTTTTTGATATGCCTGAACACACAACACAGATTTCATGAGACTGCAAGCTTGAGTTAAAACATGAGATTGAACTTAAAACCCACTTCATATTTTATTTTCTCTTGAAAAACATATACCATATATGTTTTTGGTGTTCTGAAAACCTGATAGAATAACACAAGACTATGCATATGCACATTGTGGATGCATAGTAAGGCAAATGCAAGTTACGTAAAAATTCACTTCTGTCCCCTCATGGCAGAAATTCTGCAGAAATAAGATGTTAAAAGTGTAACACTAAACCAACCTACCCCTTTACTAGCAGGGTACCACTTTTTCAGGGCCAACAGCAAATCTGAAATCTGGGTCTGGTATGCTGAGGTTATGGACAACCACCCTTTTGCATTCACTGGTGGAGAAAGTCACTATCTCCAATATTCATGCAAACACAGCACTAGGTAGAGAGGCTGAAGGAAAATAGGATAATGCAAGGCTGCCATGTTCTATCTTTCAGCAAGAAGCATATGCAAAGAGTCCTTACCCTATTTCAGAAAACTCAACAAGAACAGCTCAAACAAAATAAATTTGATCTAAGCCAACCCAGCCGATGAGAGTTTGCATAAAAGCCCCCACCAGATCAGTGCTGTGCATAGCCTCAGAAAGGAGACCCTGATAAACACATGGCAGCAGCCTCTTTCATAATAACACACCTGGATCCAGCAGAAAACACCTGACCAGGCTTCACAAAATCATGTCTGGAATCAGAAGGTCAATTTTACTAAACTAGTGTAGATGTCATATACAGGTTGCATAAAACAAAGGAAAAATCACAAGTGCTTGCTTTTTCACCCATGCCATCTTGGCAGCACTTCTCTGTCCCTATGGACAGTGTTTTTGCAAAAAGCTCCAGTAACAACACCTTAAAAGAAAGCACTGCAGCATGTCTGGACAACCAGCAAATCCAAGTAAGGTGAAGATATGTCTACAGAGCAGTTTCAGTCCATGAGGTGGTGCAGAGGAAGCTCCAGATGAGCAACTTGAATGCTGCTGCTGGTGTGCAGCACTCAAAACCCCCTTGAGAAGCTGAGTTAGTCCTCCTGCATTAGCCCACACTTCCCTCTGTGCTACCACAGCAACGCTGCTGGCAGCGCTCGTGCTGGCACAGGAATGTCTCCACAAGCTGCAGATGCAGCAGCCCCAAAAGCTGAGCCTCCTGCTGCTCTTCTTACCTGGTAATGAGCCTGGGCTTGCTGGGCCGAATTCAGAGTGACATTGCAAAGCTTACAGCACAGGGGCTTACATAGTTCCTCCAGCACAGGGTCCTGCTCCACCACCTTGGCAAGTTCCTCTTCTTGTGTGTGATGAAAGGAAGGCCCCAGTCCGAGAGACTTTGGTGGGGACAGTGGTGAACTGGCTCTTGGCCTTGTAGCCACTGACATAGGAAGGGATGAAGGCTTCTCAGGATGAGGAAGAAGTTCTGCTTGCTGTAGAAGAATCATTGGCCAGGAAGACTATGGGCATGCTAATGCTGAAGGAGGAGGAGTCTTCTTCAGATCTAGACCAGAAAAGACACAAATGCTGAAATAAGCAACAAGAACAGGAACATCAAGGATCCAGGGGCAATCCCTGTAACTCCACAGCCTCTACTTCATGCCTTTTCAAAATGCCAAGCAGGATAAAGTCAGTTTGCAACACTTTACCGCCCACGGGAACAGCAGCATCCCAGACAACCAGGGCCACATTACAAGATACTTATGTAAGAAGTGGGTCCCCTGGCACCCTCCTGGCAGGTGAAAATTCCTGACACCCACAGCACCTGACAACAGCACACTCTCTCCCCACTGCTCCATGCCCACAAGAAGTGGGCACATACACCATGCACAGCACACAGAGCTGTGACACTGGGGGGTACATCCACCTTCCACATCCTCCTTTGGAAGCCCAAGGACAAGCTCACTCTCCAAGACCTAAACAAATATTACAGCAAACTACTGCAATGAACATCTACTAAGAATCCAAATACTTCAAAGCAGATTTATTGTATATAGGTAGATGCAAAATACATAAAACACATCTATCCCTCAAATACCCACAAAGACTTTCCCGAGGAAAAGCTTTCCTCCAGTAAGACAACAAAAGAGTGGGAATGAGCTGGAGCACACCCTGTTGTACAGTCAGCTCCCAAGGGCTCTCCCCCATGGTCTTCTTGAACGACCTTGAGCTATTTTTCACATTCCATTACTAACTACAAGCAATGCAACATTTAGAGCTACATCTTCTTCTGCAAAATGGAGAACTTATCTCATATTAACCTTTATTCAATTATTTCTCAGTTAATTCAAGTTATTAGAACTAGCTCCACATTTCCAACAAGAGGTTCTGAGAGATTTATTTAATTAAAGTTTATAAATCACATCTACAGCCCAGATGAACATCCCTAGAATAATACAGAGCAGTGACATTATGAATTAAGGCATAGCTACTTTTGTTCATGTCTTATTAGCTTCTTATCATAACAAATCCTGTTCAGTGCCACACTGGGATCAAGAGAAGCATTATCTTGGCCTTTGCAGATCATTCCCAGCTAGGGCTGCATTGGCACCAGCCATGTTTATGCTCTGGGCTTTGTTCATTTGTTTGAGCAAATAAAGAGACACATCCGCATTTTAAAGCAACACTTGTGGAAAATTAGGGAAAATTACATGAAATGCCACTAAGGAATTTTGTTCCTGAGTTGCTTTTGAAAATAGGGACTTCAAAGGCATTTAGGAACCTGAAGAAGCAGATAGCATTTATCTGGGATAACTTCTGGGATTTTTTAACCTGCTATTATTAGCTGAAGATAAATACCTTCCACACTCAAGCTATGGAAAATCCCAGTTGAAATCTGCAATTTTAGGAACTGTATTATCTTTGGATCTCTCTTCCCAGAGAGATCTATGTTCTGCTAGGAAAAATAAAACATAATTTAAATGAATGAATGGGACTAAAGCATTCAAGTGACAAAACCATTTCTGAAATGTTTCTCTCAAACCAAAACTTCCTCTGATACAGTTCACTGATTACTAATATTAAAAGTAACGGAAAAAATTAAAATTATTAAAAAAGAAAAAAGACAGTATGCACTGGCTTGGGGACAATGTTTTAAGGCAGTAACAGAGCCACCATGAGTTTTTATGTTATTCCTCCACCACCAAGGATCTGCAAAATTTCAGAGCTAGAATCCACCACAAGGAAGGAAGAGGATACACAGGAATGGTGCTGCAAATCATCCATCAGCAGTGTAAATTCTTCAGTGTTACCTAACCCCTTTCCTATTTTCAGCACACATCACCCTGGTTAAACAGAACAGAAGACAACTTTTTTATCTTTATTTTCCTCAACTAGTACTCTGTAGACAGTCTAATTAATTTCTGTGGGACTACAGATGGAACAAGCTCACATTCATGTTGGGTAAATACATCATAACACAGGCCTATCAAGGCAGTTTAAATCAACTATGCAAGCAGGCACACATGCCAGCTAATTTCAGAGTTTTATTACACGAGTATAATGGGTCCCTTACCTTAAAATGAGGGTAAATTATAGACAAATACTTTGTAGAGCAACATAGAGATGTACAGTAAATGGCAATTGAGATTCATCTGCTTAATTTTGCATGAGCATTTGTTGCATTGCATTTTCTTGCAACTGTCACAAATGGGATTTGTCATATACAAGAGGGAACAGTACTTACAGGATCTATATCTACAGGGGAAAAGGTATAATCTAAGATTCTTAGTAAACCTTTAACTGTAAGGTCATTTACTGTTTCTTAAAGTAAGCAGTTGTCTGAAGATAAAATTAAGGCTGCATGAGCAATTTCCATAATAAGACTTCTTGATTTGGCTTATGCAATGTATGTAATTCTGGTTTTCCTCTGATGGTGACCTTTAACCACTGAAATTGCTCAAGTTATGTTCATTTCTTTCTTACTGGTATTATTTATAAGAAAAAAAAATCAGCTTATTTCCAGGTTCCTTTAATACTCCACTGCTGGTTGTTACAGCTACCCTGCCCAGGAGAAGAAAAAAGAACATTTTTAACTCCTCCTTTGCCTTCACATGAGAAGCTGTGAAATCTTTACCCTAGGACACAGCAAAGGCACCTCCATCACCAGGGACCCCAAGCAGCAGAGCCCAAGGCAGGGTGAGGACTGCAGCTCTCCAGGGAGAGCTGAAGGAGCCATTCTGCCCCAGGACAGCACCTCCCAGAGCTCAGCCATGCCAGGATACACTTCCACCAACCCAGCTGTCCTTGAGTGGATGAAAGGGGGACAGGTGCAGAGCCCTTCTCCCTCCTTTCACTGGGGCATCCCAAGGGCAGTGCCGAAGCAGGAGACCCAGGCTCCAAGAGTGCCACAGCCTGGTAATGCCCACCTAAAGGCGAGCAACCTCCCCTGCTGGCACCAGCACAGAGCTGGAAAGGAGCTGGTCCGGCCTCAAATCTAAGGATGGGGAAGGCACAGCCTGACTTTCCTTGGTGAAAAGAATACACCACAGTGAGAAATCTTTGTGTCCCACTAGAATTGCTTTTTAAATGCAGCGGAGGCAACTAACAACAGAGATGAAATCTGTAGAAATGGTGAACAAGCTGTGTGATTCACTGCTCCATCTTCGAGACAGGAAGCATTTCTTCTCAAGTTCACTCGTCTATCAATACTTGGACATCTCCTAATGTAATTGTGCCAGAAAGTTTCCTTTGGCCACGCGCTGGGCCTACACCCTTCCCCCCGAAAGGCAGGCTGTTTTGTAACGCCGCAGGGATTGAAGGCAGCACCAAACACACACACAGCATGCACAGCTCTACCTTAAGGTGCGCGGACCCTCCGCTGATGAGGATACACATTTAGCAACTCAGAACCATCCCTTACGTCAACGGGGCTGTCACAAACCAGGGTGCAAATCCCGATCCCCGCAGGCTTTCCTCCAAAGCTGCTTGCCTCGCAGTCTGGGGGCTGGAGAGCAATTAAACAAACACAAGCCCTGCTATCGTGCTGCCTGGGCAGCACCGCAACCTCGCGGCGCCGCCGCCGCATTCCGGGAAGGCACAGACCGCAGCCGAGAGGCAGGGGCAGGCATCCGCATGCCCCGGGCGGCTCGGAACGCGGCGGCAGCGGGGAGCGGTCCCGCGGCGCGGCCCGACCCCAGCCCCGCCGACCCCCGCGCACACCCCGCACCTACCGCGGGCCGGGCCGCGCTCGGCCGCTCTCAGCTGCGGGAAGTGACGGCGGCGGGGGCGGGACGGGGCAGCGCCCGCCGCGCCGCGCTGGGGCGGGCCCGCCGCTCCGCACAGCCCCCGGCCGCCGCGGGGAAACACCTCCAGCACTCTGCGAAAGCTCTTCGCTCCTGACCCCTGGTTCTGCTCAAGTCGTTTTTCTTTTTCTTTTTTTATATAATTATCTTTTTTTTTTTTTTCACAGCTGGCGTTACAATGAAGCTGATTTGCATATATAAACATCTTCTTATTCATGCTGCTCGTAGCCAAAATGAGTAATGATTTCCCTTCGAGCCACCAAGGCCTCACCCGTGTGGTTGGGCCACCCCGTTTCAAAGCATACGGAGTTTCTGTTGATTTTTCTCCCCTTTTGTTGGAACAGGAAAGTGCTGAGAAGTCACTACAGGCTGAAACCATAACCCAGATTTTACAGTAGCTGTCAACCAACCCACTTGGCAGTCCATTGGCTTCACACACTGATTGTTAATAATTTTTGTTAGATCTTTTTAAAAAAATCCATTTAGCAGATACATAGAATCATAGAATAGTTTGGGTTGGAAGGCTCCTTAAAAACCGTCTCATTCCAACACCCTTCCATGGGCAGGGACACCTTCCACTAGCCCAGGTTGCTCCAAGCCCTGTCGAACCCGGCCTCAAACAATTCCAGGGATGGGGCAGCAACAGCTTCTCTGGGCAACCTGTGGCAGGGCCTCACCACTCTCGTGGTCAATAATTTCTTCCTAATATCTGATCTAAATCTGCCCTCTGTCAGTTTGAAGCCATCCTCCCTTGTCCTATCACTACATGCCCTTGTCAAAAGTCCCTCTCTGGCTCTCTTGCAGGCTCCCTTCGGGAAGGATGCTGCAGGACGGAATCAGGAGCCGTGGTGATGTGGAGCCGAAGCAGCAAAGGGCAGTTTGCCAGCAGGAATGCTCCCGGAGCCTGCTCTGCCCGGGGTTTGCTGGATGTGTTCTGCCATGCCCTGCACGGCTCCCACCTACTGCAGAACTGCCTGCAGCATCTCAGCCTGGCCACGGCTGTGAACATGGTCCCCTGCTAGACCCTGGGGCTTGAAGAACTACTCCAAGTAAGAGAATTCACCAACGCCCTCAACATGTCCACACCTGGCTCCAAAACTTGCTTATGCCATCTCCGTTGTTGAAAGGATAAATATCCCTTGACAATAGAGTGATTTGCCAAAACGCCTTAACAATTAATAACAATTAATAACCGTGTCCCTCCTCCCTATCATCACCTCAGTGGCACCCTCACTTGTTGCATCTTGTTGGCTCTCACCAAGGTACTCCAGCCCGGCTTTCTCATTTCACTGAAAACCCACACCCACTTGGGAGTGCGTATTTACGATGCTATTTCTCTTCGACTTCTAATTTGTACGGGCATTCGCTTGGCGAGCCAACAAAACACCGGACTCACGTACAGCGCCTTGATGCCAGTGGCAGCTGATTGTAAAGAAACCCGGCGGTCCAAAAGTGGGAAAAGGGTCAAGACTGGGCCAGAGGCGCTGCGATGTGCAGGGCACGGGGGTGCCACTGACATCAGGGCCGGGGCAGGACGAGCCGGCGATTCCCCGGGCCCGCTCCCCGCCACCGCCGGCGCCGCGCCCGCCTCCCCCCGCCGCGGTTCCCGTTCCGGCGGGCGGTGCCTTCCCCATCCGGGGTCAGCCCCGCTCCCTTCCTGTTATTCCCGTGCGGGAGGCGGCGGCTGTCGGGGAGCGGCTGCCGGCGCCGCTGCCGCCCGCGCCCGGGGCACAGGCAGCGGCCGAGGCGAGCGGGGCGGCCGCAGCGGCGGGAGGCGGCGGCGCGGCCGGCCCGGGAGGCCGCGGGGGCGGGTGAGTGAGGGGCCGCTCCGGGCTGAGGGGGGGAGCCGCTCCGGGCTGAGGGGGG
>QUSF01000026.1:4063249-4107323 GCA_003676055.1 Chloebia gouldiae
GGGGGGAGCCGCTCCCGGCTGAGGGGGGGAGCCGCTCCCGGCTGAGGAGGGGAGCTCCGGGCTGAGGGGGGGAGCCGCTCCCGGCTGAGGAGGGGAGCCGCTCCCGGCTGAGGAGGGGAGCTCCGGGCTGAGGGGGCTCGCTGGCAGCGCGGGCCGTGGGGCTGCGCTCCCCCGCCGCATCCCGCGCTCGGGGCGCTCGCCGGGACGCGACCCGGCAGAGGAAGAATAGCGGCTCGTTGTTTCCCAGCGTGGGTGTCTGCGGCGCTGGAGTGGAGCTGTTTGCTGTGAAAGTGCTCCGATGGGGCTGGGTGATGCCGCTGGGAGCAGAGCCTCTCCCGCAGGCTGTGTGTGGGTCCTGCCGCACAAGCTCCTGCTTCCAGATGCGCTCGGCTGACAGCAGCAGGGTCTCGTCCCTGCTCCTTGTAAAACCTTCTTTCCTAGTTTATGCTGCCCAGAGATCGCATTGTACTGATGTTAAATATGGAACTGCTGTTTCTTGCCAGTATTTGTGTGTTTTCTGGTAGACTGTATTAGCAAAACTTTGGCCGAACTAGCACAAACTGCCTGTTTGTTTTTCTTTGGGGGTTTTGTGGCTGTTTTCAGTATTCCTTAACTTATTAAGATATCAGGCCAATTACTTCTGTGGCTGTTATGGATATGTCTTTAATTTTCACAATTTTTGTGTATATTTCTTTTCCTTTTTGACTAAAGACTTGATTGAACTAAGGTTACTTTATAAGCAGGACCTATTCAGAACAAACAGGAGGCAAGTATATATACTTTTAAAGTAGACAGTAAAGAATATGATGCTTTTCTTGATTTAATTCTGCAGCAGACTTATAAAGGAGTGGTAAATTGGGTTCTGAGTCTAGGTTTTGTAGAACTTAATAGAAGAGAATCTATTTTGTTTTGTTAGCTATTTGTACTTTCACATTCCTGCTTTGAGCTGTACCAGGTATTCAAATTTATCACATTGGATAAAGTTACAAACTTTCCCATCATGATCTGACTCATTCTTTAGTTTCTTCCATCTCACAGTTAGTTTATAGAGGTGTACTCCTACTTGTTGCTTCCATGCTGCAAGTCTATAATGCAGTGTAATAATCAAAGTCCACTTCTTGTGTGTAAACTTTGTTAGTTCCTAGGAATATTCCAGTATGCAGGGTGATGGGATTTAATAATGTGTCTGCTATGAGGAACTGACTAGATAAGCTGTTCCAAAATAAAGCCCCATGTGAACTTAAAGCTTCACAATAAATAACTTTATTCTCAAAGAATAGCACTGGAAAACTTCAAAGTTGTTACTTATTTCGAAGGATGTTTTAACCAATGTAGAGAAAGTACACATCAACCAAGCTCACAATGTTTACAGAGGAATTTCTGGAACCACCTAATTCTTATGGGATGCATGGAATATTCCACTTTTTCATTAGGACAATGAATGCAGCAGGTACAGAGCTGCAGTTGGAATTTGACTGGTGAGATGCCCTGCATTTCCTAGGTAGCAACCTGAAGACAGTGCTTAGTGTTTATTCAGGACAGGTGAATCCTAGCCTACAAAACCATGCCAAAGGGTTTTAACTGGCTGTTCCACATTGTCATTCTGTATCAGTGGCAACTTTATTCTGTTTGTTGTTGCATTTACTGCATTTACTTTTTTTTTCTTATTTCTGGAGTATTCTTTGGGAAAGGGGGTGTAGCTGATTTGTTTACAAAGCAATTGTGCTTTATTGGAAGTCATAAAGTGGTTCAATACTTAGTTAACTGTTTCTCTGATAATCATGCTATTCCTGCTTTCTGTGATTAAATGGGGGATACTTCTTCCTGGGTAACTCTTTTTTAAAAAGTTGTTCAAAGCTTTAGAATATGAATTTCTTCAACCAGCAAGGAGTTCATGCTTTACCCTTATGCTGTCTCCCAAAACAAACTAAGTATTACCTCACAAGAGGTTTCCAGTTATTGGAAGAAAAGCACACCATTAAAAGGTGTTATGGCATAAGAAATGGACATCCTGATCCACGGATGCTCAGATTTGTGTGTGTGTGTTGTGCTTTTTAATGAATTGCTCCTATGTAATACAACTTGGAACAACCTTGATGATCATCATAACTTTAATTTCTTTCTGAACTAAAACTATTTATAAATGACTAGACAGCAAGCCTAAGGCTGGCATGAAGTCATCAAAAACTGTTTTCTTATGTTTTGTAATTAAAACATCGACTCATTATGCAATCTTTGAGATTTCTGGTGCAGATTCTCTCTGGGTGTCAGGAATACCCCGAACACCTTGCAAATACCACTTGTTTCCAAGTGGAAGATTGTTGCTATTGGTTTTGTTTGCCTGTTAGGGGGGAGAGGAAATTGGGATGATGATACCTTAGTTCCAAATCACACAAGAAATAATAGCAGCTCTAGACTGGTATCATGTAGCTTTGCTTTGCCTAGTGGAGTACATTAATGAAGTTAACAAAGACTGTAGTTAATTGGACATTTCAAGAGTGTTGTCTTTGGGTGAGGGGAAGGTAAGATACTTTGTTTTAACTTCAATACTAATGCAGAAACTGATTTTGTTATTTATAACTGGACAAAAATAATCCTGCAAAACTAGTCTTTCTAGTTTAGTCTTCGAATAACATGCAACTAAGTTTTGTCTTATTATGTACTGGTTTGTAATTACTGAAAAATATGTGAGATCTAGTACATCCTCCCCACTGAGAAAAAAAGTGGGCCATATCTGCATTTTTTTGTGTGTATGATAGAATTGGAGGGGGAGCACTTGGAGGGAAAGAATAAGAATTTACACTTTGGCTAACTGGAGAACAGATGTGGCTTCTAGTGTAAGCTAGGGTTTGGGGGTTTTGCAGTGTTTTGTGCATTGCAGTCCATGCTTGTGGGAGTTTTGTCTCATCCTTTTAAAAAGCCAGACATCCAGCTGCTCCAAGGGGATGATGCCTGTCTGTAGCTATGACTAGAAGAGGCCACAAAAATATTTATGCTAAAACTGGATGGAATTTTCTTTTGCTCTTGAAGTTGAATGTGCCATGGCAAGGAATTCTCTTACAGTTGTCTCTTTGTAGTATCCTAATCCAAATGGGAGCAATGGAGAGAATAGCTTTGTTTCTCTCTGTATTTAATTGGACAACAAATGTATGTGATCTGTTTTGATTACAGAGTTGGTCAAAATAACCTCCAGAGGTTCCTCCCAGCTGAATTTGTTCTACAGATCTGTTTTGAAATGGTTAATGAAGTGTTAAATGAACCAGAAATAATACTCAGAGTATTGTGTTTTGGTGGTTTTTTTTTTTGTGGTTTGTTTTTTTTTTTGTTTTTTTGGTTTTTTTTGCATCACTGGTATAGTATTAACAAAACCCAAACAAACAAAAAAATCTATCACGAAACAAAGCCCAGCTAGGAGGTAGAGAGAATGAAACTGGTTTAAAAAAGAAAAAGAGGCATTTTTATAGATCCTGTACGTTAACCTGTAGTCATATAGAAATGCAGCACTGAGTACAGTTTATGTAATTCTGGATCTGACTTCTCAATCTAAGCAATGCGTAGCACTTATGTTGTTTTATATGGGATGTATCTATACTTGAATGCTAGAAAAGTATTTTTCTAGTTAATTCTGGGCAGAGAATTTGTGCAGGACTGTCTAAGAGGCCTGTGTACTTCAAAGAAGGAATGTGAGGGACAGTAGACATCATCGCCTGTTCTCTATTTCCAGTGTTCTTAAAGCCAGCAAAGCAGGGGATAAAAGCACTTGGTCTGTTGTGTCTGCTAAGGAAACTCCCTGGGAATGATTATAGTCTGTCTTTGGAAAACTATGCTCACATACCTGAGCTCCAGAAATGTAAAAACAAAGTTGTAAGAGGCCAGCTTACCTTTGTCAAGTTGAATGGGAAGAATGATGGAGCACTGGTGAAGCTTTGCCTGACTTGCAGCAATGGAAGTGGCTGCTTCAGTGGAGTTTAAGAACAAACAGTTGGATCAAACATTCAGCTTTAGGTTCAGTGATCTCTGGTTTCATGTCCTGTTGCTTTTCACCAGTGGAGGGTTAGATAAATCCCAAAGAGACTGGGGTTTGTTGTTTGGGGTTTTTGTCTACTCATTAACATATTTCCTTTAATTAACTTACCTTCATGGATTTTTATGCAGAAAAAGCTTGGCAGTTTTGCCTACACCTTCTGATTGAAGAAAGATTTGCAAATGTAGCTTTTGAGGGTTGTGAACCACAAAGCATATTTGTTGAACACAGGAGACTTACTGAATTGACTAAGACTGACTGTAAATTCCCTGGAATTTTGAGTCAGCTGAGTCACATTTATTGTGGTAAATCTGTATATTCTGACCCTTTTCTAAGGGAAAGAAATGTAGAAAAACATCCCTTGGGTTATTTTCTTTCCAACAGAAAAGAGAGAAAGCTGGATGGTTGCCTCCTAGATTGTACAACATGTCAAAAAACTTATCTGTCATTAGGACTTGACTGTTTTTCTTTTTCTCATACTCGTTAGTCAGTCTTTTGCCAATACTTAATCTAGCAGTTAATGGTGATGAATGACTCTTGCCCAATATGTTTCAAGACTGTTCCTGATTTTTAACTCTTGCTGTTAAATTAGGTCCCGCTTCTTCCAAAAACATGAATTTTCTGGTGAAATTACTATTGTTGTCTTGGAAAAATCAGCTCTTTAGCTGTGGATTCTTCCAGAGGACACTAAATTGTTGAATAAAGAAGTTACTCCTTGTTGCAACCTTGTTCCTTCTCTTAGCTATCAGCAATTAATAATGAAAAAAATTCTTGAATGCTTTCAAAATGCAAGAAACTTTGAACAGTACTGAAAGGAAAATATTCAAGATTCAGCGTTTCTCCTGAGACTAATAAGCCATGAGTAGAAATACATGCCTGTTCTGTGATCTGAATCTAATAGAAGAAAATTTCCAGTACCCTGGGACCTTGACATCTGACTTGCTGGAAAAGCGAGGAGATTGATCTCTGCAAAGAGGTTGGCAAACTGAATATGGGATGCTTGAAAATACAAGTGCAAACGAGGGAGAATGGGCAGGGTGTAAGGGCTTGTTCACCAGGCAGGCAGAGTGGAGGGGAATTGTTTCTTTCTCAAACTATTCAGTTTCAGTGCTGACACAACTCAATAAGTACGCTTTCTGTGATGAGGAATGTTGTGATCCAGCTTCGGTGCTTGTGCCATTAAGATACTTTTCATTGAATCTGGAAAACACTTAACTTGACTCTTGACTACAGGCAGAGTTTGAAAGATGGAAGCTAATGGTGCTAACACAAGAACTTTCTAGATAGAGCTAACTTCCTCTGGGAAAAGGGAAGTCAAAACTAGCATTCCAAATACTCCAAAACACGCCTGTGGTGTCGTTAAACTGCTTAGACTCTAAAACATAACACTTAGTCTTCATTTTTTTATTTATATTCCCAGCTCTTTACAGAATTATCAGGAAATGCTGTGACTAATAATAAAAGTGGAAGTGATACTAATACCACTGAAAATTGCTCTTCTGCCTTTGTGGATGTTGAACAACCAGTTCTACTTACCAGTTTACCAAGACAGTCTCCACTGGTGGGAGGGAAGTGATAAATATATTGTGTTTTATCTTCATGCAGTTTCATGCTGTTACCTCTGAAATCTTCAATTTCAGGTGTTAAGTACTCTAAAAGAGCACTTGTCCCAAGCAGGCCTCTGGTGTTTAAGAGCTAATTTTTAAGCAACAACCAGAAATCTGGAATAGTCTTGATTATGATGCATAATTGAGGATGTGCCTGTGAGTTCCACTGCCAGCCTAGCAAGATTTTCAGAAAGATTGATTTGTGATAAATTGCGTTTGTATTTTAGTGTAAGATGGTAAGAAATGAAATTGTAATGCTGTAATTGGAGAGGACAAACTTATACAGTTACATTAAGTTTTTGGATAAGTGATTGCTAGTTAAAAGAAAGGGCTTAAATTGATTTTAACATTTATTTGAGAAGGTAGAGATTAGCTCTTTTGTTCGTGTTCAACCAAAGTCGAACATATAAAATTCTAATAACTTGCCTTCCTCTTCAGCTTGCTCTGAAATGGAGGATAAAGCAGTGCTGTGTTATCACTGCTCAGCAGCACTGCCTTGATCTCAGATAGCTCCAGCTTGGAATGTTTTGACAGTTCAGGAGCGATGGCATAAACTGCCACCAAGAGATAAAGATGAAAACAGAAGTGAACAGGCAATAAAATGGCAGAGTTTATAAATGAAGAAAAGTATAGCAAAACCTATTCCTGACTATGGAAGCTCTTTTTGAATATGTTGTCAAAGTGCTTTGTAATCCAGCTCTTCAGGTCGTCTTTCATCACCTCTTTTCCAGGCTTTTCATTGCACATCAGCAGATAGTGCAGTATCACAAACAGCTTCAGGGAGATACAAGAAGTGTAGCCATGATTATAGATTCCAGTCTCTTGCTGTCCTGGTATGTGAGCAGGCATTTATTTAAACAACAAAAAAGATGCTTTGCAAGATAGATGTGCTTCCCTAATTGCTGTTTTTTTTAATGGGTGGAAGTTAAATCCAAAACACTTGAGCTTCTGTTGTCTTCTGTTCTAATCCATGGTTAAAATTCACCAGGATGAAAACTGATTTCAGTCTTTTTGAATATACAAACCTAGAAAAACATTAATGAAGAAGAACCATCTGTGTATTTAAAAAATACTTCCTTTTGTGTGTAAATGTGTAAAATTTCCTCAATAGTAGGGGCTGATTACTACCAGTATCTTTTTGACGTTTTTAAAATAAAGACCTTTCAATTTAATATATCCTTCTTCCAGAGCTCTGATTGTAGTAGTAGCATGTTCCTTAATCTCAAGCCATTTAATCTGGATATGAAAGTGACTTTCTAAACTGAGAAGCTGGGAAATCCTTAAACTAGTGCAGAGATGTGACTGATAGTCACTGCTTAAATACCTATGAGCTTATGTCACTTCTTTGGAAGTTCACGTTCACTGCAAACATTATCTATTTAGACAAACACTGGCCATTTCTTTCTGATGCATCAGCCACAAATTGCTGGTACACTGACCTTGTTAGAGAAACAATTTGGGTTACAGCTTGAAGTAGAGGAAAAAGGGATGCACAACACACAGCTTCGTGTTTCAGTAGCCCCATGCTTACCATGCTTGTGTTGCACAACATGGTTTGCAAAGCATGTAAGGAAAGAGGTAATAACATTTCCAGCATCTGCCTTAAACACTTGCTCAGTGGTGAAACTTCTTGCAGAAACACCAGAGCTGCCTGTGCACGAGCCACAAAAATGAAGAGTTTCAGTTCTGACCAAAGGTGATGCTTTTCACAGCAATGCTCCATTGGGGTGTGTTACAGAACAAGTGTGTAGCTGCAGAAGCCAAGGAGTGGGGTCACAAAGAGGACTCTTGGTTTTAGGGGATGTGTGCCTTGTATGACCTGCAGAGGAGACCCTTAATGACCACCAAAATAAGACCTGACCATGTGCAATGGTGAGACCACGCCCACTCTCACCTCTCATGCTAATGAGGAACCAAAAACTACTCCCACTCTGCCTCATGCTGATGAAGATCTGGAAAACCTCGCCTGCTCTCACCTCTCATGCTAATGAGGAGCCAAAAACCACTCAAGGTTCTCATGCTCGTGAGGGATGGTTTAAAACTGACTGGGAGTGAACCACGTGGGATTTTGCCACCACTCTGAAGGAGCCCAGGGCACTGGAGGGCCAACGGGACACCACAGGATCCATGGTTGTGACTCTCTCTCTCTCTCTCTTGCTTGCACTCTCTCCTCTTTCCCTTGCACACTTAATGTGGCAGAATAATGTTGATATTGTTTAAAAGGCATTTGGTTTCATCTCCAGCCTAACTTCTGCAGGGAACTTTAACATCAAATCATAACAGATGTTTCTAAAGTCATCTACAGGAGTCATAGCCATTTGATTAAGGATGCTAAAGAACCATGTCCCCGTTTACCAGAGCTGGTTTTGAGCTTCAGGCTGGAGTATGCAGGGCCTGCTGACACAGGCAGTCACAGTGAATCATGTTTGTTTGCACTTGTTGAACACAGATGCAAATATACTGATGTCTTGAGCATCATGATTGTGGTATCCAGCCTGTAAATGCAGAGAAAAGTGCTCTTCAACCAGGGTCAACAGCTACAATGAGAATAAACACTCCTTGAGGTTTCAGAGAAACTTTTCTTTGTAACTTCCATGAAGCAGATAAGTTTACAGAATCGGGAATTTAGTCGTGCAGTGTTGTTTCATATAGAAGGCCCAGTTTTCCTGTGTGCTTAGGCGCAGTACACCAGTGTGATCTGTGACCTTTAGGGAGATGAAGCCTGATGGGAGCAATTAATGTTGCCAAATTCTTTGCAGATGAATATTATCCCCACTTGGTGTGGGGGGTAGGCAGGACAGTCTTGGTCCGTTGGAAATATTTTAGGGAAAACTGTTGCTGTTTACCTTTCATCAGGGTAATCATCTACTCCCAAATGAATATTTAGTTAATCACCGTTGACTGTATCACAAACAAGTGATAGGGAGTCAGACTTCATTTGTGACTGACCCTTGAAAAGCTGTGGTATTTTCCTGTTGTGATTACGTGTGGAGGTAGACAACAGCTTCCACAGGGCAGAGTTTGCACGGCAGCAGATTTGTTTGCTGCTGACTTATTCCATGTGTCTTTTATAGGATAACCTGCTAAGAACTGTGTGAGTTTCAGCTGTTTATAGGATAAGTGTATTTAGCTGCAGAACTGAGCTTTTTCATTGCAGTGGCTATGCCTTTGTGTTAACTCTGCTACAAACTTCCTTCACTCAACAAATGGTTTTGAAAAGGGAGCTAAGGAGTAGCTCAGTGGAGAAAGCATTGTTTTAGTTTTTCAGTTGAGGAGTTTAAACAAAGAGAAAAATAAAACAACCTACTTCCATGGCTTTTGCTGAGACATGCGGTTCCTTACAAATCCTCTAACAAAAATGAAGTTGCATGCTATCCTCTGTTTGCCAGTAAATAAAAGATAATGATTTCTGCTAACTGAACTCAGTAAGTCCATGCAGACTAAACTCATGCTCCTGTTAACTACTATTTGGCTGCAGAAGTCTGTAAAGATAGCATAATTGGAAAGCTAATTTATATTTGGATTACAGAACTGAAACTTCTGTTTCCAGTTCAGTGTTCTAGGCTTACTATTAAAAGTCTGTGAAGATGCAAGAATGGTGCTATCCACTGGCACTGCAAAAGCTTTTCTGTTTTTACACATTGGTTGCTTTCAGGGTCTGGAGTAACTTAATACAGCAGAAGCACTTTATCTCAATTTAAAGTTGCTGCCAGACTGCATCATAAGAAATGTTACATGGGAAGTAAACAAGATACTGTAAGTCAGTCTGAGTCTGATGTCTTTTTCAGCTGCTTCTCAGTAAAGAAAGGGCTCACAGGATGACGCCTCTGTGTAAAGATGAATGTAAATTAATAATTGAACACTCCTGACACCGTTGCTTGTGTCAGAGAGATAAGTGCAACTGTGTGAGGTCTGCAGTACCTCCGGAATTTTATTGCAGTTCTTTCCCTGCCTTTCTGGGTAGGGACAGTGGGGAGAGGAAATCTTTCCTCTTCTTCAGTGCAACTGGAGGTTCATCGTGCTGCAGCAGTTACTTCTAAAAGCCAAGGTGACAAATTTGGGGAGGTCAACACTGGGAAAGGCCCTGGTTCTGAGCTGCAGGTCTGCTACACAGCTGCTTATGTTGGGTGGGGGTTCAGACTAGACTGGAGCACAGAACACCTGGATTAACTCTGCTCTGGTTCCTTGTCTGTGTGCCAGCACTTCCTGTTTTTAAAGATCCTGTTTACTGTCTGCATTCCAAATATCCCAGGAAGGTGGGAGGATGGGAAGAAACATGGAAAGAAAAGTAAACAGCGTTATTTAAGGTGGATTTTTTTTTTTAGTTATATAACCAGCATTTATTACTTCTCAAACCTAGTTTCATTAGTTACATTCTAGAGTAAGCTTTTGTTTACATCGTCTGGCACTAATTTCCAAAAGCAGAACTGCATGTGAAAGCTGACATTGAAATCATTAATATTTGCAGCAAGGAGCAGAGTAAGGTTTTGTGGTGTGCTTTGGCTTTGTGTTTTTCCTGATGTTCACATAAAACAATGTTTTTCAGCCATATTAAAGGGAATATTAAACAAAAATATATAATCAGAGGAAAACCTTATTTCTGTGGGTACAGAATGGGATGTTGCTCTGATTTTGTTGGCAAATTTTAAAGCTTTTGATTTAAGCAGCTTGAAAGAATTTGGGTGCTGCTCACTGACCTTCAGAGCTCACAGCCTACTGTGCAGAAGCAGCACAGAGCCAGGTGGAAAGGTAATTCTCATCCTGCTACACAGCAAGCCAAGCTAATTCCTGAAATAATGAGTAAACAGATATGTGAAGTGTAAATAGATGATATGTTGCTTTTCTAATTTTTTGTTGTGCTTTGACTACTAGTCCTTTATAAATAACAAAATCCTGCCCTTTTAGGTGGAGCTAGAGATGGAATTACTGAATGATTTTGGACTAAAAAGGAAAATATAATTCCAGGCTTTTCTTTGTTTAACAAAGAGAAAAAGTTCTGGCTTTAGCTGGAAGAAAATGTTCTAGGACAGATATTCTGCCTTTGGTATGTCATGAGATCCCTAGGGAGAAGGCACAGTCGTAGTGGGAGTTCTGGAGGTCACCAGCAACTTGAAAATGCTTCTTTCTCGTGATCCTGTTTTCATGGCTCCCAGACAGTGAGGGAAGCTATAAACACTGTGCCTGCATGGATGGGGGAGGGCAAGCAAGGGGATTTCAGAATAAAAATTCACAAAGGACTTTGGTTCACTTGGAAAGGAAAAAAATAGTCCAGCAATAGTAAATCTTTTTAAACTGATCATCTTGGATTCGTTTCAGCTGTTTGATCCTGCAGCAACATAGCACACATAGTTCCTCTTGGGAAATACTTTGTAGTGAGTTCTTCTTTTTTCAGGATGACCTCACCATTGCTTTTATTCATAGTATCTGAGAGTCACTAGGAGAATATGGTATTCTGAAAAAAAAATCTGGATGTAAGATAACTTTAAAGAGAACAGCTCTGAAACGTAGTCACCCCGTATTCTTATGTCTAACTAAACTGATTTTCACTAATTTCTAGTGAGCTTTTGCATTCAGGAAAAAATATCTAATATTTCAGCAGTACTATTTTTCTACAGATGTTGCCAATAATTTTAGGGATCTTTAGCTCAGTCTAGAACAAGGCAAATGTACTCAGCTCTGGTTTTGAAGGGTGGAAGAAATGGATAGCTACAAATAAAATTGGTAGTGTTTGGACATACTTGCCTGTTTGAGAAGGAAACGAAATGCTAAGATGTTTTTGACAGTGTTAAATCCTCCTGTTTGCTTCCCTTGGGCTGCTGTTTGTGATCAGATAAGGAGTTCCGGGTATCTGCATGTTTTCTGGGAAATAAGGACGAAAGCAATACGTATGAATTAGACACGCCTGCAGTGCAACAGTCTGCTGTTTTCTGTTCTGAACAAAGCAGTATTTTTACCAGCTAAATCTGTATAATAATGTTTTCATGGAGGACAGTTTCAGACATCTTTGTATTAGTCTTCCTGGATTCTGGAAGAGTGCCAGCTTGGCAAAGAGGAAGAACAAAAGGACAGTACTGAAAATACCTAGTCTGGGGCAGTCTTACTGTCACCACGCAGCAGGTTTGGACAGCAGCAAAAGGAGACAGACAACTCTGTCCAGTTCTTTTCATGTTTTAGAGAGTCTAATCTATCTATGGTGAGAATAAAACATTTTGGCATTTAGAAAGGTTGAAATGTCCCTTGCATTCTGAAAAGTGTCGTTTTTGTTCCAGGAACTCTTTTATTTGCACAAACTCACAGCTTCTGTTCAGGGAATTCCACAGAAAAGCTTATGTGGGGTCATACCTGTAATTGATACTTCTGTCAGTGTGATAGAGAGTCAGGAAAATCGTTTAACCTACAGATGGGTGCACAGTAAATCAGGATCATAAATTGTTGGACTGTTAAATGAATAGGAGTCTAAAGGAAGCTTCTGCCTGGAAAAGAAATCAAATCCAGACACAAATCCTAATGAGCAGCTCTCTGATACCAAAGATGGCACAAAATATTATAAAACATTGCTACATCCTGTCTGTAAAAGCAGTGTAATGGGATTTGTCTTGTGACTGGAGAAACTAATGGACTTCAATTAAAGTGTAACAGTTTGCTGAATGAGTCATTCAATTTCAACCGTGGGCTGATAAAATTGTATGGAGCGTTCAGTCTATCCTTTTGAATGAGTTTTGAGACAGTGGCTGATGTGTACAGCAGTGCAGATTGTTCAGTGCTCAGTCACTGGGATGTGTGTACCTCTTTGCATGAGCATCCCATACTTTACACTTCAGTACAGTATTACAGCATATATTACTTTTTGCTTCCTTGTATGCTTGTTACATTTCTTGCTAGTTGGTACTTTAGAGAGGGAAGAACTTATTGCAGAGCCTCAGAAGTAACTGTAGGTACTTATGCTGATGACAGACAGGCTATGTCTGCTACAGTGAACAATATTTTTTTTCCCCTAGATTGCCCCTCTGACATGCAGAGCCTGTCTTCATCTGTGAGGTGATAAAACTGTCATAGTTTACTAAAACCAAATTTTCTAAATTTGGAATATCATATTCTTAATAAGGAACTATACCATCTATATCAGATGATATTATTTATGCAACCTAAGAAAATAGGTTATATAAATTAGCATTTATATGCTAAGTGTATCTGGAAGCAAGTAGGAATCTGTATCATGGAAGGCATATTTATCTTCCTGCTGTCTTCCCTCATGCATGTTTATTCTTTTTGAATGGAATCTCAAAACTAGAGATTGTTTGTGCTAGTCCAGATGTCCCAAAGCTTTTGACAGGAGAAAAATGTTTAAGGTGCTTTAGGAAGGACTAGGATTGCAGGTGTGATGAAGTGTTCATTTGGAGTTTGATTTAAATAACATCTCTCTAGAATTCCCTTAAAATTGCAGTCCTTTTACTGTCGAAGAACATAATTGATTCTATTTATTCCAGGCAGCCTTCCAGATTTTAAAGTGTACACAGAAACACAAGCTGCCAGCTATACTTCAAAACTGTTTCTGTTTACATTCTTGCGTTCCAAATCCAAACCCTGGAGGCGTGCTTACATGTGCAAGTGGAATGAATGTGCACACAGTGACTGCATGCACCATTCTAGCACATGCCTGTATCCCAGCTTGTCTTGGTGCAGTTGCTCTAAAAATTGTAGATTTTGATATGTCACATTTGGAGCATTTGCAAGTTTTTAAAGAAAAGGTACTGAGTTGTCATTGAAGGTTTGAATTCTTTAAGGAAGCCAAGGCTGAGGTTTATTTTGAAGGGATGCTTGGCTAAAATGATTTACATTTATCCTCCCCACTCCTGCTTCTGTTTCTTTGTTGCTGCTCGGGAGTGGGGAGAACTTGCAGTGGCAGGAGGCACCATCCTTGCAGCTGCTCTTGCTGCAGTCAGGCAGCCCCCCAGTGCAGACCTGCATTAGGCTGACTCCATGGGGATCTCAGGAAGGAGCTAAAGAACAGAAGGCAGCACAAGAAAGGGAAATTGAGTTGTTCTCTGCCTCTTCCATCCATCTGACCTGTAACAGTTGGCTCAGGGAGCCCCAGTGCCAGCAGGGCGAGGAGTGAGAGCACACACCTTGGGCAGGCTGAAAATGGCTCTCGTGCTTTAGAAGAGCCTCAGCAGGATGGTGGAACTGAAATTAAAAGGCTGCTGGTATAAGCTGAGTCTGTGTTGTGAATATTTAATTTGGTTGCGTCCATCTGTACGATCATTGTGTGTGTGGACAGGAAGGCTCATATGACTGCATATTCTTGTTTGTTTGGGGGCTTTGTGCTGGTTTGTGCCATAACAGTGATGTGCTTCTGCCTGTGTTTGCAGTTAAGAAATGTAAATAGGCATGTGATTGAGTGATATGGAGAGGGAACCTTGTTCATGCTTTGCCTGATCAAAAAGATGCCATTTAACTTGTGTATTTAATTTTATCTGTGAGCTGAGGATAGTTATCCATGGTTTGGAACCCTCCAAGTTACTCTGAATGGTGTTATTTGGGTTCACTGGTAATGTTTTGTAATTG
Source organism: Chloebia gouldiae (assembly GCA_003676055.1). Taxonomy (NCBI): domain Eukaryota; kingdom Metazoa; phylum Chordata; class Aves; order Passeriformes; family Passeridae; genus Chloebia; species Chloebia gouldiae. Next base: position 4,077,446 of record QUSF01000026.1, read on the forward strand.
GTAAGCTTCCCAGTTTTGTCTCTGTAAATGCACTGTGTGTGCTGAGATCTTTCATTTCAGCATCCGCTCACTGAGGCTATCACAATGATGGGGGAAATAAAACAGCTTCTTTAAGCACTTTCCTAAAAAGAAGTCAGTTGCAAAGCATTTCTAAATATGCATGAGGTGGTAGCAGAGAAACATTTTTCTAAATCTGCAGTAGTACTTCAGTACTTCTGTGGATATTTTTAAAAGCCCAAACTACAACTACAAAAGAGGGATTAAAAAAAGACAACCCTATTGCTACTCAGAGTTGCTTAGGAAGCAGTGGATTTGGGAAAACCTCTTTTTCATTCTGATGTTTCTTTGTAAGAACCTGAAGCGTGGCAAGAGCAGGTACTGGATGTGCTTGGAAGAAAACTTTTCAGAAAAGAAATGCTAATGCAGTAGGGAGGATCACTTTTTCTTTATTTAGGTATAAAATGTTACACATTAATTTTATATGTACATAATTTAATTACCATATGCAGAAATGTATTTTTATATAAATGAATAGTTTTAAATAAATTTGCTGATCAAAGGGCAAGCATTGCAACTATTGCTTTTCCACAGCAAGAACTTTCAGGAAGTTGATCCAACAGATGACATGTGAAGCTGTTGGCTTGTGGGTTTCTCATCATTTCTGTTGTGAAGCAAACTGAAATACAGGGGAAGTCTTTAGAGGGTTTGTGACTGTAGGACACAGAGGACAAGGAGTAATGGGTACAAACTGAATGAGGGTAAATTTAGGCTAGGTAGATGTTAGGAAGAAATTCTTGATTGTGAGGAAGGGGAGACCCTGGCACAGGTTGCCCAGAGGAGCTGTGACTGCCCCATCCCTGAAGGGTCCAAGGCCAGGTTGGACAGGGCTTGGAGCAACCTGGGATAGTTGAAACGTCCCTGCCCATGGCAGGGGGTTGGAATGAGATGCTCTTTAGGGTCCCTTCTAACTCTTAACATTCTATGATTCTCTGATGGATCTATCCAAAATTAAGAGCAATAAATACACAGATAAGCAACTTTATTTCATTACAAAAAATCTAGGATACTGTATTAAAATATCAGGATTGCAGTAAAGAAGACCAAATATTTTGCAGCATGAAGTGTTTCTCAGTCTTGTCACAGGATGCCAACAGTTTGTATGTGAAAACATTCTGAACAAACTGGATTTCTTTTGCAAAGAGACAAATATTGCCTCTGGTTAAAGAAATTAAAAATAGGGATTAGGAGTGTTTATTGGTGAAGTGTCACTGTGTGCCTGCTGGGTAGTTTTTCTCTCTGGCATCTCCCCTCACCCACTGGGCTATAAAACATCTCTGCTCTGTCCAGACTCTGGTTTTCTCATGCTCTGTCCCATTCTCATTTTCTGTCTTTCTCATACTCATTTCCTCTGCTCTAAGATGGCCTGAGCAGCACAGATAGAGGGTCACACGTGTTCCCCTCCTTTCCTTTGGCTTGGCAGGGACATTCGTGCAGCTGCCAAAGGGAACTGGAACAGGGCATTGGCACCAAATAAAACAAGCCCAACTACAAAGTATTAGTGGGGCTCTGTCTCATTCATGGAAAAAAGGGTTTGTTGTTGGTTTAAGTAGCTTATACTGATCTGAAGCAGCTATGGCCAAGTCTTGTGTGTACATGGATTCTTAAAATCAAGTTTAGAGCTTTTAGTAAATATTTACAACTATAATGTAAGTGTTATTTCAATATTTAGAGGTTTGATATGAGAAAAAAACATTTTTAAATGTGGAAGCCTTGGTTTAGCTAAACTTAAAAGAGCTGATGGTTTGTATTATCCAAATTATAGTAAATGCTTTACTTTCCAAATTAAAACTGTAGAGAATTTGGCTTGAGATTTGGTTAAAAAATTCTATAATAATTTGAGTATTAGGTATTTTCATCCCTCTGCTATTGAAGTGTTCTATTAATGATTTAAAAGTTCAGATAAAAAAATCCTCTGTTCTTAAGACTATATGTATATTGGCATTTTTCCAGTATTAACTGTTTTGTTTGAGTAGATATTTAGATTCAAATACAAGTTCTTAGGCTTATTTTTATCAAGTTATTTTTATGAATGTAAAATACAGCCCCGCATATTCATCTGCAGTTGTAAGTGGCGTGTGAACCATTTTATCTGAAATTCTTGGTGATGTTTGTATTTTAAATATTGACGCTTAAATTTCTGATTTTCACTCAGGTTTACACGTACGAATCACTGCTTGAAGTCCAAAGTTACCCCAAGAGTTAAAAATGCCTCCACGGCCATCTTCTGGTGAACTATGGGGCATCCACTTGATGCCCCCCAGGATCCTGGTGGAGTGTCTCCTCCCAAATGGAATGATAGTGACTCTAGAATGCCTCCGTGAGGCCACCTTACTGACTATTAAACATGAACTCTTCAAAGAAGCAAGGAAGTACCCTCTCTATCAGCTCCTTCAAGATGAATCTTCTTACATTTTTGTAAGTGTTACACAGGAAGCAGAGAGAGAAGAGTTTTTCGATGAAACACGGAGACTTTGTGACCTGCGACTGTTTCAGCCTTTCCTGAAAGTTATTGAACCAGTAGGTAACAGAGAAGAAAAGATTCTTAACAGAGAAATAGGTGAGATTATCTTTTTGTTTTAAACACTGTTTAACTGATATTCCTCCTCAAAATATAAGAAACTGAAATGGGTCGTGTTTGTCACCTGTCATGTTTCATAACTGTTAGTTGTCGCATCAAATGTCCAAAAATGCTGATCACAGTAAAACAGATAGTTATAATCAGTGAGTGAAACTCCTGTTTTCTGATCTGTTTCATTCACCTTGGCTTTGTAAAGCACATTTGTGGGTTAGAGGATATCTTTTTGCTCATCTGTTTTTTAACAGGATTTCATATTATTACAGAGCAACACCTGTCCTATTATTTGGGAAGTCAGTCATAATTTATCTTGGAGTTTACAGTATTGTGAATTCTAGATTTAACTACAAATCTTAAACCATGTTTGTGGACACAGATTTTAATACTGATCTAGCTTGCTTAGAAGGTCAAATTTCAGAAATTAAGTTTTTTCACCTTTCTTCTTCCCCCTTCTGACAAAAGAGCATAGGGAGAGGAGGGGAAAAAACCACTTGAGTTTGGAGATGCGAAGGCGAGACAAATTGATGTTTTGAATCATCTCTGGAGTAGTTTAAGATTTTCCATGATCCATTGTGGAAGCACAGGGTACCTGACATTTGTTCAAACATCTTGGTTAAGAATTAAATTGAGGCAATACAAACATACCCATGCCTGTTTCATTGCTAACAAATGTGTGTACTGCAGTGGCAGAGACTTGTCAACTGGAAATACTTGTTCTGAGGTACTGCTAATTGTTAAATGATTTAATTGTGATGAATGCATAATAAGTAAATTACGTCTGTTTTGTAAAGCTCGACCTGTTCAGGACTTGGGGAGAGCAATGGTTAGGTAACCATGCAACACGACAATTGAAAGTTTTCATTTGAACACTCATGCATAAATGATGATTTATCCAAGTAATCCCATGAAGGTAAATGGAATTACATCTGAGATTGAGGACCTGAAAGAAATGCACTGTTATTATGTGGATCTGTGTCAAAGAACTTAAGTTCAGTGTCTCTTCGAGTGCTCACTTAAATAATGTGGGTCATTAAAATAAAATTAATAGCTGTCATTCCATTGTAAGCAAAGTTGATTGTGGTCCTAATAGCTACCAATAATCCTGCCAGGGTTTGAGAAAAAAATCAAATTTCAAAGTTCCTCTGGTCCCCTTAGGAAACTCTGTTCTGACTTCAAAGGAAGTTGAATCCTGGTCCTTTACCTCCAGGAGGAATGTTGGCTGTGAGAGCAGTGATTTAAGGCTTCCAGGATCTTCAGGGAATGTACACCTGTTTTCTAACCTTTTCTGTGTCTGCTGAGTGCACTTAACTTTAGAACTGTATAGTTGAATAGTATAAAACAATTATGTATGCATGTAGAAGCTGGCATGTATTTTAGGCTGTATTTTGCTTTATATTGGCTTTTTTGTGACTGATTAAAGAAATTTTTAGCTCTATTTGTCAGTTACAATTTTATCCTCATGCTGCTGCAATGCTGTAGGTTTTGCTATTGGCATGCCTGTCTGTGAATTTGACATGGTCAAGGATCCAGAAGTGCAAGACTTCAGAAGAAACATTCTGAACGTGTGTAAAGAAGCCGTGGATCTGCGAGATGTCAATGCCCCACACAGCAGAGCACTGTATGTGTATCCTCCAAATGTAGAGTCCTCAGCTGAACTCCCCAAACACATCTACAACAAACTAGACAAAGGTAAGGGCAGTATTTACAGCAGAAACAGAATATATTTTCAGTGTTTGAAATCAAAGAGTACAGCTGTTGACTTAGGCAGATCACTGTTTTATGTAACTTATGTAACTTAGCCTTAAGTTATTCAGAATAATCTTCTTGATGGACTCTACATTCAAAAGGATATTTAAAATTGTGCTATTCTAACTGAATCTTGAAATATAACTCAGTAAATAGAGGTAACTTTTTTAATGGGTGGGAACAGCTTGTTGGCTTTGCAGTTTTCTATGGCATTCAGATATCTGAATGCTATAAATAATGCTGAATCACTGAGTTACTTTGTAGTCCTCAAATATGAGAGAGTTACTGCTGTTTTTTGAAGGCCAAATAGTCAGTAGTTTTCAGTTAATAAAAATATTCTTAACCTCAGGGCTAAATGTTTGAATTTCCACTAGAGTCAAAAATAAACTTAATGTATCGAGTTCCTTGCAGAAATTATAAACCCTCTCTCAGTTTGGGCAATGTATCTTGTTTACATCTTCTTTTAATGCTAAAAGCAAATCTTTGTGTTGGGTAGGCATGGGAGTTGTTTGGTTTGGGGGTTATTTTGGGTTTGTGCTTTTTCTTTGAAAACTGCATTGAAAATTATGGGCATGACATTATTTTATATTTATTCCAGGGCAAATTATAGTGGTGATTTGGGTAATAGTCTCACCAAACAATGATAAGCAGAAATACACCTTAAAAATCAATCATGACTGTGTGCCTGAGCAAGTTATTGCTGAAGCAATTAGGAAGAAAACTCGAAGTATGTTGCTGTCATCTGAACAACTGAAACTTTGTGTCTTGGAGTACCAGGGCAAATATATTTTAAAAGTCTGTGGCTGTGATGAATACTTGCTAGAAAAATGTCCACTGAGCCAGTATAAGGTGAGTAACATAAAGGATTTTTTTTGAACTACACCAAAATAATCCAAATATGTGCAGAGAAAAATGATCAGTATTTTTGGTCTGGCTTTTTCATTATATTAATCCAAAACATAGGAAGTGACATAGCACAAATTGCCTAATCCATGTGCTTCAGAAGGGAGAGGGGGGAGAAAAGGTAGTTTGAACTAGAATTTGTATCACTCATGGAATTTTTCTTCTCTGAATGTTTCCCTCAAATGTTAGTGCTAAATCAAAGGTAAGTTCTTTCAGAAATATCCTAGATTTTGAATGACAAAAGATGAGCTATATTTGAATGATGCTGATGTAATGAAACAGGAAATTTGATCAGATTGTAAATGATGAAATAACCATTACTGTAAATCCTGTCCTGAAGGGATGGTAAAAGAGAAAACTGTTTTCCTGTTACAGCTTTATTGTTTCTTTAATAAGATAAAAATGTAGACATCCAGCACTACAGAAATCATTGCTGAGTCTTCCTTGTGTCTGTCTGTCTGTCTTTCACAGCCTGGGTTTGTTAGTGCTGGGAGTATGAGACAGAACATGGGACAGAGGAGCATCTGAGCAGCTGCTGCTGCTTCCTCTTGGAGGAATGTATTGTTGTAATAAACTGCTCCCATTCCTTTGGCTAAAATGGTTGACAATCTGATCTTCAGAGCAGTGGAGGAGAGAAGGAGGGGTGGGGTATCCTGAACAATGGGAAAAGTATCTCTGTACTCTGGGAGCTGGGGAACAAGTGCAGGCATACGTGAATAATTTTGCAGAGTCATCTGAAGATCAAACACCAGACCTATTTGATCTAGTGTGGTTTCTTCAGAAGCATCTGGTCTGCCTTTGCTGTGCCCCAGCAGAGCCTGCTCATTAACTCCAGGCTGGACCTGTCTTAACACACTGTGTTTTGTGGTAGTGTTGCCAGACTAAATGCTCTCAGCACTCAGACCTGAATGGACAGGTGAAGTGTGTCAGGATCAGTGCTGAGCGTAAGGTAATGAGCACAGCTGAGCCAAAAATGAGCGTGTCTGCTGCTTACCTTGTGCTCCTGTCCTGGGACTGGCACTGTCAGTCACCTGTGCTGCACTGCAGGCTGCTACAGCCCCTGCTGTTCCAAAACAGCTCAACTGCTTCCAGGAGCAGCTCAAATCCATCTGCTCTGTGCTGTGCTGGGGCTGAGGAGCTCTACAGCAAACCCAGCCGGTGTATTTTTCAACTCCCATCTCTCTCTCTCCAGTTCAGCCTTCCATTATTGTAGATCCTCACATCTCAGAACCATGAGATGTGGCTGTGTGACCCTACTCACCACCGTGTCCAAACTGCTATCACTGTGCAGGGTGTGCATGCAGAGCCCGATAAGCTCTTTCACTTTCCTGTCTCCCCAAGTACCTTTTCAGGTGTATCTTTTAAGGACACAGCACTTTGGTTGTTTCCTTGCAGTACATAAGGAGCTGCATCATGCTCGGCCGCATGCCCAACCTGATGCTGATGGCCAAGGAGAGCCTGTACACGCAGCTGCCCCTGGACACCTTCACCATGCCATCCTACTCCAGGCGCATCTCCACGGCCACGCCCTACATGAACGGAGAGGCGACCACCAAATCCCTCTGGACCATCAACAGTGCCCTCAGAATAAGGATCCTCTGTGCTACCTATGTAAATGTGAACATTAGAGACATAGACAAGGTACGGCGTCGCTTGTGGCTCTTCAGCAGCTCATGGTTTCCCTCCTGAGTGTTTTGTTTTGACATTGGAAAAGAATTGTTATTTAGCACGTTAGAAAATGATACTACTCTTTTACTTAAATTGGAGTATTTAATTCTAAAGAACACACCAATGTTTTAGCATCTGGAAAATTTTTTATACTGCTTAAAATGTGAGTTGTGGTAATTAGCTAAATATTCTGCCTGGTAGGAGCAGGAGTCAGTTTGCATAGCACTTCAATAGAGATTGTAATGGATAGAAAAAGAAATGTTGTTATCTGTCTTCTAAGTAATTACATTTAAGAATGTATTACAGTAACAGAGAGTGCTTTTGATGAGGGCATGCTGTCTTTGTTTATGGAAATAAAGGTGTGGGGTAATAGGGGATAAAAAGCAGGTATAGTGTTCAATTCCATTGAAGACATCTACAACCCTGGCTCTCTTTCCTTGGAATTCCTTTCACAATACCTTGGCACAGGAAGAATGGAGAATGAATTCCAGGGGTGTGTTTTAGTGTTCAAGTTTGTTACTGTTTTTCTTAAGAATTAGTTTTGCAATTAATGAGGAGAAAGATCAAAACACTTTTTCCAGAATGATAAGCTTATAGACACCCAACAGAGCATGAATTAACTTGGGGAGTGCTGGAGCTGTTTGGTTTTCAGTTTTGGTTTTGTTTTTCACTTGCTGAAAATGAAAGGATAATGTGCTGTAATCATGGCATGTGTTGACTGCAATGAAAACATTTGTTTACAGTAACATTTCAAAGACTAATATGGATGTTATTTTCAGATCTATGTTAGGACAGGTATCTACCATGGAGGGGAACCTTTGTGTGACAATGTGAATACTCAGAGGGTACCTTGTTCTAATCCCAGGTAAGATGGATACCTGAGTGACTGTCGAGAACCTGACTTTCAGGGCATCATAAATGAAAGCACTGAAGGAGTAAAGGCTTGACTTAGCCATTACTCAGGTAGAGCTCCTTGCTGGGAATCCTTTCCCTTAAGTTTTGTTAAAATATATTACACATCCCTATATATATATATATATGACATTAATTCAAACACAAGCATTTTGTCTTGCACATAATAGTATAGTATAGAATTTATTTTCAAGATGTTTGACAAACCATCAATATTACCTGGAAAAAATTAATCACCTGAACTTACAAGTGCAAAAAGAAGTTTTATATGAGCATATATAAACATTAGGGATATCTTTTAGCCACCTGTTCTCATAACTTTAACTAATGAAAAAGAGTGAAATCTCAGCACCTGCTAAGATTAGATGCAAAATATGTGTGCAGAGGTAATTATTTGCTTGTATTTTCTGACTTCATGTCTTTAATAATAATTTTTGAAACTCTTATTTTATGTGTACATTTTCTATGAATATGATTAGGTTTTATAATAAAAGAACTAATAATTACATAGTTGGTGAAAAATAGGCTCTCCTCCTGAGTTGCCTCGAATACTGCTGTACTTGAGCTGATAATTTCTACTATGTTAGAGAAAAAATCTTGGAAAGGTGGTGAAGGTTATGCCTTAAAATCATGGATATGGTCACACAGATCTGTATTATATGAAATGAACACATAAGAAAAGTGAATTAAAGTTTATATGCCAATTTCTTTATTCCTCGAGAAGGGCTTTCACAGTTATTTCTTCATAAAATTGCTTTCAGTAGCTACAGATACATTGAAAAATTAATGCCATCCTTGGAAGCCACTGTCTCTTTCAACTGAGCAAATTCTTTATGACAGTCTGCTTAGGGGAAGAAAGTAGATCAGAAGTTTCTCTTCAAAAGCACAGTTCTACCAACTGAGAGCTAAATTCTGCTTAGAGAAGTTCATGAAAACAAAATCAAACTGTTCCTGTAGAACCAATCTGTGCTATTATTGCTATAGTAAATAGAAAAATATTTGACTTGGGAATATTTGTTGGAATTTTCATGTTCTATCCCCATCTTGCAGATACCTTTTTATGTTCCAACAGTTGAAGTTTCGTTTGGTTTTGAAAGCTCTTTGCCCAGTTGCCTTTTTCTCCTGAAGGGAAACTCTTTCACAAGCTAAACCTTACATCAGTGTAGCATATGCAAATCCATTATCTTTAGGTTGCAGGAATTGAACTGAACATGGCTTTTTAAACACTGTTGGGACTATAAGGCTGTTGGGGAAGTTTCCATTCCCAAAAGCAGTGAATGTGGTCAAATGCATATATGGGGACCCTTTTTCAATAAGAAAGTATGCTGTATATGCAAATACACAGTTTAGGACTATAACAAATGCCTTTTGGTTGAGTGAATGATGTCTCCTTTATCGTGGTTTAATTGTGCCTTTTGAATCCTGCAGATGGAATGAGTGGCTGCTGTATGACATGTACATTCCTGATCTCCCACGTGCTGCTCGCCTCTGCCTTTCCATCTGCTCTGTTAAAGGCAGGAAGGGTGCTAAGGAGGTAAAACACCTCATGGATTTATTGCACTAATGAGCCAAAGCTACTGAAATAAGTTTGGGAAGATATTTGGTAAATGCTGTCCTGGCAATGAGTCTTAGTGCAATGTTTGATTTGAATCTGATTGAAATAAGGGTGTTTCTTTTCTTGTGGGTTTTTTTTTTGTGTTTGGAAATTAAACAAGACAGCAGAAAGCTTATCAGTTCAGCACTGTAACTCATACCTATACTGCATTGCCAGACACAAAGACCAGTGTTAGTATTTTGAGGTGGAAGTGCTTTTAAAATTAATTTTCAAAACCCATGTTGCTAATGTATTTATTTTTAAAGGACAATATTTGTACCTTTAGACTTGAATTTTCAAGTAAAGAAATTCTGTATTGCTCTCGCATTTAATGCAAGATACCAAATAGTAATTTTGAATAATCTACATGCAACATTTAATTTTTAGCCAGCAGCATCATTACATTGGGTTTGAGTATGTGTCAGAGGTAATATATAGGATGTTTGTCCATGAGCAGGTCTGTGAACCTGGCAGAATGATTTGGTTTAGAAGGGATCCTTAAAGATCATTCAGTTCCATCCCCCTTCCACTATCCCAGGTTGCTCCAAGCCCCATTGAACCTGGCCTTGAACACTTCCAGGAGTGGGGCAGCCACAGCTTCTCTGGGCAACCTGTGCCAGTGTCTGACTACCCTTATAAAAAAAAAACATACTTCTTTTGTCCATCTAAAAATACTGGCCTCATGTTTAAAACTGCTGCCCCTTGTTCTGTCACTCCAGGACTTGGTAAAAAAAATCTCTTTGTCAGAAAAGCTTTTTCCATCATCCTGACTTAGTCTGCTGTGAGGAAGATATGTGCATGTGTTTACAATTGTTTTAGTATGAGTTTGTTAAAGGGCTGCCATGACAGCCATTCCTAGAAAAACATGGTAAAGCTTCCACAACTTGCTTTCTGCTAATCTGGGAATGTAACAACTTGATCTGGGGTGAAAATGTTATTTCTCCTGACTTGCTCTGGAGTAATCCATAGATGATACTGAAAAAAAATCATATTTTAATCTCTTTAAGGAGCACTGTCCATTGGCTTGGGGAAATATAAATATGTTCGATTACACAGACACTCTGGTATCTGGGAAAATGGCTTTGAATCTTTGGGCAGTACCTCATGGGCTGGAGGATTTGTTGAATCCTATTGGTGTTACTGGATCAAATCCAAATAAGGTATTTGCATGCCAGCTTCCCCCTTAAGAGTGCATTTTCAAAATATGCTTTATTCTTGTTGCTATCATTCAGCAGAAAAAGTAATTTGAGTTCCCTTGACATAGGAAACTCCATGCTTAGAGCTGGAATTTGATTGGTTTAGCAACCCTGTAAAGTTTCCAGATATGACAGTGATTGAGGAACATGCAAATTGGACAATTTCACGGGAACTGGGATTCAACTACAGCTACGCAGGGCAGGTAAGGCAAACTCTCCCTCCAGGATTAGCTATTCAAATATGAAAGTATTATTTACTACTTTGTTTTACTCAGTGTATCAGTGACAAAATGTTTTTTACATACTCATTTATTGTAAAATCAAAAAATCAAATTTTTGTTGTGTGTTTGGTAAAATGGGCAATATATTCTCCTTTCTTTATATTACCAGTAAAGTGCCTTAATGCTTCACTGACCAACCAAAACACTCCGAAGAGAAACTGTTTTACTGTGTTTTTGACATTTTTGTATCACTAATTCGGGTGTTAAACTAATTAGTTTAACTTTTTAAAAGTTGCAGTTCTCCTTCAGTGATACTGTTTTACTTTATTGCAGTTTCATGGTTATAGTTAGGCTTTCTTGTGTAACACAAAGGTGCTTGGAACTCTTTCCTGTCTGTTTTATGGGGTAGTTATGACCACAAGCACAGGGAATTTTGAGGGAATTGATGGACATACATGTGGGTGTAGTCCTTTATCTCACTTTTTCCACAAACAGAGTTTGTGCATTACAGTTGGCTTTTTGGTGAGGTTTGGAGCTTTCTTCAAAGCACTTTTTTGGATGATGAAAAGAATAAAAACAGAAAAGCAGTAAAGCTAAAAATGCTCCTTATTTAAAGCCAAGGCTGTGAAATTGGTTGGTGTGTTTTACATTTTCTTCTGGAGGCTGGTTCAAAGCCTTGTGTTTGCCCAAGGAGCTCTGTGCTTTGTGTGAAGAGCTCTGTGGTGGGAGTTTGGCTGTGCTGGAGAGTGTGGAGGTGGCAGGAGCTTCCAGAGTGGGAATTCTGGGGGTGTTTGCAGCAGTCCTGTCCCAGTGTCTCCTGAACAACAGGCTGTGGGCATTGGATTTCTCTTGACACTCAGCAGTATGTCCATCATAGAGTATCATTTCTGCTCTTTATGCTGTGACTTAGCAGGTTCTGAATAAATGCTTAAAGGACAGTTGTCTTCTTGGTAAATAACATTCCCCAGCCTCTCACCTGGGCTTCTGTACTCTCAGCTCATTGTTTTGTTCCATCTGGCCCAAAGGAAAAATGGTGAGGAGGATAAATTCACTTCACTAACAATATAGTTAATTTCTGCTTGTAATAGTTCTGTTTTCTGCACTCTTTGAGGAATATCTTACACTGATTGTGATTTAATATTTTACTCTTCCTGTTACTCAGGCATTCTTACAACATCCTACCCCTTATTTACCTGTTTTCATCCCACATGTTCTGCTTTTTCAGTTCCAACTCCTTTTCACTTCTTTTAACAGTTCTCAGCAATCCCAAGCTGGGGTCAGAAATGACCAGTCTCACTTTGTGCTGCATTGTGTCATTCATCAGATGTCAACTGCTGCTATTTCTCCTCACAGCTGATTTAGATGAAATGTGCCTCCTTTTGTGCCAGCAGTGACTAAAAGCAGTTGTGGAGATCAAAGGCCTAGTCTTTCATCTTCTTTCTAAATTTTGAACTCCCAGTTATAACCAGTGGATACAGCAAGATAGTATGCATGACACAGGCTGTAATGGTTGCTGTGCTATTCAAATACTGTATTTCATGTGTGTGGTTTGGCAGTAGGAGTTGTGTGGAGGGCTAAAGTGCCACTGTCTCTGCAGAGTAACAGAATAGCTCGGGATAGTGAATTAACAGAGAGTGACAAGGAGCAACTGCGAGCCATTTGTACCCGAGACCCTTTGTCTGAAATCACTGAGCAAGAGAAGGACTTCCTCTGGAGACACAGGTATTGCAAACCAAAAACCAAACCAAAGAAAAAACTTTCTTGGCATAATCAAACTTCACCCCATTAATTCCAAATTTGTCATGGGTTTTGCTCCCTTTTCTTCCGTGCTGAGGAGTTGGTGTTTTACACAAAGCTTTTAAAGCGTTCTGCATTGTGTGGTTTGGTTATAATCCTCTGGAGAAAAGTAAGTTGTTGAATGAGCTCCCGTTTTCCTTATTACTGCAGTTTTATCTGCATGGATGGATCCTGACAACACCTTGCTGACAAAAGAAGAAAAAGGTGCAAGGCTGTGGGGACATAGTTCATGGTTATCAAAGCAAAAGCGTTGTCCAGTAAATGCAACTTTTCTTTTTCCTCTTTTGCAGACACTATTGCGTGAATACTCCAGAAATTCTACCCAAATTACTTTTGTCTGTCAAGTGGAATTCTAGAGATGAAGTGGCCCAGGTAACATAAATCACTGAAGAAGTGCTAGATTTTGAATAAGCTTTAAAATATGCTATTTTAAGGAAAACTTCTGGAAGTTAAAAGAATATTATGTGTGCATGATCCATTGAATGAATAGTTGGAGTTGCCACTATGATTGACAGGTGTCTCTGGTCTATAGTTCTTGATCTTTAGCTCAGTCTGGTCTTAAGATGTCCTCTTGCTGGCATTACTCGAATCCCTTTTATGCTGCCAACTTGTCAATTACAGTTAAATGTGAGGCTTTGTTTTCATTCTTTTTAGAGTGGATAAAACAACAAAGTCAACTGGCAACTAATACCAGATTATTGATTGAGAGGAACAGCAATTAAACAGCTTCTACTCAGATGTAGTTTGTGTCCGACAATGCCTTCTAACGTCTGTGTGTTACAGCTTCTTCCTGACCAGTGCAAAGGTGTAACGTGCTTGTTCTTCTTGCCCTCAGATGTACTGCTTGGTGAAGGACTGGCCCTCAATCAAACCAGAGCAGGCCATGGAGCTGCTGGACTGCAATTACCCAGACCCCATGGTGCGAGCCTTTGCAGTTCGGTGTCTGGAGAAGTCCCTGACTGATGACAAACTGTCCCAGTACCTAATCCAGCTGGTACAGGTACTGAGCCTATTTTGGCATTTTGTTGTCTTGTGTATATCCAGTGATCACAGAGGCTTAAAGGACAGCAAAAGTTAAGTTGTTGTGAAAAAGAGGTCATCAGAAGTGTGTTTGCTTTGCGGATTATTTAGGAAGAAGTGAAATGTTAATTTTTCTGTAGTGCTGTGGTTTTGCTTGTTGGTACTTAAATGCCAACATTCTGCAGAGATGCAAGACTGTTCCACCAACTGGAACAGGCAGCTATTTCAGCTGTCCTAACATATGGGAAAGGATGAGCAGAAGCATCTTCTCAAAATTTTGAGCAAGTTGAGGCTAAAATATTTGGTAACAGTAAAGCAAGCATCAGATGGTAAGTTCCTGAAATAGAGGCAGCCAGTGAATAGTTGGCATATATTGTTCAAAGCCTAACACATACAAATATTAATACCAAGATCAGTCATTCCAGAAAAAAAAAAAAAGTAAAACATAGATGGCTTTTTATTTAACTGCCTTTAATTTGTTTATTGTTCACAGAAATAATGACTGTATCTATTTTTTTTTAATTTTCTCTTTATACTTAACTAGGTCCTGAAATATGAGCAGTATTTAGATAATCAGCTTGTGAGATTTTTACTCAAGAAGGCACTGACCAATCAAAGGATAGGACACTTCTTCTTTTGGCATTTAAAGTAAGCTTATTATCATGTTAAGGGGTGGTGGGCTTCCTATTAGCTGTAAATGATTAGTTGTTCTAAAGGTTTGACATACTAAATGTCCTTTCTTAGAAAAACATTACCACTTTAAATAAAGATTGTGTTATACTGGTTAAGAGTTAGAATACATAGTTTGGTGACAGAAATCATGCCTTGCAATTTCAAAAGCTACTTAATAGTACTTGGATTTGTACTTGGTTTTTATCTAATGATGTTTATTCTGAAAACAAGGTAGTCTGAGACTGCTGAAAGTCTCCTATATTGTTAGTTACCTGATGCCCCATCAATTTTTCCAGAAAACTTTACAAATATATGAGACCTAAAGAAAGCCACCCAATTCAAAGGTAAAGCTTTGAAAATTACTAGTAAAAACTTTAATTTTACTTCCTTATTAAAGGCTTCATATAGAGCTTGATAGCTCAATCTGCAACATATTGGGTTGTATCTAGAGGTCACCTAAAAATTCTGTTCTAAGCTGGTGTAATCAGACCAGAAATAGAAGGAAGGCATCTTTGCTGTACTCTGTTTTCTACTTGCCTCGATGTCATTAAGGATAAGGGAGGGGATAGTTTGAGGGGATGTATTTTAGGACTCTATGAAGATGTCACAAGTACAGCTTCATTTTTGGCACCTCTAAGTGGTCTTGTCTCTAAGCTGTAACTGTTCTTCCTCCCTGTGTAGGTCTGAAATGCACAACAAAACTGTCAGTCAGAGGTTTGGTTTACTTCTGGAATCCTACTGTCGAGCGTGTGGAATGTACCTGAAGCACCTGAGCAGGCAGGTGGAGGCCATGGAGAAGTTGATTAACCTCACAGATATTCTCAAGCAGGAAAAAAAGGATGAGACACAGAAGGTATCAAAAGTGCAGCTGTTGAGTCACAGGAATTACTTTGATCAACAAGGAAAGTTTTAATGCTAATTTCAGTAGGTGCTATGTTTCCTGGGGAGCTGCAGTATTTTCTGTGCAATGCCATTGTCTAGCTCTCAAGGCAACAGAACTAAAGTTAAAAGGTTTCAATTTGTGTAATATGTAGCTATGCTGTTCTTAGATTAGAGCTGTGCAAAACCATGCTTGAAAACCAAAGCTAAAATCTGATACCTTGATTTACATGTAAATAGTGTTCTCAATACCTGAATGTGCTTATTGATCAGGTGCAGATGAAGTTTCTTGTTGAACAAATGAGAAGGCCAGATTTCATGGATGCCTTGCAAGGTTTTATCTCTCCTCTTAATCCTGCTCATCAACTGGGAAACCTTCGGTATTGTATCCACTTTTGAAATTTGTCTAGATGCTCAGTTGTTCATTTAAAGTGCCAGGAACTTCAGTCCTTTTTCCAGTTGTCAGGAGCTCATATTGCCAAAGGAATATTTACAATATTCCCTTAAAACACAACCCTTCTGTTGGTCTTGGCAAACATAGCATTTACTAATTTAAGTTTGATTCTGAAAGTGAAAATGGTGGATTGTCAGTTATCTTTGCATCTTTAATTTGGTGCTGGTTCAGAGTTTGACCAACACAGGGAGAACTTAGCAGTATTAGAGAAATATGGTACAAGGATCAAAGTATGCCTGTTTCATAGAAATCTTTCTCTTTTAGGCTTGAGGAGTGCAGGATAATGTCATCTGCAAAAAGACCGCTGTGGTTGAACTGGGAAAACCCAGATATTATGTCTGAATTGTTATTTCAGAACAATGAGATAATATTTAAAAATGGAGATGGTAAGGAAAGATAAGTGTAATTCAAAAGCTACATACCTGTCTTTTTTCCTAACCTTTTTCTTAGTGTTTTTTACAAGCTTATAAAATACATACATTAAAAAAAAATCAGCTGAGCAAAGCTATTTTCTTTTCCAGAAAAATTAAGCATGGACAGATGAGTATTTATCTCAGTCAAGTACAAATTTTATATGTTCTAAGATGCTCATGATACTATTAAATATTTGTTCTTTTATCAGAACACGATACTATTTAATATTTGTTCTTTTAAATTGTAAATGTCTTCAAGATATTACAGATGTGTAAACTGTGATTCCAGTGTCCTGGTTTTAGTGTATGTTTTTAAAATCACCACTACTCATTTTTTACTACTTACAACTTGCTTTTCTGTACTGAGGGAGCAAAATATGCACAAAACCATGCAAACCTTATTACCCTGAGACATATTTAGACATAGTTTTCGGGGGAAAGGGAAAGTAAGATCTAACCAAAGATTCTGATCTTACAAAATTTGCAAATTGAATGTGTTTGACTATTTCAGACTTGCGTCAGGACATGCTGACACTTCAGATAATTCGAATTATGGAAAACATCTGGCAAAATCAGGGTCTTGATCTACGGTAAGCATTAGAGATCATTCCCAAGTAATGCTGATCTTAATGGTTTTGGCATTGGTTTCTTCCCAGAGATTGCTTCTGTTTTCCCAAGGGTAATAAATCAAATGCTATAAATAGACTTTTTTTGTTAACTAAACTACTGGATTTTATAACCATAAGATCATATTTGAGAAATATTTAATTCTCATTCAAGTGGGTCTGAGTGAGCTGCATACAAGGAATGGATACAAGAGCCAAGGTGCAGTACCCACACTGTGGCCAAGTGATTGTGTCTATAGGTTTTGCTTTGAACAAGGTGCCAAAACCTCAGCCCTGCTGAGCAGTGACTCTTTGTAGTTGGTATCTTCACTTCAGTCCACACAGAGCCATTTCCCAGTCTGTGTGAGCTTCTCCACCTCCAGACAGTCTGTGGGTGCAGCAGCTTCGGCAGGGCATTCAGGAGAAACTGTTCTGCTTCTGGAAAACTGTTCCTAGACAGGTTACACCTTCAAATTTTGTTTGCTGTGTGCTACGTTTTTAGGTGGGAATGAAGGGAGCTGCCTGTGCACTGTCTAGAAACCCCCAGTTTTCATTTCCTTATCTAGACAAAAGGACCTGTTGGTTTGTTATCTCTCATGGGTCACAGTTTTGTCTCCAGTACTGTAATGAGTGGCAGAATTAAGCCTTTGTCCAAGAATGGTGTTACAGTTCCCCATGTCGTAGTAGCCAGATAGAGGAATCTGCCAAAGTACATCCTCTCTCACCTCTTGCCACCATTCTCTATAAAGGAAGAAAAAAACCTAACAAAACAATGAACTTTTGTCTTCCAGGATGTTGCCCTATGGTTGTTTGTCGATCGGTGACTGCGTGGGACTCATCGAGGTGGTGAGGAGCTCTCACACCATCATGCAGATTCAGTGTAAAGGAGGCTTAAAGGGAGCACTGCAGTTCAACAGCCATACATTGCACCAGTGGCTCAAGGACAAGAACAAAGGAGACATGTGAGATTCCCTGTCACATCTTTTTCTTGGCCATATGCTTCTTTTTGATTGAAACTTCAAGACAACTAAAGTTCATCAAATGCAAGATTATGTCCATAACTACATCAATCTGGTTATGGTTTTGTTGTCTTTTTTACCTGTCCTTGTTTGCTCTTTTGCAAAAGAAAAATTTGCATGTTTGTTATTAGAATATCTGAGAGAAGTGTCTCCTTTTTTGTTGGAATAGGTATGATGCAGCTATTGACCTGTTTACACGTTCTTGTGCTGGCTACTGTGTTGCCACCTTTATCCTGGGCATTGGTGATCGCCACAACAGTAACATCATGGTCAAAGATGATGGACAAGTAAGAGATGTTTTCTAAAATCATACCCTAAGGTCATCCTCACTTTGGCTTGGAACTATAACTAAATGATCAATTTTACTGTGACTTCATTTAAACAAGGAATTATTAATCTTAAAATACCTTTCTGTCTCTCCAAGCTGTTTCACATTGACTTTGGGCACTTCCTTGATCACAAGAAGAAAAAATTTGGTTACAAAAGGGAGCGTGTGCCATTTGTATTAACACAAGACTTCTTAATAGTGATTAGTAAAGGAGCCCAAGAATGTACCAAAACAAGGGAGTTTGAAAGGTGAGCTTTCTTTTATGCATTTAACCTCCAGAGTGTTTTGTACCTAAAATGCACTTTAGTGCTGGTGACCTTTAATAATTAGACCTTTTAACTGAACAGTAGTATTTTAATTGGCTTGCAGAGAGAATGTTCTAGTTCTTCAGTGGAAGATCAGCCGTCCACTTGTAAGTCAGTGGGTAATCTTAGTACTTACATGACCTTTGGTCCATGAAATCTCACTTGAGATTTGCAGGGTCAGTATACATGTGAATAAAGATGGTAATTTTTCAAACATCTGGTATTTCTTCGACTTTACACTTAAAATCCTCTTGAGATGGCAGAACTGCAGCTACTGATAATTCTTAAATACTGGGTGTTATGTGCATCAGAGCCTTGCTGGTCATCCAGCCATACTTCTTTCTCCTATAGCTGCTCTGATATCAGCTCTTCAGCTGGCCTGTGTAGTGTGTGACAATGGCCAGAACCTGCTGAGCAAGAACTTTAAAATAATAACAGTAAAGAAATAAATCTGTTGCTGTAGTCATTCTTAGTATCTCTTTCCAGCAATCCAGTCTTTGAGAGGTTTCAATTTTAATCTTAATTTCATTATGTTGATGGCAATGGAAGACAGAATTTGAATTATAGTGTCTTTCTGAATACTGCAGTGAAGCTCTTTTGTGTTTTTTCCCTTAACCTGGGTATTTCTTATCCAGTGTGATATAGTAAATGCCCCTGTTTTCAGTGCATTCTTCAGAGTACCTAAAGAGCAATAGCTGCTGCCCTTGTAAAACTACAGGAGAAATGCAACTCTGAAGATAGCCAGGAAAGCACTGATTTTAGCAGTGTGTCAGAAAATAGAAAATACCTTTTGAAATCTGAAATGTCAGTAGCAGTGACAAAAATGGCCCTGTGAGCTCACATAAATTCGTGTTGAACAGTTGTGTGAACTCAGATGGGGTTTAAGACTAGAAAGCCTGTCTTTGGATGTTGTGTTAGTCTGACCACTATTAATCCTTACACAAATAAACTGTGCAGGAGAATGAGTGCATCTTCTCAGCTACATTATGGTGTTCTCACTAGACTAAGACTGTCTGCTTTTTTAGCATCTGGTTACCTGTAAAACTTTTGGAGCTGAAGCAGTGATAAGCATGCAGTAGAGCAATGCACTGAGCTTTTTCCCCATGTCTCTTCCAGGTTTCAGGAGATGTGTTATAAGGCTTACCTAGCAATCCGACAGCATGCCAATCTCTTCATCAACCTTTTCTCCATGATGCTTGGCTCGGGAATGCCAGAACTGCAGTCCTTTGATGATATTGCATACATTCGAAAGACACTTGCATTGGACAAAACTGAGCAGGAGGCTCTTGAGTACTTCATGAAGCAAATGAATGATGCTCACCATGGTGGCTGGACAACAAAAATGGACTGGATCTTCCACACAATAAAGCAACACGCTTTGAACTGAACTGACAGCAAAGAAAACAAGAACTGATACCCAGCTTTGTGGGTACTGCACTGTTAATACCCGTTAGCAGCAAAGACTGGTTGCATAGGAATTGCACAAACCATGAACAACATTAGAATTTATGGCAAGAAAAGAGATGAATTGTTCAGACAACTGTTGGAAAATGATGTAAAACAGGGTTTCAGATAGCACTAAAATTATAAATTTCAAAAACTAAGCTTTAGCACGATGTGTGCAGGGACCTTGATGAATTAGAGAGATGGGCAGTCACCAAGTGTATGAAGTTTAACAAGGGCAATGCCAGATTCTGCACCTGCAATGGGGCAATCCTGGTTGTGTGTATGGACTGGGGAGTGAGAGGCTGGAGAGCAGCTGTAGAAAGGGACCTGGGGGTCCTGGTCGATGGCAAGTTGACATGAGCCAGCAGTGCCCTGCAGCCAGGAGGGCCACCTGTGTCCTGGGGGCACAGCATGGCCAGCTGGGCAAGGGAGGGCATTGGCCCACTCTGCTTTGCACTGGGGCAGCCTCACCTTGAACACTGCAGGCAGTTTTGGGTGCCACAATCTAACAAAAAATTAAGCTATTAGAGAGTGCCCAAAGGAGGGACACAAGGATGGTGAGGGGTCTGGAGGGGAAGCTGTATGAGGAGCAGCTGAGGTCACTTGGTCTGTTCAGCTGGAGGAGACTGAGCTTAGACTTCATCAAGGTCTGCACCTTTCTGACGAAGGGAAGTGGAAGGACAGGTACCAATCTCTTCTCTCTGGTGACCAGTGATAGGACTTGAGGAAATGGCATGGAGCTGAGTCAGGGGAGGTTTAGATTGGATATTATGAAAAGGTTCTTCACCCAGAGGGTGGTTGGGCACTGAACAGGCTCCCAGGGAAGTGGTCACAGCCCCAAGCCTGACAGAGTGTTTGGACACAGCTCTCAGGCCCAGGGTGTGAGTCCTGGGGTGTCTGTGCAGGGCCAGGAGTTGGACTCTGTGATCATCGTGGGTCCCTTCCAACTCAGCATATTCTATAATTCGATGATTCATGTTATGCCTTAAGCTCAGAAAGGTAAACTTGGAAGAATGTTTCCTTTTCTCGCTTGATAAGATAAATTAGAAGGAAAAAGAAAATAGTGCTAGTGTGAACGTAAGAGTCCATCATGTCTTACCTTAGATCTGGTACAGCAGGTGGAGACTGTGCTGGATTGTGAAGAATGGAAAGAGAATTCAAGTGATAGCAAATACTTAAATGCAGCATAGTTTAAAGGGAAGGAGTTTAAAGCTCAAAGGTCTAAAAACATTAGTTAGAGGACAGTGCCTTTTAAATGTCCTCAGAGGCATTAACATTAGTGGGATTTGGGTGGCCCTTTGATTTCTGGGTCCGTCATCTGCAGAGTTTCTGAAAGCAGTAGGAAATAGGCCCACTCTGTATGGTGTTTCTTCTGCTCAGTATTTCTAGGGGTGCAATTCATACTTTCGCAAAGAAACTCCCTATCATCCCCAAAAACTGACTAACCTGGAAATTGAATGGTCAGAATTGGGTTTAGTGCAACAGAGAGCTGTAGTGTTCATCTTAGGTTTCCTTTAATCTAACTTGAACTGAATAGATTTTTTTCATACATGTTTTCCAGAACCTGAAGAAAGGTGAGTTATTAAAATTATTGAAAGATTATTTTTTTATAAAGGCTATTTATATAATAGGAACTATTATTAATATATATTCTTTATTTACCTGATTTGTCCAATATTAACTCTCTTAATTTTGCAACCCAGTTCTATCTGTCCAAGACTCCCGTTTTCATTAACGTCACTGAAGGTGACCAGACATACTCCTAGGACCAAATTCAGCCCTAGTGAAAGAGGACACAAGTACCAGTGAAGTAGTGGGAATATACCCACTAAAGCCAAAGGTGAACTTGGCCTAAGTCTCTAAAAAAATTTTGGAAATCACTTTTCGCATTACTGAAGTGATAGGCTGGCTATCCCAAGAACACTCATTTAAACCCTCAGAATTTGGGTCTACCATTTCTCCTCTTTCTTCCTCCTTTGGAAGTGGTTGTTGAATCCAGTAAGATACATCAGAAACAGCAATTTAGATTTTCAATATGATCAATAATTAGCAATTCAGCAGACAGATATGTTGGCTAGCTCAAAGCATGTGGAGTTACCAAACATTTTATAGCTTTGTCTGTTTCGTGAGTGTGTGTAATATATATTTGTAAATCTAGTTGTTGTCCTTTAACACAATTACAATGTGTGCAATCAATGAAATTGGCACCGGGTCTTGAAACTGTTCAGAGTACCAAGGATTTCAGATTGCCCTTATGCACAACTTCAGGTAGGACTGTTTTTCTAATTCCTAAACAGGTTTTTTTTAAAGTTAGCAAAGCCCATAATAGTTCTGTGGGTGATGTTCACCCTAACATTTTAAACTTGCTAGATTGGCAGCACTTGAATTCCAAAGGTTTGGGGCTTTTGGGGGTTCAGCTTGTTCACTTGCAAACACACACCGAGGTGCCACTCAGAAAGTGCAATACCACGTGTAATGTAAAATATGCTGGCAGTTGGTGTTAGACTAGAATATAAGCATATAAATAAACTGTACTTTGTGCAGGCTGTACTGATGAGGTAATGAGTGGTTGGCTTCATTTAGCAAATTGTAATATATTAAAAATGTGCAATCAATTACGTTCTGAAAGACTTTGGGGATTGTAAAGCCAAGGCTTTGGTGTTTCAAGACACTTTCAGAGTCAGCATCCTGCAGCTGATTACTGCATGCATGGATACTTGATGTTGTGGGGGGAAACCTGGTTTTGTGAAAACTACAGAAGCTCTGAGAATAGTATGGGAAATGTGAAGTTTTATTTCCTTAGCTCTATGAAATATTTTGGAGTAGTCCAATAGACTTCCCATTGTTCTTTTTATTGACTGTTACATATTCCTTTTTGCTCATATGAATATTTTAACTCCTGTTAAGCTTGGTTGTACTTTCTAGAGCAAAGTTACCCCTGTATCTATTTGCAATCAATACAAAATAATGGTTTAGCTCTTAAAATGGGTTAGTTTCAGTTTAAGTTTAGTTCACAAAATCTGAAACCCTGTTGGCTATAATTCTTAATTTAACTGAGTAAAACTCTTGCACAGACATCACATTAGGTGCTATATAATTCGTATTTATCTCCTGTTGAAACAATGCTTTACCTCGTTTATGCAAGAAATGGTCAGCCTTTTCCAGCCTGGGTGAAAAGATCAACTCAAATTTATTGGATGTTACGAAGCCAAATTTGTTTGTACTTTGCCCCTTCCTAGCCCTTCTGTAAATATGAGTATAAATATCTTTCAGTTAAGCACAGTATTCTGCACCCTTTTTGCCTAGACCAAGGTATGAGGAGTCAGGCTCTGTTTCCAGAAGTTACTCCAATGAAATGTTGTGCATAAGCTGTAGAAGTTATTATGAGAATCAAATAGTAAAAGAAGGGAAACCTCAGAGTAGTACATAATACAGTTACAATAATACAGACATATTACAGTTCAGGATAATTGTAGGCTTTCAACAAATTTTTTTAACAAGTAGGAGAAGCTTTTGGGCTTTACCCAGTTCTTCGCATAACCAGGATGGGCATTTGAAAAACATTCTGCCAGTGTTTCACAGAAAACAACAATCCTTTTCTCAGCTTCCAAGTGTTGAACCCTCATTGCTGTATCCTGCCACAGCAGTTCTGTGCTGATGTAACTTTGCTGAGGATAGTGGAGGCACTGTTTGCTTACCCTGGTGGAAATGTGAGGATGTCATCTGCTCCCAGTATCAGAAAGAAAATCTGCTTGCAGACCATGAAGCACTTGTAACTGAGTCCTAGTTTTTTACAGAAATAGCTTGCAATTTGGCTTATTTTTAACTATTCCCACTTATGGAGATTTGAAAATTCTCCCTTTGTTCTGGGAATCAGATGCACAAAACACTAAAGTATTTATTTTGGGCTTGAAGTGAATCTGGGCACCTTGTTCCTGCAGAACTTCCTTGTAAGACTGCCAGAGCAAGGAGCCCAGGACTGGGCCATGTGTTTTATCACAAAGAATTAGGAAATGGTCTTTTAGTGAAATAAAATTTAAAACCAGTAACTTTTTCAGCTGTGAAACTGTGTTTGATATAACAACAGAACAGGCTACTGCATATTATTAGTTTTACTTAGAATTACATTCATTGCTTTCCTAAATGTAGCAGAAAAAGTACCTGTACTGATTTTATATATGCATACTTTGCATACTTTTTTGTCTGAAAGGGTGCATTAGTAGTTTTTACATAGATGAAACAGACTTCCAGTATAATTTTTATTATTTTTAAAAAAGGCTTTTAAATAAAACCAAAATTGTAGGTGGTTTGGCATCTTGTGGAAAAGATATGAGCCTGCATATTGAAGACAATATAGAAATTACCAGGTTTATAGGAACTTCGTATGCGATGACCCTGCTGTTGGTGGTTTGGAGAGTTTTTGTGGGAATTAATCCAACTTTCCTTTTTCTGTAAAGTATTAAATGCTCTTTAGTGGTCAGTCACCCACGTTTGTTGACAATTTGAAGGTATTGTCTTTGCATTGTCATTATATAACTGGCATGTTCAAATGTCTGTTCTTAATAGTCATTATGAATTCCTCCTGTTTTGCATGTCTGTACAGGTTGCAGACCTGGGCTGGACCCATTCAAAAAAGAATATCAGAAATGCCACTTGAAATTACTATTTTTGTTGATGTCTTTGACATCTTGAAAATACTTCAAGTTAATGAAAATGGTGTGGTATTACAGAAAGAATTGTAACTTGCTGCTTCTAGGGGTTTTTTTTAACTTCTTTCACTTCTTTTAGTTTTACTTGAATGGAAGAACCACACTTGTTTTTTAAAAACACTATATAGCTGTGGATGTTGTTGCAGATTGTTGAATCCCAATTTAATTTTGCAATACATGTTTCATACAAATAATGAATTTGCATCTTTTTATTTTGTGCTGGAAGTTGTCTCAGTGTAGGAAAGGCTCTGTCTGTCCAAAATGATGTGTCACTCACCACCCCTGCAGCTGGTATTGGTTTGGGGTTCTTTGTTTAGATTTACTTTTTTTAAACCTGTGTTAATGAAGGCAAGCCAACTGGAAACTGGCTATAGAAGTTCTCTATTTGCATACACTAACCAAACCTATAGGTGCTCTGCTCTTTGAGAAATTCTGATTTCACTTTATGCTGATACAGCACTCACTTCATTGGAATTGCTCTGGATTCACAACAGCATATGAAATCAGAATTAGGCTGTATGTATATCAGAGTTCCAGATTATTTATTCCTATGATTCAGTATGAAAGGTTCTCTTAAGGAGGGGAATATTTAGTAGCCCAGTTAAATGCTTATTAATTTTACTTTGAAATAGTCTTTATTAACAAAGTAGCCTTTTCAGCTCTCCAAAAGCACAATAATCTTGTCTACAGTTTGTTTCATTCTTGACACTTCAATATTTTTGTTCCTTGCTAGCTTAAATGTTTCCTCTTCTTACTCTTTTGTAGTATACAGACCTGTTGAACCCACATTCAGGAAAAATCACTGTTCTTCATTTGCCATACAGTGTTCTGGATATCTGAGCTTTATGGGATAGACTCTGAAAAGTCTGAGGTCTTGCTGTGTTAGTGCTCCTGACTCAAAGCCAGAGGTGAATCCCTCTGTCCCTTCTCTCTCCAACACCCCTCTGGGACATGCCCAGAGCATAAGAACATCAAAAATATTTGTAAGAGAAGATCAATTGAAGCAATGTTCTGCCTGTACTTTGAAGTTAGTGTCCCCACTGGTTTGTGTATGTGTGTTTTAAGTGTCCTTACTGTCACTTCTGTATGTGATGCAATATTCCTGCAGCAGAAGGAAGGCAAACAATACACTATACTGTCTTGATTCTTTTTGAAATTCTGGTGCCTGATTCCCAGTAGTTATTAAACTGTGTCAGGAGCCATTCAGTACAGTGTAACTGCATTATTTTTGTCAGGCTCCTGTTCCAGTCATAAAATTAATCACAACTAAACCTGATTTAATTGTATTGCTGAAGTCACTGAAAGCCTAATTCAGGCAGAAGGTGTTTTTTTCAAGAATCTTTGTCTGTTGTAGTTTAGTTAATTCTTGTGAGCCAAAATATGGATATTCATAGTTGGAATCTCATTCTGCCTTGATTCTTTAACTATTTTTAATCTATTTTCAGGCTTTATTAATAATGTTCTATCCTGAATTATCAACTGCCCCAGGCTGTCCAAAATTTTCTTACTGTTTCATTTGGGGCTGAGGAATGAAAAGGAATATATTAATCTTCTTATAGCAGCTGTGGTCCAAATTCTTCATTTCTCATGTGAAGATAAATGTGTAATTCATTATCTGGGAGTATCATCCTTTCTCTTTGCCCCCTTGCACCTCTTCAAGTTTTAACTGTGAATATCCACTACATTATGAAAATCTACTTCCCTGGTGGAGAGAAGGGCTTTAAATATATACAGCTGCAGTCTGAAGTCCTGGATTCTTGGGTTTGCAATTTTATAAGTATTGTTGTCATTGTAAATAGCAACACAAGTGCAGAATTTTCACAGAACCATTGAGGCTGGCAAAGACCTTTGGAGTTCATTTAGCCCAGACAGCCTGTTCAAAGCAGAGTCAGCAATAGAACAGGATACCCAGGACATTGCCTAGCTGGGTTTATAGTCTGTCTGAAAAAGAACCCACAGCCAATTTTTTTTTCATAATGTTTATATGAAATATCTTCTGTTTCACTGCCTGTTGTCCTGTCACTGGGCACTTAGAAGAGTTTTGCCTGTCTTTATTCCTCCCTACCAAGTATTTATGTACATAGACCAGATGCCCTCCAGGCTTTCTCTCTGACCAGGATACCAATCCCAGCCCTCTCCTCTCCTGTCCATCCCCTTGGCAGCTCTTCATGGAGGCATTCCAGCACATCCACGTCAGGTTTGGACTGGGAGCCCAGTGCTCCAGGTGTGGCCTCACCAGTGCTGAGCAGAGGGGCAGGGGCAAGGCTCACCTCCCTTGCCCTGCTCCTCCTAAGCAGCCCAGATCCTGCTGGCATTTTGGGTACAAACAGAGGCCAGGAGGGTGTCAGCTCTCGATGCTTCTGTGTCACTTCACTGAAGCTGAGAGCAGTTAACCTCTCTGCATCAAAGGGAAAGTAAAAACCCCACCAGTGCTTCAATTACCTTTTCAAAATGAGACAATTACCTTTGAAATAACCACTACTGGGGCAGGGGGGATGTTGCCATGTGTGTGTCATTCTGTGATAATGGTCTGTGGTAAAGTAGGTAGCAAGCAAGACATTTTTAGTAATAATGGGCCAAAAAGTATTTAAGATGCAGCAAGATGCATGTGTTGTCATACTGAGAATAGTCTTGCAGTACTTTAAATAAAAAAAAAAACCACAACCCCTTTTTTAACCCTTCTGCTGTGCTACTCAAGTAACAAAAGTCTGGCCTGTGATACTTATTGTAGTTCATGTTCATGGGAAACTGTAAAAAGTCTGCTTTTTATTTATCTTTGCGGTCTGTATCATGCTGTTTATTAAAAAAAAACTACTTTTGTTTGGTTTTTATCACATTTTTGAGTGTTAATGTATATACTAACAACTAAATTAAAATGATATGGTTGGTACACCTGTGAATTCTGAAGTGAGAATTTAAGGACTATTCAGTCTTGGTGTGTGATTTGGTGTTGCAGCTCTGCCTTTGAAAAAGGCTAGAAGAAAGGAAATGGAAATTGCATACCTCAGTTAATTTGGAGGGAACATAAATAGAATTTGCATTATTTGAGGGTGAAAAGTCCAATATGTGTGTGGCATTTGTTCTTGTAAATGCTGATCCTCAAAATAAGTAATTTTATTTTAGTTTTAGACGTGGGCTGTAAAAATGTGTGACAAGAAAGATGATGTTATTGAAGTGTTTCTGCTTGATGGTTTACAGTCCCTGCTAAATCAATCTGGTTTTGAAAAATATGCTTCATGCTTTCATTACAAAAATTATAATTATAATTTTAAAAAACAAACAAGGTTATATTTTTGTATCAAATGCTAATTTTGAAAGAGTGATAAACATATTTGGGGAAATTACTCACTGGCAGTATAATAGCATGAGGCTGCAAAGGAACTCCTCCTGTGGCCACGTTGGCCTACTTTGAACTCCAGCTGCTAAGAAACTGGGAAGGATTTGAGTTCTCTTCTGAGGATTTCACTTTTTTTGGAGGGATGAGGCAAGTGTCAGGGTTTTTAATCAGGGCCCTTCAAAACATTTTTGTCCCCAGTCAGTTGTAAACTTTGTCCTGGTCAGTTCTGTTTCAGGTCACACTGCCCAGCTTTGAGAGGGGCTGTGTACCAGCAGGTGCTCATTCTGTGCTGGACCAACCCCTTAATAAAAGATGGACATCATCATCCTTACATTTATTTTGAAGCTTCGGAAGAGCTGTGGTCTGAAAAGTATGGCTGGGGCTTTGGAACTAGCTACTTCAATAACCTGAACTAACAGGATAAACTTATGTTTATTATACATAAGCTGAGTTTTACCCTTGCCTAATAACTATGAAATGGTTGTGAGTGGCTACAACTGTGTGTTAATTGCACAGGATGGTTCAGGATAAGAGGATCATCAGCTCTTGTTCAGACACAAATTTTAGACTTTACTGCCATTTAGTGCCAAGGTGTGATTTTTGTGGTAGTTCTAAGTCTAAACATGAAAAAAATGACAGAAAATTTGCAAAATAATGCTGGTGAAACAAGAAACATTTGCAATGTGGGCAGTTTGCTTTAGTGTGGGAATCTCAGTAAGCCCTCCTGATTTTATGCTCAGAAATCAGTCTGTTTTCCAACCTGCCTTGGAAAGACTCAATCTAAACTCTGAACCCATGTAACAAAAGAGCAAAGAACCTGATGCTAGACAAGATACCTCAGGTAACCTCCTACATGTCCTTTTAAACACTAACAAGCCTACCTCCAGTGCAGGTTATCCTCATGAGCTGTGCTAACTGCTTTCATTGAAGAAAGGGCTTACCCCGTGCTTATTTTGGTCAGGATACATCCCCACTAATTGAAATGAGGAAAATCTATGTTGTCCATTTAAGCAAGAATGTGAATGTCACATAAGCTTTTCTCTATTTTCAGTTCTGAATGATTAAAACCTCACCCAGAGCTCTCTCCAGATCCCAAGCACGTGATGGTTTAAAAAACAAGAGTCATTTAGGCTTTTTTGTCTAAAGCATTGATAGTTCTGTTTGATGCCTGTGACTTTGAACTGGATCTGCAGCTTCAAAGGGGATCCTCCTCAGATGTTCTTCTACTTAGAGCCTTGTCTTTTTATCTGACATAAGTGGTGTTGGGCTGTGCCGCTTTGGGTGGAGAATAAATCAGTCCAAAGGCACAGAAGATGCTTTGGTCCGCCTGAGTTTACCTCACAAGCAAGACTGAATTCAAAGCAAAGGCTTGGGTTTGGTTTTTTTCCCTCTCTTTGCTGCGTGTGGATTTTAGGTTCTCATCACTGCCCTCCGCTGGGAACTGGGGAAAGTGCTTTCCTGAACGCTTGTATGGAAAACATTTTGGTGATCCGCCCTTTTGGGTGGCTATAGCCAATTTGTGAGACCTTTAACACAAGCTGTGCTGGGGAAACCTCAGCAACCATGGCTGGAATAAAAAGCAGAGAGCAAACTGAACTGGGAGACCAGCATCTTGTTTGATTGCTAACTCAGTGCAAGAGATTGTAGGCATACAACATATATTTTGTGCCAGGAAAAGGACACCTTTAGTTCTGTTTTGCTGCTTACCACCAAAACTCCTGTGTGACCATAGTGTGCAGCTCTTTCCATCTGGCTCTAAAGACATATTTCCAGCCTCAGGACAAAGGCTAAAGGTAGAATTTTATAGACAGAGTAAGTCCAGTTTCATTTGCCAGATAATGAATAAAACTAAGGCCAGAAGATAGGTATAGTTTCTTTTTTTACTAATCAGTAGAGCAACACCATTACGGATATTGTGGATTCTCTGCTAATTCAAAGTTTTTTCATAGAACTAGGTAAATTCAGGCTAAGCCAAAGCAAAACAATTCAATGAATACAACACTTAGCAAAATTCCATAA
>QUSF01000026.1:4112323-4171028 GCA_003676055.1 Chloebia gouldiae
ATTTCAGGAGAACACCGTTGACTTGATCGGGGCCCTTTTTTCCCTCCTTTCACCTCCGGTGCATGGCACTGACTACAGAAGATCCTGGGCCCCCAAGCGCTCTTTAGTTATGGCATCCTGCATCACATTCCTTGTTCGCAGCCTTTTCTTCTTCAAGACTGTCCCGTATATAGCTCAAATATTTGTGTTTCATTTCCAGATATTTTTCTGCTCTCGGAAGCTGCCAAGTGCGGCAAAGCCAACTAACCTGAGACAAAAGAAAAAGAAGAAACACAGCAGTGCATCCACCATACTAATTCTGATGCTCTAAACTGAAATTATTCTTATGTTGCCTTCTTGCTACAATTACCATAGATTCGTTCTTTGTAGTATTTGTATCACTTGTATCTGATTGTGTTTTTTCTATTTTGTGCTAAAGTTTTAAGCAGGTTAAAATGCCATCTCTCCATAGGTGAAAGTCGTCTTGAGCTGATGCATTCACTACGTTTGGAAGCTGTGCAGTCACCAGCTTCTTAGCTGCTCTGCTTCCTGATACTGAAGAGTCTGGGATTTTTGGTAAGAGAGCATGACTGTGTTAGTACTTTAAACACTAAAACTCTTTTCTGAAGGGCTCTGCCTTGGGATGTCCTGTCTCTGACAAAAAGGGTGCTGGAGAGAAGGCTTGTAGATGACCCTGAGTGCTGGATTTCTGACTTGTCTGTCGTTTAGGTGAACTTTTTGCTCCAGGGCAGGAATGTGAAACTGGACTTCAGAAGCTGTGTGTATTTCGTGGGTTCTTGTCAAAATGGGCTGGGGGCAAGAAGGGGGAGTAGGAAAAAACTTTTGTATTTGATATGCAGGTTTTCAAAATGCTGGTATTGTTCCACAAGGTTCTGAAAGATAAACTAGATACAAACAAGTCTAATTCTTTAATGTCTTTACTTTACAGTTCATGTAGACTGTTCAAAATGAATGAACATCCTAAAAAGAGGAAAAGGAAGACTCTGCATCCTTCTCGTTACTCAGGTCAGTCTAGAGCTTGAGTTGTGTACAGTTTAGTAAGTTAATCTTTTTCTCAGAAAAATAACTTTACAAGAAGGGACCGTTTGTGCCAAAACGTGGGAAAGCAGTGACACAAAGGATGGGATAAGAAATCTTGGCTTGAATGGGCAGCAGCACTCTGCAGGCTCCTTTGTTGGGCCGCCTTGAGCCAATGCACCTGAATGGTTTGTTCTGTACTCCTGCACATGGGGGAACTGGCTTTAGCTGCAAGTGAGGGTGATTCTGCTTCCACAGAGGGGAGGAATTCTGTAAAAGTTGGGGGGGTTTAGAGAGGAATGTTTAGCACTGAACAGACCATACACTTGTCAGTATCTTCAGTGGGAGCAAAGACCTGATACTCCAAACACCAGGGCAGCAGCTGGAAGGTGTAATCACAACAGGAATTCTTCCAAAACAACAAGTAAAAACGTGAAAAGAATTTTCATTAACAAGAAATATATCTGTAGCCACAAGAAGACATGAGTACCTAATTTTTTTTGTTGATTTTTTGGTTTAGATTCTTCAGGTGCAAGCAGATACATAGACAACAGTGGAATTTTTTCTGACCACTGCTATAGTGTCTGTTCCATGAGACAGCCAGATATAAACAGAGGTAAGACTATGTTTTGGAGTCTTGTTCTGTACTTCTTTATTAGTTAATGTTCCTATTCATAGAAGCAAATAAAATGCATCATATATAGCAGGTGATTTCTGAGTGTCCTTGTGGTCTGGTAGGCCTTAGACTGGTGGGAGGTTGTTCAGTTGTTACAGTTTTCACAGAAATACACTTTTCAAAGTAGAAACAATGACAACAAAAAGACTCTTCAGTTTTACATTTATAATGGTGATTAAACTACTTCCAATACACACTACCTAGGTAGCAAAGTTGATGAGTTCAGATGGAAATTACCAACAGTTACATAGAATTGTACTTGTACCTGGCAAAACAAAATGCCTTTTTATAAAACATCCAGTAGTGGCTGGAAAGTTGCCAGAGTAAATGTGATGGTGGATTTATATTTTATTTATTTTTATTTATTTGTTTTATTTATTATAGTCTATTTTTCTTTTCACTTTAATGATTAACAATGAAGTCTGCAGAAGTTTTAGAAAGGATCGTATTTTAAAATGCAGTGTCCAGAAATATTTAAGAATAGTTTTTAAGTTGTGTTTTTTTTTCATGTAGCATTTTATTTAAGGATTTTAAGATTTTTCCTGTATAATCAGCTGAGTATTTTCAGTAGTAAATTCAGTATTTTTTGCTGAAATCTTCTAGACAGATTTGTCACTTTTTGAATTATTTTGTTTTTCATTGCATGTATGGAAATAATTTTCAAGGTATTTGTTGTTACTTTTTTAAAATGTAGGTTATGATGTGTTTCGTATATAAGGATAAATTTTTGCAAATAGAATAAATAAATAGTAAGATCTGTGACTAAATTCAGGAATCAGGATAATGCTAGTGTGGAGAAATGATGAGAATTAAATGCTTCCCTTTGCAGGAAGGTTCCACAGCCCTGTGCAGAGCCTGGACACGGATGATGACGGGAGTCCGGTGCATGCC
This sequence comes from Chloebia gouldiae, assembly GCA_003676055.1. Taxonomy (NCBI): domain Eukaryota; kingdom Metazoa; phylum Chordata; class Aves; order Passeriformes; family Passeridae; genus Chloebia; species Chloebia gouldiae. The sequence continues at coordinate 4,114,908 of QUSF01000026.1, forward strand.
GGGAGCTCTCACTGGAGCGGGCCACACTCAAACGTTGGGATGCACTGCACAGACCCTAAAAAGAAGGATAAAGGTAAAGGCCAGTGTGTTTGCAAATGACATGCTGGGAGGTTGGAGAGCCCAGCTGCTGTTAGCTTTTTGTATAACTTCCTTGCTTTGACAGAAATGGTGAATAATTTATAGTTTCTGGTATTCCTTTGTTAGCTGAAAATACTTCATGGTTTGGCAGGGAAAAAAATAACTGGTCATTGCATTTGAAAGCTGCTGCGGCTGACTGAAAAGTTAAAAATGGGCCCAGGTGTTTTGTAGTGGTTTTTCTCCAACCTTCTATTATGTATTTCCTTCTGCAGATAAAGGTACTAACAATGGAATGTGCAGAGACTTATGTGACTCGCCTATATTCAGTGACAGCCCCACAGAAGAAGAGAAACCTCTAGATATCCAAACTGTAGAAATTTCTACAACAGAAGTGAATGCAGTAGAAGTTCATGATATAGAAACACAGACTGTGTCACCTGAGAAGCTGGAAGCTGAGGACCTTGAGGAAATCCCTCTGGAGACGTGTAAAATCTTTGAGAAGAACCAGGCTTTGAATATCACAGCTCAACAGAAATGGCCCTTGCTGAGAGCCAACAGCAGCGGCTTGTACAAGTGTGAGCTCTGTGAGTTCAACAGCAAGTACTTCTCTGATCTGAAGCAGCACATGATCCTGAAGCATAAGACATGTACAGACACTCACGTCTGTAAAGTTTGTAAAGAAAGTTTCTCCAGCAAGGTGCAGCTCATTGAACACGTAAAACTACACGAGGAGGATCCCTACATCTGTAAATACTGCGATTACAAAACGGTGATTTTTGAGAATCTGAGTCAGCACATAGCAGACACTCACTTCAACGACCACCTTTACTGGTGTGAGCAGTGTGATGTGCAGTTCTCCTCCAGCAGCGAGCTGTACCTGCACTTCCAGGAGCACAGCTGTGACGAGCAGTACCTGTGTCAGTTCTGTGAGCACGAGACCAACGACCCCGAGGATCTGCACAGCCACGTGGTGAACGAGCACGCATGCAGGCTCATCGAGCTGAGCGACAGCTACAACAGCAAGGAGCGTGGCCAGTACAGCCTCATCAACAAAATCAGTTTTGACAAATGCAAAAACTTCTTTGTGTGCCAGGTGTGCGGCTTTAGGAGCAGGCTGCATACAAATGTCAACAGGCATGTAGCTATTGAGCACACCAAAATATTCCCTCATGTTTGTGATGACTGTGGGAAGGGATTTTCAGGTATGTTGGAATATTGCAAGCACCTAAGCTCTCATTTATCTGAAGGGATTTATTTGTGTCAGTACTGTGAATATTCAACAGGACAGATTGAAGACCTTAAAACTCATTTGGATTTCAGGCATTCAGCAGATTTGCCTCATAAATGTACTGATTGTTTAATGAGGTTTGGGAATGAAAAAGATCTTCTAAGTCATCTTCAGATACATGAGACGGTGTGATTGCTTTCTTTCCCTGTAATCAATTTGTTTAAATTTGAATTAATTTCCAGTCACTGGAATGTGATATTAAATACAATTTTAACAGCAATTGTACATTTCTAATGTTTTCATCTTTATATCAGCAAAGCATGTATAGCACTTGGTGTTGTGAATTTCTTTATTTCCTTGTCTAGGGGTTTCAGTAGTAATAATCACATTTACACTGTGATGGATCAGATTTTGCGGGGAGGGACAGTGGGAGTAATTGCATGTTGTGATTTTGGTGGTCATCCTGCTCTTTCATGTCTAGTGTACAAGACCAGTTCTCTTGAGTTTAAAAAGGCACAAAAACAAAGCAGTTATCTAATTCCATGCTTAAATAACCCAGGTCTCAGTTCCACATCCAGCTCATGTTACCCTGTGTGGCAGCAGGTGTTTCATTGCTCTGGTGTTTAGCAGTAGCACTGGCCTGCCAAAGATGAGGGTGCTCCAAAAGTTCCCAGGCACGGACATCTGCAGATTCACATACCAGCCTTCATTTCCCACCTCATGCTCCTGACAAGCTTTTTCAATTGTCCTGTTGTTCTCCTGGGATAGCTTTCTGACCTCACTGTTCACTTTGTTCTGTGTTTCAGTCCCATCTGTGGGACTGTCCAACACGTGTACAACACACTCTTACACATACATACTACACAAATAAGGTAAATATTCCCTTTATTTACCTTAGTTCTTTTAATGCACTGAGGAGACACACATTGCTTGGCTTTGAATTGGATGATGTTCTCAAGAATAATTGCTAAAGGAATTTGCAATGATCCTGCTGAGAATTTACAAAATTAATTTCTTACATAAAATCCTAATATAGCTCTCACTGAAATTATGGATGTCACCAACCTCTGACTAGAGAAAACTTCTAGTAATCTATATTATTGTAGTAATTCTGTATATTTATAATTATCTTTCCATCACTAGTAACTTGAGAAATGTTACTTTAACTCTGTAAATTTTAAACTTCTATAAATGAGTTTAAAAGATTGGTACATAACAAAATTTTTACTAATCACTCTCAAATTATTTCTCACATCTGTTTATATTACACAAAGCACTATCCTGCCATTGTAATCATTAGAAGTGAGTTTTTACAGTTCATTCTGCAGCTCTGTATCTGAGTGGATACTTGGACAGATAAAAAAAAAAAGAGTGGGGTCACTTAGATTATGCTAGATACCATGGTGGAAATGCCCATAATAATTTCTGGTGGAATTTACATTTCTTTCTTCATTGATTGTAAATCTGTAATGTAAGATTGTCTAATGCAAGCTTTGTATAGAGATAATTAATGTATCAAACATTTCTTGATCAGTGAGATTTGGTGTTATCAGCTTCAAGGCATGCAAGGGTCTTTGGATTTGATTTTTAAAGCTAAGGATAAAACTTGGCTGAATGTTATCGATTAATGGAAGTTCTGATTTCCAGAGAAGTATTTCTGGAAATTCTATGAACCACTTAGTGTTTATTTTGTTGTGAGAGGCAAGACCATTTCTGTCACTTTGAAATGCTGATTTACTACTAGATCTTGTGTTTTGTCATTGAAAGGGCAACCTGAGGGTGTATAGAGAATGACAGTATCTGTGGTAGAATTGCTGATTTCCTATTTTGAACACATTCTTCCCTGGCTGGCTTAAAATGGTAGCAATAATTTAGTTAAGAAAACACTAAGATGAGTTATTTTCAACATGGAAAGTTAAATTTGCTAATATATCTGAAAGGGGGAATGCTGGTTCTCTGAAAACTCTGCTTCTACTAATGGCACAGTGGTGGAAAGGCGCAGCTGAGGTCTGGAGAGAAAGCTGCTTTGGGAGGCAGTGACAAAGTGTGGAAAAAAGGCATTTTAAAATCCCCCAAAATAAATAAGGGGCTTAAGAAGTGGGTATATTTGTGTAGACCAGCATTTTGTCCTCAGCAGGAAAGGTGGTGTCCTGTGCCAGCACAGAGCCCTGTGACACAGCGAACTTGCTTGTTGACATGAATAACTTTGTGGCTGTCTTTGAGTTGGGTTATTTCTGATCTCTAAAATGGGAATCAAAACAATCCCCCACAGGAATGCTGTGAAGCCAAATCATTCCAAACTAAAATGCAGCGTCTAAAGAGGAAGTGTATCCAAGGTCGTTTTAGGTTGGATTTTATAAATGAGGGACTAATGTCAGTATTTTCTTTTAAAAATATTTTTCAAGGAGTAAATGGAAGTGTACAGGACTAGCATGTCTTGTTTTAAAAGGGAACACAAGTACACTGCTGGCTTCCCTGTGATCTGCATGTTAAAGCAAGAAAGTTACTAAGTAGTAGGAAAAATAGGTAATGGGTCTGCCTGGAATCTGTAGGGCTGGAAGGCATGGCTGAGCATGCCAAGGACAGGGACAGGGATGACATTTGGGTTATGTGGGTGAAGTGGAAGGTGAGTGCTCTGACCTGAGCTGCTCTGGGCGCGCCGCAGATCCGTCACCCTGCAGCCTGAGCAGCTCCTCTCAGTCTGGAGAGGCAGAAATAAACTCTAGGGACCAGGCCTGTGCCAGTATTTATTATTTTTCTCCAAGGCAGTAAGTATCAAATTCTGGATGTTCACTGGTACCTGCAAGGTTCAGCTGTTTCAGGAACAGCATTCCAAGCAAATGCTATGCAAAATCAAGAGATTGGTTTTGGTAGTGTTTTGTATTTGTGAGATATCTGTACTTGATTATTTGTTTTTCAGAGTTTTGAACCCTTAGTTTCGATGTGTGACTCAATTTTAAGGGTATTTTCCAATCTTAACCAATGTCTGTGTGTCAGATTCCTGGGTCATGTTTCTTACTGGGTAAAATACCTTATTTTATGTGAAAGACTGTTGACTTCAAAACAAAGTTTACATCCCACAAATTATTACAATATCTTAAAATACAGTGGATTACTAATCATCAAATAACGTGTCCTCTAGAATGCTGTTGTCGCCGATTTTCATTTTGGTTCGCTTTTCCTAATGCTCCCGTACCAAAATGCATGAGGTACCGGTGCTCTTTTTAACTCCTTGGAGCCCGCGGCGTTGTCACCGTGCGGACTTTGTCCGAACCGCGGTGCTGAGGGTGAGCGCTGGGGAATGGTCCCGGGGCCGATGCCGGGAATGGTCCCGGGGCCGATGCCGGGAATGGTCCCGGGGCCGATCCCGGGAATGGTCCCGGGGCCGATGCCGGGAATGGTCCCGGGGCCGATCCCGGGAATGGTCCCGGGGCTGCCGGGCTCTGCCCCGGCCCCTGCCCGGCTCCATTTCGCGACCTGCCCGCGCTCAAGATGGCGGCGCCGCCCTCAGCCCGCACCGAACATGGCGGTGCCGGCGCGGAGCGGGGTCAAAGGAGGAGGAAAGGGAAGTGACGCCCCCGCCCCGTCCCGGCGGCGGTGACGGGCACGGCCGGAGCCAACGGGGCTCCGTGAGGGGCAGGGGCCGGGACCGGGAGCTCCGTGAGAGACTGGGGGAGCGGGGGCTCATTGAGGGGTCGGGGCTCCGTGAGAGACCGGGGTGAGCGGGGGTTTCGTGGGGGACCGAGGCCGAGCCGAGGCTCTGTGAGGGACCGGGGTTGAGCCGAGGCTCCGTGAGGGAGCGGGGCTGAGCGTGTCCCCGTGAGGGAGCGGGGCTGAGCGTGTCCCCGTGAGGGAGCGGGGCTGAGCCGAGGCTCCGTGAGGGGCCCGGGCTGAGCGTGTCCCCGTGAGGGAGCGGGGCACGGTGGGAGGCAGGAGCCGAGATTGACGAGAGGACAGCCTCGTGTTTCCGGGACAGATAGCCCCGGATCGGTTCGAACTTGTCCCCGAGTTTCGCCAGCTGCTCTGGCTGCTTGTGGTGAGGAGAGCAGAGTAAACAGCGCAAACTGAGCTTACTGCCCTTTGGAGTTTAAAGCTTGATTTATGGCTTCAGGCGTTTTTGGTTTGGTTTGTTTTGTTTCTTAATGGTTGCGTGGGCAGTGTATGAGTTTTAATTAGCTAGATGTACCGAGTGTTTGGTCACCTGATGCACCTTTCCTTGCAGCTGCAGCATGGCAGAAGCCTCCGTCTCTCCACTGAAGCATTTTGTGCTGGCCAAAAAGACTATCACTGCCATCTTCGACCAGTTGCTGGAGTATGTCACTGAGGGAGCAGCGTTTGTGGAAGGTGAGCTTTCCCCTCAAACATGAGGGCCTTGTCCTTTGTTCTGAGTATATTTTACAACAGCATCATGTACCGCACGTTATCTGTTACTGTGCTGTTTGTATAAACATGCACCTTCAGAAATAGTCACATTTTTCATTTGACACTGGGGTTTTTCTCAGCTTGTGCTGGAAGGTATGCCTGGCATTGCTACATAGCTGAAAAGCTGATTAACTCACTTGCCTTGGCAGTCTGGTCTCCTTTCCATGAGGGTGAAAGCTTAGCCACTGTGGCATGACACTTCCGTGGCAGTTTCTTTAGCACAGAAGGAGGGACAAACAGGTTCTCTCATCTTGCAGCAGAAAGGTGATGCAATGCAGGGAACCACTGGTCACACCCTCAGAGGTTTTAGCAGCGTGGAATTTTGTGGCTACTCATCATCCCAGTGAGCTCTGCAGGGGCAAGACAGCCCAGCTTAGCTGGTGTATCCATGGGAGGTCCTGGCTTTCCCTTCTGAAGGAAGCAAGTGTCCCAAGGAACTGGGCAAGTGAGCCCATCAGGCTGTGTTCACAGGATTAGTGGTTCCGTGGTTGGGCTGGCAATTGATCTGAAGTGATTTATGTCGTGATTTCACCAATGCTTGTGGCAGAGCTGTCAAATTATAAGGGCTGGTATCAGTGTCTATAGTGGGGTTTTTCTTGTTTTGTTTAATCACTGTAATTAAAATTTGTAGTTGGCATCTTAAGTACTGATTACTTACACCTTGTATCACAGAACACATTCTCTGTATGTGATTGCTTTTGTGTTTTTCCTTTCTGTGTGTAGCCACATATAAGAACCCAGAGCTTGATCATATAGCAACAGAAGATGAACTTGCAAAAATACAAGCATATAAAAACAAGTTGGCAGTCATTGGAGAGGTGCTCTCACGGAGACACATGAAAGTGGCATTTTTTGGCAGGTAATGAGCAAAATTACTAGTACTTCATTTCTTTTTTTTTTTTTTTTTTCTTGGGGAAAGTTGGGGTTTTCCTTTTCCCCAAAATGGCTTTTTGGGTTTTTTTTTTAGGGTGGTGGTTTTGTTTAATGTAATTTTTTTTTTGTTGTGGACTGTTCTTGTTTAAGATTTTTTTTTTATTTGATCAGAAGTGCTGAAGAACTAAACTTGGAGCTGTTCATGTTTATATCTATAAGCAGCTGAAGAGAAACAGAGATGGTTACCTGGTTGGTTGTAACATCAGTCTGATAGATCTGTGTGATAATTTTAAGGATAGCAATAACAATATGGTCTGCTAGTCCACTTTGCTTCAGGAGGATTGATTTTCCTGTGCTTACATTTAGGCATATTTTTGGAGTGTAAATCTTCATGGTTCTAAAAATTCTATAATAGTATTGGAAAAAACTTTTACAACAGTGGTCTTGCCTTCATTTTGTTAAAGTAGTTTAGTTATTTAAAGAAAAACTATAAAAAGTTCTGAAACAAAGAAATTTGTTATATCTCAGCCTTGATATTTCAAAAAGTTAAAAGTTGAATACAAGCTATGATGTGTGGTAAAAGTTTCCCTTTTGCAAAGAGAAAAAGTTCTGAGCAGGACAAAGAGAAGTCAACTCTCTCTCTGGCCTTTTGAATAAATTTGTGAACTGTTGTACAATGAGCACTGAACTTTTTCTGGAAGTAGCTCAAAACCAAGTTACAGTCTATGTAACTTTATGCTGTTGTGTAATAGTTAAACCTCAGATATTTATGGGTGAGGGGTAGAGGGTTAGTGCAAAGTAGGACGCTGCTGAGGACTTGAAGTTGTTGCAGAAGGTGGAGTTGGTGACCAGTTGCTCTGAATGAGCACTCCCCACTCACCTGGCTGGAGCTCTGCTCCCAAACCAGCTTGTGCTCTGTGGGGCTGGTGCATTCAGTTCAGCACAAAGGTGTGTTTAATGCTGCTGTGCTCTGCTCCAAGTACTTTTGTTTTCTATCCCTCTAGAACAAGCAGTGGGAAAAGTTCAGTCATTAATGCAATGCTGTGGGACAAGGTGCTTCCCAGTGGGATTGGCCATACAACAAACTGCTTCCTCAGTGTGGAAGGGACTGATGGAGATAAGGCTTATCTTATGACAGAAGGATCAGAAGAAAAGAAGAGTGTCAAGGTACATTTCTTGGATGATTTCATGCCAATTTTCACAGGCGCTGACTCTCAAAGGGTCTCTTTTTTAACAACAGTTACAAGTTCAACAAAAGTATAAGGCTCACTCATTCTGCATTTTTAAGTTCTTATTTAGGAGGGAAGAGCAAACTCATGAAAGTGCTCTGCTCCACAGTTTTTCTTGGCTGTTCTAGAGAAACAGCTAACGTGTGTCTCATTGTAGCATAGCATGTGTTGATTGATTTATTTTTATAGAGCTCAGTAAGTCCTGTTACTGATTAAGGATTTGGAATGTGCCTTCATTTGGGCTTACTGTACTCATATTAGTGAACTGATGCACTGAGGCAAATTCATGATGATGCTCAGCAGTCCAGGCCTGTAGGGAGCCTTTGTGGCTCAAAAGAAAGTCTTGTCTGCATTTCAAGGCACAACTTGTTCTTTAGATGCTGGTGAGTTGAAGAGCTTGAAGAAAACAACCACAGCTATTCACCAGAACAAAGTATGAACTCTGTTACCCTCTTCAAGATAAATCCTCTCCAAGTTTGCTTGAGAACTGAATTAGACTGGTTTACAGACTTGTTTGAGGTTCATATTCATGTTTGTCTTCTCTTCAATGCTCTCTCTAGACAGTCAATCAGCTGGCTCATGCACTTCACATGGATAAAGATTTGAAGGCTGGCTGTCTCGTCCATGTCTTTTGGCCCAAGTCCAAGTGTGCCCTGCTGAGAGATGATTTGGTTATAGTGGACAGGTATCTCCTCTGTTTTAGTAAATATTTTCTTAAGGATATTAGCCATTACAATGTTTAGTAAAGAGATTGGTTTAGATTGAAAATTCTTGAAAGGCTTTTCTGTTTGAAAGGACAGAGTTTGTTCTTTTGTATGTACTGCTTGTCATCACCCTCCTGATTCTACCCTCGTAGCAGTTGGAACAGATGAGTGTCTTGTGACTGAGCTGAAAAGGGGAATAGCTTTTGGCTGAGGATACTCCACCTTTAAAACAAACAGTATGGAAGTGTGAATAGGGTTGTTGCAGCAACAACCTTTTGCCCATTTATTTTCTTGAAATGCTTCAGACTGATCATGTGAAGTATAAACATTGTGGACTTCGTTTTTAAAAGGTTCTGATACGGCTTGGAGTGCCTACATGCCAAAGGAATGGGTGACCTCAAAATGTAGTTGTGACTATGTCAGCTGTATGTGCCCTGTGTTAGGCTGACATTTCCTATGTGTTGATGTGTTTAAAGAGTTCTGGAAGTGATTTGTCCATGCTAAATGCCCTTATTTCTGGCCACTGCGTTATAACCTCATAGTAGCTTTTCAGAGCTTCATGTGATCTGTACCTGATATGTAAATCAATAAATACAGAATTTGAGAGTAATTCACACAGGTGTCAGTGAATTTTTAAGTATGGTTTCTTCAAGAAAACAGCACTCAGAGTGTATTCTAATGAATTGCAGGGGTTTTTGTTCCATCTCTGTCTTGTACTTTAAAATCACTGGGAGTTTGTTATTATTTTCTTGGCTGCATGATCTTGGATCTGCACAGCCTCTGTTGCTAAAGGGAAAAGAAAAGAAGATATATTCTGAGAGAGCAGGTACTTGAAAAGAGCAAATCATCCTTTTACTGTTAAATTGAGAAAATTTGAACCACAATATTTTAGGTGTTGCAAACATGGCCCATATTCTGCTTAATTTTTTTAATGAATAGCACTATAGTTTTAACTTCATTTTGGTTTCTTCTTAAATCTATGCACAGCTTGCATAGCATATTGCTTTAAACTTGAACTTTATTAATGAAAAACAATTTTTTATGAACTACAGTCTCTTTGATTAAAAATAGGATCTGAGGAGGGGAACCATTGTGTGAGGCTGTCTGGGTTTCTGATGGACTGCCTGTCACTTCACTTGGTTAATTATATGTGCATACTTACTAATCAGAAATTATGTTTTGGAATGAGTAGGTAGTCTAATGATCAAGTGACTGATAAATTCTAGATGCTAATTGGCTTGTGCAGTGTTTACCATAAGTTGGAGGTAGGCATCAGCCTCAAGATACAAACCTCTGTAGTTTCTTGCAAGGCCCTTGGGCATTTCCACTCTATTTTTATCAGTTTATAAAAATCAACTACTTCTTTGCTGTGTAAATAAGAGTTTGTGTTTTTTTGTCCATGACAGCCCTGGCACAGATGTCACTACAGAACTGGACAGCTGGATTGACAAGTTCTGCTTAGATGCTGATGTGTTTGTCTTGGTTGCCAATTCTGAATCAACTCTCATGAACACGGTATGATGTGCAATGATTTTATGTTCCTTCTTCATTTAAATATTCAGCAGTTCCATAACCAGAATAGCTGAGACCTTTACAGAGGGTGAATCACTGCACTTAGGTCTTGTGAATAGGATTTGGGGGTGGGAGGAAAGAAATAATTTGTATCCCTCACTAGGAAACAGAACAAAATTTAAATTTCTTACCAGCTTGGCTTACTCTGCCTTGGGCATCATGATTGTCCTTTCCAGATCAGTTTTTGATAAATGGGTGATGGAGTGCTTGTCTTGCCTCGCAATTTGTTGGTATTTGTTACCAACAAAAGAAGACACATATTATCAAAGAAATTAAGGAGTGTTTCATATCCAAAAATACTCCATAATAAATTCAGTAAAATCCACGAATAAGGTGAAAGGAGTTGAGTTCCCATCTTGTTCCTCTGTCAGGAGAGGGTGCATTCCCGTGACACACCTTGTGTTGAGGATGAGTGCTGCAGGTTCCCCTCAGTGGGCTGTGTTTCTTCTGAAGAAGGTGTTAGCAATAAGGGCTCTGTGCAGTGTGGAGAGCTGAAGATATTATTTCTTTGTTCTGTAAAGCCTTGTTTCAGGAGAGAAAAGAGTTCTCTGAGCCTTGCAGCCTGAGTATTGTAGGACTTGTAAAAGGAGGGGAACATTTAAGGTGGCCAGAGCAGCTGTTGCAATAATCAAAATACAAGACCAGAAATTTGGTGTAATTTTGTAGTGATCTCCAGTTTTGACTAATCTAAGTATTGTGGATGCTGACAATAAAAGGTTTCCAAGTTATTGCAAGTGTGACTACCAGAATGCAGAGTAATGCTACTGAGGAAATTCCTGATGATTTTTATTTAGCCTACTGCAGACAAATAATATGGTCTGGTTGTTCTGAGCATGGTTCTGACCTGAAAGGTCTGAACTTTCTGACTGTTGAGACAATTTTTAATACAATAAAGAACCGAATGTGCAATGACAGTATTTCTTTGCATTCTAACTAATTAGAATAGTTTGGTAGAAGTCTGAGAAGGATGCAAGTTTAAAAACATTGCATTCCATCTTCTGAGCTGAGGCCACAAAGAGTCAAATGCAAGAGATGTAATTTAGAAGAAAAAGAAAATTCTTAAAACATTCCAGACAAAGAGGATTTGGCACCACTGTGGCCATATTGTCTCTTCACATGAGTGACACTTTTAGGCTTTTAGTATGGACAAAACCTGTAAGATGTTTACATTATGCATATAACACAGTTGCTGGGGTCTTTTAATTAAAGGAAAAAGAAAAATTATTTCAGTGAACATCTCACTGCTATATTGATGCAGATAAAGCTTTTGACCACTAAAAAGTTCTCATCCTCCTTAAGCATTGTTTTTGCCTCTTACCATAACAGGTTTGAGAATACTTGTCATTATTCTGCCCCACTCCCAGAGCTTTTTGTGGTGAAAACGTGATTCTTCTACTGTTCCCTCATAAATTCTCTCAGACAAAGTTCTGATTTCTGCAGCAGTGATCTGGATTGCACATGCTTATTCCCAGCTGAGGGAGAATAATGGCTCTCCAGTGCTGTGACCAGGATATGTAGTGGTGTCTTGCTGCAGTCTGGAAAAGTTTATGGCAGCCCAGAGATCTCTTCTGTTTCAGCTTTGCTGAGTGGGGACTCACTGCATCACGACTTACCCATTATGACTCTGTTAACAGCAATAATGGGTGGTAGGTGCAGACAAGAGACCTAAATACACTTAATTTTGTTAAATTAAGGCATTCATCAATGACTTCTTTTTCTGTGTCTCAACCATACATCCTCATGCAGGAAGTGTTATTTCTCCAGCTCACGCTGATGTTGCCTAGCTGAAGAATAGTTAGATGATGTATTATCTGGATATAGAACCAGATTTGACAGGGTTAGCAGGAGCATCTTGGTAGTTCAGGTAAGGGAGACTTCATTCTTTAAGTCAGGCATCAGTGTATTTTGAACTGTTTTTTGGAAGTTTTCTTAGTTTGTATTTTTAGCAAGTTTTAGAGAAAGTTGCAGTGTCTTTGACTAGCACTGGCATCAGTTTTAAGACATTTGATGACTTTTGAACTACCCTAAGCCTGTTATGTATCTGTGGGTTTTAATACTGATGAATTCTTTGTTATAAACTTTCAAAAAGCTGGATAAACTACAGAATCTATTACAGAAGAAAGCATGACTCTGGTTTGGATGTCTGGGAAATTTTCTGTTTGTGCTTTAATTCTTAGGAGAAACATTTTTTCCATAAAGTGAATGAACGACTTTCCAAGCCAAACATCTTCATCCTCAATAATAGATGGGATGCCTCTGCATCAGAACCAGAATACATGGAAGATGTGAGTGAACTGATGGCTCTTACATGCATTGACAGTTAATTAATATGTATTAATATGGAAACACCAGCTTTGTCTTTTTTAAAAAATCTAAGTTACATGGTCAGAAAATGGAAATAACCTATTCCTCATTCCAACCAAAAAGCACCTTGCAATTCAAATGACAATATATGCAAGTAATAAAATGGGAGACTTCTTTAGATCCTTTTTCCTCCACAGTTAAGCTTGTTTTTAATCTTATTTATATTACCTTTTGTTTCTGCAGTGATGGTGCAGCCTGAGGGCACAGTTTATACATTTATATCTCCATAGAGTAGCTGGGAAAGTGCAGCGTTAGATGTGAACAGTTTGGATCTTCAGATCTGGCCAGCAGCAGCCAGCTTGCAGTAAGAATTATTTCTCCATGTATGGGGAATGAAGGGTTTACCCCAGTAACTGGCTGAGCTCTCTGACTTACATAAATACAGTTGTAGAAGGAAGTATTGCTGTGTCCAGGTCTGTTTAAAGGAGTAAGAGAAGCTGCTGCTTCTGTAGGGCTGGCAGGCATCTGCTCTCAGAGGGTGGTTCAGCATCTGTTTCTGACTCTGATGTTGTGATGTGCTCACAGCTCAGTTTTTGCCTTCCTTTCATGAGCTTTTTACCTTTTCCTTAGGTGCGTAGGCAGCACATGGAGCGCTGTCTGACTTTCCTGGTGGATGAGCTCAAAGTTATTGATCCTGTCGAAGCAAGGAATCGCATCTTTTTTGTTTCAGCAAAAGAAGTTTTGAGTGCCAGGAGACAAAAGGCCCAAGGAATGCCAGAGGATGGTGTGTAGCAGCAACTCCTGCTTTTCCTCAAATACAGAAAACCACTATAAAAGCTGATAAATATATTTAAGATGCAGTCCCTGCTGTAAGTTACTGCTGTCTCCCTTATAGTGTGTTGTTTCACAGGTGGAGCACTTGCTGAAGGATTTCAAACAAGATTCCAGGAATTTCAACATTTTGAGCAGATATTTGAGGTATTTATGATGGGCTTTTTAAACTGCCTGTTTGTTGTTGTAAAGGTAGCTTTTTCTTATGCTTAGCTTAATTATACTGAGCATTACCCATATTAGCAAGTGGAGGAGTGTAAGGTATTTAAACCATCTGCGGCTTTGCCTTTTCTGTGAGTTCTGTTCATACCTTCTCACCTTGAGTAGCAGATGGTTTTTGGAAAGGAGAATTATATCGGTGAGGGAAGGGACCAAAACTCTTAGCTCGTGTTTTGAGATCTCAAGACCAATATAGTCTATATAAGAAGAAATTGTGGTCTTGAAAAATGTCTATCACTTACAGCCACATGCTGGTGAACGTTCACAGTAAGAAATTTAGTTTCATCAATGTAAATCTAAACATTTGCTGTCATTTCTAAAGCCAGAGTTTTGAATCTATCACCATTATGTACCTCTTAGCTCTGTTGCTCTGATCATTAACACTCTCCTTGCATCCTTTGTGCTGTACAGAATCCACCCTTCCACCTTGGTTTAGCCATATTCATAGTTGGAGTTCACAGTTTCTACAGCAGTTGAGTGGTTTCTTTGTGATAGGATCCATTTGACTTGGTAAATTTGATAACTTTAATTAACTAAAGCCATTCTTGGATATCTTAAGAAAACCTCTTGGGTATCCCTCAATGGTTTTGTACATGAGTATTTAAAAAAAATCAAACTGTCTCTGAAAAGTCTTTGTTCTTGCATTACAACAAACCCATTTAACCTTAGCAAAGCTGAATTATGTAATGATGTATGTATATGAGAAAGACTTCAAATTAATAGCTTGATTCGGTCTTGCATAAGCAAGAAAATGTCAGTCTAAATTTAATCCTTATCCACACTCTTGTGATAGGTGACTGAAGTGTTGAAATGATGGGTTCAGGGTACTGGCAGGGCCTGGCTCCATGAGACATGACGTTTCTTGTGTCACTAGTTGTAGTCAAACATGAATATTGTTTGCAATTTTTGTCCTCAGAACCATAGTAGGAAACTTAAAGCCAGCAGAGAAAAATGGAAATTGAGTTTCTAAATCAGTTATTGTTCTTTATTGTATTTTGCCATCTGCTATACCCAAAGCTTTTTTGACAAAATCTCTTATAATTACAGTTAAGCACTCAACACTTAGAATATTTCAATATGAGGATGGATGATGATTTATTGAATGATGTGATGCTGTCAGCTCTCAGCACATCTGTAAATCAGATGTCACAGACTCAAGCTGGTCACCACAATGAGAAGTATCTGTCACAGGATCACAACCATGACAAGTTTCTGTGGCAGAGTCTGGGACAAGGAACAGCACTGCATGGCTTTAAATCAACCTTTTTTCCCAGTGTGTTACATTTGCTGCACACCTGACTCCAACAGTGAGAGTGGATTCTGTAGTGTTTTTTCCCCGCTCAGCTGTCTTTCATCCTAAAATAATTTTTTATGGCTTTGAATAGGGGTGTGATCCCATCATTTAGAGAATGACAACTGTGCTGAATTAAGGTTGCCAAAGCAATTTAAATTTTGAGTGCTTGCTGTTGCAGCCTCTTTCACATTCAGGTTTTGTGGCACTTTTCTAAGTTACAGTGGCAGTTTATGTGCTTTTAAAGTAAGGCTGAGACTGAAATGGTTTACCAGGTCTGAAGTTTTCAGACCTAATACTCACATTTCTGTTGCCTGAGTGGATAAAGTAGCTGACATCAGCATACTGTTGTCATCAGTTCTGCCTGCTAGCTCTAGACTCTGCATTAATGAGGAATCTCAGGCTGAAAGGAAAACTTTCTGTGTGAAACCCTCGCTGATACTCTGCCTTGTGCACTGCCAGACCAAATGCAGATGCTGTGCAGCCCTGAGTGCAGCCTAAGCACTTCTGCCTAGAGCACTTTGCATTCACTCTGTTTCCTGACAGAGGAGCTGCAAATCCCAGCATCTGGGGTTACATTCCAGTGTGTGAAAAGGAAGGGGTGAGGGCACAGATGCTTCTGTCTGTCCTCATCAAACACTGACTCCTCCTCTGCCTCATCTGTCTTGCCTTTAGCTCCTTGTCCTGTGCCCTCCTCTGACTTCCCAGACATCTCTCACTTTTCTGTCCAACTTACATCTCTCAGTAATCTGTCACCTCACAGACCTGTCCACGTGTGCCTTGTTCTCCCTGGCTGTTACCTGCTGGGTTTGCTCCTCCTGGATTCTCTCACCCTGCTTTCGTCGTCACTAAAATTGG
Organism: Chloebia gouldiae; assembly: GCA_003676055.1. Taxonomy (NCBI): domain Eukaryota; kingdom Metazoa; phylum Chordata; class Aves; order Passeriformes; family Passeridae; genus Chloebia; species Chloebia gouldiae. The sequence goes on from QUSF01000026.1 coordinate 4,130,517, forward strand.
ACAGCTTTTCCCTCTTCTCCATATGGGCTGAGAAGAGGAACTGTTACTTCTCCAGTACTTCCACATTCCTGATTTTAGTATCACTTCCCTGATGGGAAAGCCTGTTCATTCCAGGACTGATAAGAGCTCAGTATAGATAGAATCTTAAAAAAAAAATCTAGAAACAACCCACCAGTGCTAGTTAGTTGTGATATGAGAAAAACTTGGACTAATTTAGAAAGGCTTGTAAGATTTATGTAGACTTCTGTGTGAGGGCAAAAATCATTCTGAAACTAGATGAAACATGTTTGTCTACAAAGCACAGGGTGGTTGAAGTTGCTAAAAAAAACAACTGGTGCAGGCATTACTAGAAACACTTTTAAGCAGTGGAAAATTGGGATTTTAGAGATTCTTGTAGTAGCTTTAAAATGTGATGCTACTATGTCAGCTGTATTGCAGCAAAGGAAAGGAGAGAGGCAGTCTTAAAGTATTAAATTCTTGGATCAGTGGTGGATTTTTATACTGGGGAATAATAGAAAGTGGTCAGTGTCTTTCCTGCAATTTTACACTGAGGTACATAGAATGCCTTATTAAAACAGCAGAGAAAAGCCTGGAGCCTGCACTAGAGCATATCCTACATAAAATCAGCCCCACCATGCCTTAGGTTGGGGTGCTTCTCAAGTTTCTGAAAAGTACTGGCAGCAGAAGTGCTGTGGGGAGCAGTGGAGGAGGGAGGCAGAGTGGAGGAGTACTCCTGGCTGGCAGAGCTGGAATGAGGCAGCTGCTGCAGAGCCCTTCCCCATCTCTGCCCAGGGGTGGGATGCAGAACACACTGGCACTAATGACTGTGCTGTGATTCTGGCAGTGGGCTGGAAGGTAACTGCTTCTGGTTAGACTGTTGAAACATCTTGGTTTCAGTAAATATTTATGTACAGACTAACAGCAAAACTGCTGTCCCCCTCTTATCTTTCCCCATTGTTTAACTAACCTTTGTGTTTTTCCTAGTGCTCTAACTTGGATTTTCTGATTGTGTTGTGAGTGATTGTCATCCTTTTATCTACCACATACTAACGTTGGGAAGACTCTGCTCTGTGCCTAGTCTAGCTCTTACAATGTGCTGATATTTAAGAAACTCTGGCCTTTCATTGCTGATTTCTAGATCTGCTTCATCGAGGAACAGGGACTGTTTTACCCATTTTGTTTATTTTGTTTTAGGTAGCTGAAATTTGTAATTACAGCATATGCTAAAGTCATAGGCAAGTCCTCTAAAAGCAGTCCAAACCTCTGCCATGAAAGCTGAATCCACAGATGGAGAACAATTTTAAAATCCTATGGATCTGGTTTAAGGAAGTCAGCTGCTTGCTTTCTTCCCCTCAAACACAAGGGTTCCTCAGTCACTGTCTTATATTTCTGAATTGCTGTTCAGTATTGAAGATTGATTAGAAATTGTATCATTAAAGCATTTTCTGCTTACTCATTTAGCACTTCAATAATATGCAAACAAGCTGATATTTTAAGGACTACTTAAATTTTGTTTATCCCATAAGAAAACCCTTGTTTCTTATTCCTAATTGTATATATTGTTCCTGGATGGTCAATATTGACATGAGAATGTCAAATTCTATTGACAGAATTGTCTCTTGAAAGTAAGACTGTGTAGTCTAAATAAAACTCAAGCCAGGCCATATTGCTAGCATTCATAATTGACATTTGTAGTTCCAAATAGATGGTTTTGAAAATTTCCTGAAGAGATAGATTTATCTTATGTATTCATCTGAGTTTCTTTTTTTTTTTTACATTATTAATTTATTTTAAAATAATGAAAACCTATGCGCATTACTGTGAATGGTCATGAAGGCAGATTTGCTGCTATAGATTCATTTGAGATTTCAGTTTCTGTTGTCTTTTAATTTCTTTATACTTTCTCCCTTTTTACTTCCCACTGGTTTAAGTTCATGGTAAAGTTGGCAGCATATGCTTTCTGACAGTGAAATTCCTGACGGTGTTGGCATGGAATTGCAGTAATGTGTTGTGGCTTGGGCCCCTCGCAGGAGTGTATCTCGCAGTCAGCCGTGAAAACCAAGTTTGAACAGCACACTATCAGAGCTAAACAGATAATAGATACTGTGAAAAACATTATGGACAACATAAACGTTGCAGCAGCAGAGAAAAGGTAGGTGGGGTGGAGGGCTGGTTGGATTTGGTTTGTCCAGATCATCTGAGGAGCCATTTCTGGGCTGGTGATTTTCCTGGGCCATTATGGACTTTAAAGTTCACTTTTTCTGCTTGGTAAGAAACAGACAATTTCCCTGGTATGTGAATATGTCAGTCTTACCATTGTTCACTTGCCCACTCAGTTCTGTTCTTGGTCTGTGATTTCTGTACAGGGATCTTTGGTGTACAGAGTTTGCTTTGGTGTTCTTTATTACTGATTTGCAATCTGTGTGTTTCCAAACATTTTTTTCAGAAATATTTAAAATGTGAAGTTTTAATGGTATCCATTAAAACTTCATGAAGTTGTAGTGGTATCCAGCATTTCAGAGATGATATTTGGGCCTACGCTACTTTCATTCACAGTTACAGTGAAGAAGAAAAATGGAAGGTTGTAGATGCTTTAATTTGCAAGTGATTAGAATACTGTAAGGAATGAGATGAGCCCAGGCTAACAAAGGCTTGTCCTCTGGCCCTTTCCAGATTGGATCCTTAAATATCCTTATTCTCTTTTCACTCATGTAATCCTTTAGTGCTAATGATAGCAGCTCATCTGTTCTGTCTGGTAGCTTCATGTATCCTTTGAGGGTTGCATATGTGTACAGTTTTTCCTCACTTTTGTTGCCACCTTGTGTCTCTTGTACACAGTGAACTTGCTGTCACGATTAATCCTTCCCATCCATCTCCTTCTTGCCTGTCAATAACGTGTCTTTGTGTTTCAGCAGACTTCGCTGGGCTGTCAAACACTCATCCCCCTGAATATGTCAGTTTTTGCAGACTGGCTGTTTACATACTGACTTGTCTCACGTTGTCAGATCCCATGAAAACATGCTGTGAAATGTTTGAAAATATTCTGATATTCTGCTTCTTTCTGTCAATTGACTTAACCAAAATGTGTGTGGTGATGCCTCTTAGTCTGAATTACTGTTTGTTGTTTCTGTTGGCCCTTCAAGAGGAAATTGCTCGAGGTTTTGAAGAATTTTTGCTTAAGTGATAGGTTAAGGAATTCTAAAGAGACTTGTTTGTGACAAGGTTGGTTTCTGCCACATCCCCTTTGCTTTGCAGGGTCATCAGACCCACTGTTAAGGAGTTGTTGAGTTCTGTTTGTGAGCAGCAGTTTGATCAGATTTATCCTTTTTTAAAATCAGGGTAGATGAGTTATTACAGGCTTCTTATTCCCCTCACCTTTGTTAGTTGTAATTATGTGACAATACAGTGATAACAATTCTGACTCTAAATGCTGGTTTTGAGTTGTGTTAGCTCAGCACAGCCTTTGAATGCTCGTGCACATGGAACTGCCATGTACAGGGATTCCCCCTGGCTGCTCAGAAACCATCAGCTGGATGATCCAGGCCTGGTTAAGGGCTTGTTTCCTTCCTGGGGGAATACATAGTGGTGATGGTGATTTCCTTTCTGCTGGGTTAGAGTCCATTCCATGGAAGAGCGAGAAGATCAGAAGGACAGGCTGGACTTTGTGAGAAATCAGCTGAACATTTTGACAGAAGACACCAAGGAAAAAATCAAACGCGTTACTGAGGAAGTTGAAAATAAAGTAAGTAAAGGCAGTGGGAACAACTTCTCAGACCCAGGTGTTGCCTTCTCTCTCAGACAGCTCCTTTTGCACCCCACCCATCTCAGGAAATGTGTTTGAAATGTCAGAATGATCCTTTTTCAGTTAAAAAAAGAACAAAAGCTTAAAATGGCAATCTTTCCTGACTGTCAGGTGATTGAGTGATTTCTTGGGACAGTTCATGCAGTAGTCTGTTCTCACTCTGTCTGGAAAAAGCAGGAGAAACATTTTATGTTTCCTGTGTTCTTCCAGGTCTCCGCTGCCATGACTGATGAGATTTGCCGGCTTTCTGTCTTAGTTGATGAATTTTATTCTGATTTTCACCCTTCTCCTCAAGTATTGAAGCTCTATAAGACAGTAAGTTTTTTTGAATGGTTTGAAACCAGGCTCTTTGTCTTTCCCTTAATTTCTACTTCTGTATTTTCATAAATTGCATAGATTTTTTGTGACTTTGAGCATTGCAGGATTTTTGTTTCCTGACATGTGCATAGCTCTACCCAAAACTGATAAAGGTTGAAAATACTTTCTGGTTTGTTTTTGGAAAGAAATTAATTTTTTTCAACATCTTTTTAGTAGTACAGTGGTTCCTAATTTCAAGTCTTCACTTCCAGTAAATAAGATTTTGCATAAATAATTTTCACTACTCCTAAAATGAAATTAATCCAAAAATAAAACGAGCTTGCAAATACTCAACACTTCTCATAAAAACTGGTTTGGGTTTTTTTTAACTTTTAGAAATTCCTCCTCAAATTTAGTGCTTTAAATTAAAGCACAAATACCTGTGTTTGCCTCTTGTGCTCAGACTTTGTTGATAATGCTGACTGCCACAGCACCCCCTTGGTGTCACAGAATGTTCTGAGTTGGAAGGGACCCACAAGAATCACCGAGCCCAAGTCTCACACAAATGGGATCAAACCCACAACTTTGGTGTTAATAGCCCCATGCTCCAACCAGCTGAGCTCATCTCAGGCTGTTCCAGCCTAGCTGATCACCTGGGAGTGCTGCATTTTCAGGACAATCTGTGCTGGTTCACCTCAGCAGAGCATCCTGAGCAGGCCCCCATGGGAGTTGGTGGCATGGGTTTGTCCTTGTGCAGAGCAGTGGAATTGGCTCCCATCAGATGACACAGTAAGGGCTTTGCAGGGCAGTAGGTGGTGGTTTGCTTTTCACTGTCACAGTGAAAAGTACAGACGTCTGTGCCTTTTAATGTTTACAGTTCTAGGGAAATCTTTCCTGTGTCACTTTAGTTAGGTTTTCAGTCCCAGTGTGCAGTTGGAAAGCATGGTATTTCCATGGAAACATGCTTTTCTTCCCACTGTAAATAACAGTGGTTAGTGGGCAAGTGTTCCTGCTCCATATAATGTAACTGAATGGTTAAATACAAACTGATGAGCTTGATTTCTTTGTAACACTTCAGGAGCTGAACAAACATATAGAAGACGGTTTGGGAAAGAACCTGGCTGAGCGCTGCTCCACTGAAGTCAACCAGTCAATGCACCAGTCCCAGCAGGAGATGATTGGTAGGAGGAGGGAGGAGGAATGGTAACACTTCACATTTAAAGGAAGGCAATTAAGAAAATTCAGTTTTAAAAGAGTTTTCCTTCTGATCATGCTTAACATTGATGCTATAAAGGAAAAGCCATAGACCAGGACTGAGTGTTTAGCTCTGTTTCTGGTACTAACCAGTAACAGATGCTGAAGGAGAAGAATAATGAACCAGGGAAAATATAATAATCCCTCTCCATTTTATGGACTTCTGAGCTGGTATACTGCATCTGGATTAGTGGCTTAAGCAAGTCGTAATGGGCCTGTCCTTTGGAAACTATCTAATCGTTTTATAAATGCATTTAAAATTTGGCTTCAACAGGAGACACACCAAATATACTAATTAGAGCATTAGAAAATGTTCCTGTAGTAAAGTGCTCTCCCTATGTTCCTCCAGACCCTGAAAGCAAAACAGTTCATTTCACAAAGGATTTGTGCACTCCCCTTTTTGTTTTTCTTTATAAGTAGTAACTATTGCACATCCATCTCTATTGATCTGGTAATAAAAGATTCAGAGGAAGATTGTGAAATTATGTGAACCTTTCTGTCCTCTTATCTAATAATGTTGTCTTTTCTGTGTGGCATGATGGAACTGTTGGATAAATAGATTTTTTTTCCTACTCCATCCTTATCTTTTGACCACTGGTAGACATCTTTCAGTTAATTTGAATCCTTTTTTTCCAGCAGTGTTTCCTTGGTGAGTTGATTTTCATGACTGTTTTCTTGTATCAGAGCAATAAATTCCCTGCTCTGTTTGGGTAATCTTGCTGAAATGGCATTGATTTTACAAATAAATAAATGATGAACAGATCCATTTAGATTCTCTGAATTGACAAAGCTGATCAGCAGTGCAGAGGTACTGCTGGCGAACATGCTCTTCTTGCAATGTTAACTCATCTCTACTGTTTGTTCTTTTTTCTAGAAAATCTGAAACCATTGTTGCCTTCTAGTGTTCAGAATCAGCTCCACTTGCTAATTCCATGCAGGAAGTTTGATCTTAGCTATGATCTAAACTGTCATAGCCTGTGTGCAGATTTTCAAGAGGATATCATGTTCCACTTTTCTTTGGGATGGACTTCTCTTGTAAACCGTTTCTTGGGTCCTAAACAAGCTCAGAAAGTACTTCTGGGATTAGCAGATCCAAACCTAAATGTGAGTCCTTCAGAGCTTGGGCTGGTTTGTTTTACCTTGATGAGAATATATTGATTTTTACTCTGTGCCAGTGCTATTTATACACTTCCTGCTACCTTTCCCTAGATCCATTGTGTGAAATATTTTTGGTGTGGGTTGTTTATATTTGATTATATTCAGGGTTAGAATGGAACTGAAAACCTCTTAAACTTTCTGCAGCTGTTACACAAGTTGGTTTTCCTTTGGATTGAGCCCTTTGAGTAGCCTATTCCATTTGTAACATTTGGATCCTGAGGTCCAAACCAGCCCTACACAGACCCTTATTCTCTGTTGGGGGAACTGTCAAAGCCTCCATGGCTCCTCAGGAGTCTTGTTCAGATTTCGCTGCTGAAGGGTTTCCTCCAAGTAAATCAAAACCTGAATATACGAAAATAAAGCCCATCTGTGTAGTTCCCTAATGCTTTTGACTCAGGCTGCCATGTTCCCATCTTCTAGATCCCTCGTCCTTTAGCCAGCACCCCGTCTGCCACCAGCCTTCCCGCCATAACCCCCGAGAGCGTGCCCCAGGATGAGTTCATGGTTCCTTTGGTGTTGAGTTTAGCCTCGCTGACATCCCGGACCTCCATGAGCATCATCGTTGTTGGTGGAGTGGCAAGTAGCATTTCCTGCTGGAAGGGGTGGCGGGGCTGAGCTGCTCTGTCCTGCCTGGGGTGTAACACAGAGCGTGCTGTGGACTTGACACTGGGCCAGGTGAGCACGTGCAGTGCCCTGGATACCCACAGTTAGTTCGTAGTGAGAAACCAGGCTAATCCCTCTGAGGATAGCTGGGTGTATTCTCTGTGCCCTAAGTCTGTGTTCAGTGCCTGAATTAAATGGTGATCTGATGGTACCTCCTTCAGTTTGAATTTAGTTGGAGCTTTTCTTCTTCCTTCATGAAAGAGCAGCAAGCTTCTGTAACCTGCACATTCTCTGTGCCACTGGAGACCAGCTCATGTGAATGTAGCTGTATTGCTCTGCAATAATAATACGGAAAACATTTGTTTTCTTAAACAAGTCCAGTGAAAGGGCTATGGAGATTATTTTTAATATATGGGTGGAATTAGCTTTTATTCTGTAGGGTGACTTATTTAAGCTAATGAAGATTGTATTTTTCAGATCTGGAAAACCATAGGCTGGAAAGTGATCTCCTTGTCCCTGAGCATGTACGGGCTGCTGTACCTGTATGAGAGGCTGACCTGGACCACTCGGGCCAAGGAGAGAGCCTTCAAGCAGCAGTTTGTGAACTACGCCACCGAGAAGCTGCAGATGATCGTCAGCCTCACCAGCGCCAACTGCAGCCACCAGGTGCAGCAGTAAGTGTCACACGGGCTGGCCCCTCACTGCCACAGGCCATTGTCACTGGCCCTAAGTGATGGCACCTCTAGTGTCCCTTGGCACTTAGTGGGAGGGGGTTTAAAATGCCCACCTGAAAAGGCCAGTGCCTGCATCTGTGTGTGGCTGTGTGTGGTGCTCTCAAGATGGTGACTCTTTGTCCAGCAGCTTACAGTAGGCATATGAAAGATTGTTTTAGTGAAGGCTGAGTTGCTCTGTCCTTGGAGTCCTTGGAAGGATGAGCAGAGCTTCTGCCCCAGGGGCTGCTATGGGCAAGTTCTGAGCAGCCAATCCTGGCTCTTCTGCACTGCAGGAGATGAACTTGGCTAGCCTTTCTGAACTGTTCCCTGAGCTACACAGGAGAGGTGTTCTGCACCCTGTGGGCTAGAGGGCACATTAGCAGTCCTAATTTTCTGAAATAATAATTCAGTCAAAACACATAGTTTCAAGAAGCAGCTAGTGAAGACAGGCAGACATTACTTAGCAGAGACAGGCAGGAAAGTGTTTTGGAAAGAGAAAACAAAAAAAAAAAGTAAGTGAAAAGTTAAGCTTTGGTAGAGGAAAAAGATCCATCCCTGTGTCCAACAGCTCTGTGAGGACATGGAAGAGCTGCACTCAAGTGCTACAGTAGAGAGGAGAGGGTGCTTCATCTCCTGCATGAGAGCTTGGGTGCTGGGCCCAGGCTGGTAACTGGGTTTGTTTTCCCTTCGTTAGAGGAGGAGTCTTGGAACAGGTTGGGATGGGCAGGTCTGGAGCACTCCTCACCTGCACAGGGCTCATGTTCCTGTGAGCAGGACACCGAGTGTGGCACAGGACTCTGAGCTTGGTGGTGTGGGGCTACTCTGGCACCTCCTGTCACAGCCAGAGCCCCATCTCAGACCTGGACCTGTTAATGTTCTATGAAAATGGCCAGGCATTGTAGGTGTAGACTGAGGTACATTTGGTGTGTTGAGGGTTTCTTTTTCTAATTTAAAAAGTACCCAGTTCTGCTTTCTGCTATTCTGTACTCCCTTAACAGCTGGAGGATTTGATTGCTGTGTTCTGCACACTGCAATGCCATGAGATTTTATTTCTTTTTTTTTTTTTTTTAGCATAGACTTCTGTAAATCATGATTATAAACTTGTTCTTGCTTTAGGGAAATGGCCACTACTTTTGCTCGGCTCTGTCAGCAGGTGGATATTACTGAGAAAAACCTGGAAAAAGAAATAGCTAGGCTTTCCAAAGAAATAGATCAGCTGGAGAACATACAAAGCACCTCCAAGCAGCTGAGGTAAGTCTTGGTGTGACTGGCCACAAGCATCTCTTAGCCCTGCTGACTTCAGAGTGATCAGTGCTTGCTGTTACTCTGGAGTTGAACTAGGTTAGCTCAGGTGCAGGAGATGCAAAGATACCCTGAACAGCTCTGGTAAGTTAAATAAAAGTATGCTGCTGCCTCAGTGAATCAGCTAATTCTCCAAAAATATTATTTCTTAGATCATCTTTACCCTTGTCTCTCTTTAGTGTGGGAGACAGGCGTTTCACCAGAATTTTAGTCTCCTGTTGATAACTTGAGGGTGGCACTTTCCCAAGTCCCCCTCCCCAGAGCAGAGCACGAGAGCAGCTGTGCTGTTTTGAGTCATCCAGTGCAGTACTGGTGGTGCCAGTGGTAGGTGTTTGCAGAGGAGGCACTTCCAGCAGTTGGTGGTTCAGGGACTTGGAAGCAGCCCTGGCTGTATTTTCCTGTTCTTTGCACTTGCTGAAAGGTTGCCCTGGCTCTGGGCTGCTGCCTCCTGGCCTTGGGTATCCACCACTACTGAAGGTGAACATCTGCCCCCACACACCCTTTCTCTAAAACCTGCATTTATGTTTTCTTAGTGGTGGGGATGTGAGTAGATGAATAGAAATGCAACATTGATATCAATCCTGCCTTTTGGATGTTTGGGCACTGAAGTAAATCCCTTGCTTTTGTTTGTTTTACAGAAATAAAGCCATTCACCTTGAGAACGAACTAGATCGCTTCACAAAACATTTTCTTCAGAAGAGTAAATAAAACATCATTGTGAACCTTCCCGGTGCTCCTTTGTAGGGCAAAGTAGAAATTTTACAGATGACACTTCTATTCTATAAAAATGATTTATATTTTTAATGTTACCGTGGTGACAGTTGTAAAACTTGGACTCTGATGGTGAACTAAATGGAAGAGCTGTGGTACTCGAGTGTTACGTTCGTTTTGCAGATTTTGGGTTAAAATTACCTTTAAACACTAAATTTTTTGGGCACTTGACAATAAAACCCCAAATTCTCACTGGTTTTCATGAGTATGTAGCAGTGGCAAGTCTCACTTCCTGGCATCCAGGACCTTCCACAGGGAAAGAGCTGAGCCCAGTCTCCTGCTTTCAACTGCTTAGGAAGCATCCAGGTATGGAGGGTGCTGGTTTTCCATGTGGGTGTGATTTTGTTTAGTGAAGTACAAAACTCTGGCATGGGAAAGGACTCCTGATATGTTTGGAAAGCGGTAGCAGAGATGAGGGTGAACTGCAGTAAGGAAATGCAGTGGGCTCAAGGCTCCTCTGGCTACATCCTTGAGCCAAGGATGACATAAAAGTGAACCTATTTCTTGCAGTTGGTAGAGCAGTGGGGTGGTCCTTGGCCTGTGAGCACATGGCTAGTGCCAGGCACAGCAGGGTGTGCTGAGATGATGTGGGCACGATTGGTTCAGGTTGAGAAGAGGCTCAGGGTGCCAGGAGGGACCTGGAGCTCCTGTTGCTGCATTCAGGGAGCAGGACATGGTGAAACTCCCTGCCCCCCCTCTGCTGTAGGACAGGTCTCCTCTAGGTCACACTCCAGGCAGCTGTGCTGGAGTCCTTGACCTTTGCCCACCTCCAGCAAAACATCTTTAAAAGCCTTCTGCTGTTGCTGCCTGCAGTCTTTCAACATCTACTTTTTTCTAACTAGACTTTTTAAAATTATTTTAAGAGAGGCCTTTCCAGAGTATTTATATATTTTTATGGCAGTGTTAATACTGACTGAGTTAAAGATTGAGCTCTAAGGTATAGGAGTTTGCTATTTTCAAGTAATTAAGGGCTGTCTCATCAGGGAATAGATGTAAGATGTAATGCTAGAGGTGTTAAGGGAAGATAGCAGTTCTCCAGTGTGTTCACGTGTTTCTTCTGACTGTGGGGGAAAGTGTGGCATCCACCCCTGAGAAACAGCCCAGCCTTGGTGTTGGTGAGGGCACAGCTGCAAATCAGTGCTCTGTTTGTGGAGCATTTGTATTGACAATGTATCAAGATAAAACTTTCAATGCATGTGTTTTACAGTTATTTATTAAAAAAACGTCTACCCCTTTGCTCTTTGCTAAGTTCTTTGGCAGCTCTGTCCCAGGTGGAGGCCTGCACATCACTCCCACAGGTAATGCAGATCCAGGACAGGGCCCAGCTGCTGCTGCTCCATCCCCAGCCCAGGGACACTTTCAGCCCAGGGGCTGCTCTAATACAACACCGACAGCTGAGCCAGGCTGGTTAAAAGCACTTGTTTATTGGTTACAATATCAACTCATGGCAACATCTTTCACTGAGCCACTGTACAAATACAAAGAAAAAGATCCATTGTGGAAAAAAAAAAGCTATAAACAAAGTTCATAGCAAGTGATTTTTTTTGTCACAGGGAAGTTTTTTTACAACAGCACTGTTAAAAGAACAAATGGCACAAGTCCCTGGTTTTTTAATAGCTTAAATAAAAGCTTTAAGACTGTTTCTGAATACATACATAATCCAAAGGCAGTGCAGAATCACTTCATAATTGGTAACATTACCAAAGTTTTCCAAAGTAGTCAGCAACAAGTAAAAACAAAACAAAACAAGCTGATGAGAGATGCTGGGAACTAAAGGCAAAGTAAAATTAAGCAGGTTTAGAAACACTTTGCTTTGGACTCCTTTGGATGTAATATGTACTACAAGTGTTCAGATGCTTTTTTTAAAAAAGAAAAAAAAAAAGAAAAACACAAAGAGAGCACCATTGTGTAAGTAAAACAAAGGCTTGAAATACCTAAGACTATTCCACCGAAGTCCATATTAGTTAAAACCTAAACATACTGTGTGGTATAAGAATGTCAGGCACATGTAATCTGTTATCATTTATATCAATTAGTAACACTGTTCACACATTTACCATAACAACACTGCATTAACATTCTGCATGTATTTTACATAACCAGCAATTGGATAAAAGGCTCTGGTGCCTCTGAAGTGTAGGAGGAGTGTGACCAGCATGCATGCCAGAGTACTGGATACACAGTGCACCATCAACCCATGCTAAGTACTTGGACAGGAAATGCTATCTCAAAACCAGCCATTCTGCTACACAACCATTGATACCAACTAGTCCAATTAGCCAAAACTCTCACCAACATCTTAAAGCACAGCACTAAACCTAGTGGAAGTGACAGTGTCCCCAGAGAGGACAGACTACAACTCTGGGAATGTTTTCACAATGTTTTCATTCCATCTTAAAGTAATTAATGTGAACTTCATCAAGGGATGAGCGGTTACACAACTGAAGGAAGGAGTCAACTGCTTCCACCCCGTGCATTACAGTAAGGACACACTGAGAGCTGCTGCTGCTCCAGCTCAGCTTTGCCAGGGCAAGGTCAGGCCCTGTCCTGGGGCAGGAAAAGCCTCTTTAATGCATGTTCCCTTTGGAGTGGGACAAATCCTGTCAATGCATGGAGCTGTCGGCTCTGCCAGCACTGCCATGGATCTGCAGCTCAGCCCAGCAGAGGACAGCAGTGTTGGGAAGGAAAAGGGCTGCAGACAGATGGAACCAGGCCACATTACTGAAGTGCATGGGCAAACATCAGCACAAAGCCACAGCAGCTTTCTGTGGTTTCCAGAATATCAAACTGCTTTCTCCAACAATTAACAGCCATCCAAGGCTATATGGGAACAAGCCCAGGCTGGGCACTTGCCTGAAGGGAGAACTCTCTATTGGAAAGTTAGATCACATTAGAAAATGCTGACAAACTCTACCAGAATAAAATAAACCTTGCCACACCAAGGACATGGTTCTGCTTCCCAAGCCACAACAGATTGCCTTTAGAAGAGAGGCTGGGCAAGAGTCACTGTGCCACTGTTTTGCACAATGCTTTTGGCTACTCCAGTTCTGTAATGACACAACTTATTTGAAATTCAGCTAAGGATGTAGTCTGGCTACAAACTTTTAAAGCCAGTGAAGATGTGCCCACTCATGCTGCAAGACCTGCTGTGAGCAAGTTTGCTGTCATGGTGCAGAGTCAGAAGTCACACAAGCTGCACACCTGGGCCCACGTCAACTGCAGGCACACACCAGTTTCTTTGAAATTCAAAGCTGGGGTAAAACCTATGGAGGGTCATTTTATTACCTTTTTTCTTTTAGGAAGAGCTTTTACCATAAAAGCCACCTCCACTTTAGCTGGGGCACCAACCTCCAGAGGTCCCTGCCAGCCATTGGAAGAAGGGAAGGCCACAGCCTGACACAGTACCTGTGGTACTGGAATCTGCAGGCTTGAAAAACAACCCCCAGCCAGGGCAGGAATGGAACAGCAAACATCACCTGGGCAGGATCTATCACAGCTTCCTAGAGGCTCCAGAGCCGTGCCAGACGCCGATTCCCCGCTGTGCTCAGGCGTTCCCAGGTCTCGTGTGCTGACACCGGAGCCCCTCAGACCTGGGGTGAGCGAGGAGCAGAGGCAGGCAGAGCTCTGTGATGCTGCTGGAAACCTCAGCAAGTAGTTGGCATTCCTTAGGATTTATTTTAAAAGCAGCTGAATCCAAGAGGCAACAGCCATCCAACAATGACAGTGAAGTTATTTGCTGTAATACCTGTACAAGAGCCATTACCACTGTTACAGGCTACCTGAACTGGTAAGAAAAGTTATATACAGCTGTAAAATTGGTTTTGGAGTTTCACAAGTAGAAACCAGTTTTAATACCAGAATGTAAAAATGGCACCTGTCTCGGCAAAGGTGTTGACTAGGAAATTGGTTCAAAACACACTTCTATGGAAAAGAATTCTTTTAGAAAAAGAATATTTTCTTAAAATTCCTTAGTAACAAATTTCCAGAATGATTCACTCAAGGCAGCTGTGAGTTAAAAAAAATAATCAAGTGCACCACTAAAAAATAAACTGAGTCTGCAAGATCCCAAAGAGCTGCTCACTTAAGAGAGTTACAAGAATTCCATAATAGTTCTATAAATGCAGACAGATCACAAAGCAAAACACTGAGGAATTCCTGTGAGACACAATACAGTGGGATTTTGGTCCTACACCACAGGCTGCTGTTAGGAAATGTTCCTTCTCCAGTATAAGAAGCGCCTTTTTCTTATTTTAAAAGTGAATTTACCGTGATTGACTGGTACATTTATTGGCACCTTCACCATTATAGACATGGTGAGTTTACAGGCACAGTCTGGAAGTACTGAAATTTAGGATTAAAAAATGTCAGAAACTTGACAAAAGTCATCGCAGCCAGAAAACCATTTGGATATGTTTTTACAGGATTCTGGGTCCTTCTCTTTCCTGCCCGACCCAGAGACACCCAGACTTCCCATCAGTTCCAATGAATGACGACTAACAGCATCTTCCAACCTGGTAATTTAAAATTCATCTTATCTTTAAAGTAAGTCACTTAAGAGAAGCCAACAGACTTAATTCTCCATTCCAAAATAGCCACAGATGTCCAGGTTCCCAAGGGAACATCCACTGTGAGTGCAGACATGCTGCCAGGCACCAAAAAGTTAAGCAACCTCCCTGAGCAGTTTCAAATGGGCATCAGTCACATGATTTTCCTGTCTCTGCACTGAACTGTACTTGGTGAGACTTCTAAGCAATTGACATCAAAATCAGAATCAAATCAGGAAAGGAGCAGAAATGGCCATTTACGGTGTTGGAGCTGCAGAACATCCGGCATCGTAAAACCCTCATGGCACAGCCCTCAGTGAGCACACGGAACAAGCACATATCCTCAAGGCTATCCTGGGAAGTTTTCAGGGGTCACACAGTAGCAGTTAAGTTACACAATTCCTTTGGTAATTCACACTGCACAGAACTGACAACAAGCACGTTTGGCTGTGGTGTGCTTTGGCAACCCCTGAATTTGGAGGGAAATTACAAGCAATTAACTGCACAGTTAAATCCTCTTTAGGAATTTAAGCAAAGTCCTCCTGAATTTCTCAGTTGGTGTGGAACAAGCAATCTGCATACACTGCTCTGGGCTCTGAGCAGCAGCCAAGTCACTGTGAGTGCAGATCAGCTGGAGCTTGTGAGGATCCAAACCTACACGTTTGGCCAGAGCTTAGCTGGCCACAGCACTCAGCCACTTGGCTTCTGTACCCACAGACTGCATGGAACAACTGATGCAAAAACCTGCAGGGAGGAAGCTAAAACGTCTGGATTTACTTTATATTCCAATTATTTCTTCTGTTGGTACAAGTCTACCTGGCATTAACTCCTTGGTGTTTGGAGGTCATGACTGCCAATGGATGAACCAGGAACCACTGTCTTGAAGGAAGAACCCTCCTGATCAAAAATAGGCAAGCAGGTCAAGAAGTGAGTGAATAAGGCGGTAGGTATTAACTGGGAGTCTCCAGGGCCTTTAAAAAAAATTCAAATGCCTTCCATTATAAAAAACACGTACATACCATTGGCTTCACTTTATCTACAGTAAATTCACAAAAACATTTAAAACAGCAATCTAGTTCACCCACTACAAAACTCAGAA
This sequence comes from Chloebia gouldiae, assembly GCA_003676055.1. Taxonomy (NCBI): domain Eukaryota; kingdom Metazoa; phylum Chordata; class Aves; order Passeriformes; family Passeridae; genus Chloebia; species Chloebia gouldiae. The sequence goes on from QUSF01000026.1 coordinate 4,146,060, forward strand.
GTGACATCTCAGGTTAAAAGCAAAGCTATAAATGTAGTTCCATAAAAAATGCAAACATTTCTTTACATACAGACAAATGTTACATGATTGGCTGCTATAATGTGTATATTCTGTTATGTACAAAAAAAAAGTACAGGATTAGCAGACTGAGCACAAGCAAAAACCCTTCAAGGACAATCTAACCAAACCACCAAAAACAAAAAGACTGGCTCTTAGTTTGTCGGTCACCATGATTATGTGTGCTGGCCCCTTTTAAAAAGTCAGTGATTTCTTCCCCCCTCCCCTATTTCTTCACTTGATTTTTTTTTTTTCTAGTTTACAGAAAGCCTTTTTGTGTAATAATCAGTGAATAGAAAAACTTCACCTGCAAATACAAGGTAGAAATGTTATTTCACAGCTATAGGCTGCAGCATTGATCTCTCCAGATCTCAAATGGAGAATGTACATGTTTGGCTCCCAGTTAATTCCAGATTCTGAGAAAACTGTCCCAAGACCCTGTAGCTACAGCCATGCCGTCATCAGTAACACCTAAACAGCTGACACGGTTGTCATGGCCAGCCAGGACACCTGGAAAAGAAGAAGCAATGGAAGTTTAGTGTCTGCAAGATGTCAAGGACTTCAGCTGTTACTCTGCTTTCCCAAGTAAATCTTAAGCATACTAAAAAAGATGCAAGATCTTAATTCTCCTTTTTGTCTTTACTCTGAGGAACCACACAGAACGTAACAGCCTTATCAAAAAACCCAACAATAAGGTATGTAAAAATATCTACACACAATATTGCCTCTATTTTTCTCTCTGCCCTTATGGCTCCTTTCTCTCCTACAAGTGTCTTCCTTCCTAGACAGGCTCTCTACTGGTTTTTCCCTGTTTTCTACAGTGCTGTCCACTGCCATCAAGCATTCCCAAAATCCAGTGTGATGTCTCCTGACAAAGTCCTGGATGCATTAACTACCTTGAGTTTCCCAAATTTTGCAAACCCTAGGGATTACAAATCTCCCATATATTTATTGTGACGAACGGAAGAGCAGCACCAGCCTGCCTCTGTCCTGCTTTGGTTATGTTTTCTCTCTAAGTCCTCTTGCCCTTGTCTGCTCTCCCAAGGTTCCTCATCCAGAAGTAGTAGAACTAAGGAAAAGGATTTATTTTCAGTCTGACCAGCAGAACTGATGTTCAGAACTGAACCAGGCCCAAGCATTTAGATTACTGAAAGAAGTGAGAAACAGCTGTGCTATAAAACATGCTGTGTCCTGACAAAAGTGACTGATTCAAGGACCAGAAGTTTCCACTTTCCCTTTCTCCCAACAGCAGGGAGTGCAAAGCCAAAAGACTCCTGTAGCTACATCTGAATTACTGCCACTCGTGGGTGCAAAATACAATGCAAACATGTAATTTTGCACTACTTAATTCCATACACTTCCATGAAATACGTTTTCTGTAGATGCAATTTTGCAGGGCATTCCTCAGCCTGCAGAGCTGGGATTCCCCATCACACAGATCTGTAAAGCCCAAGAACAAGCCTGCTCTCCTGACTCATTTACTGCTCACACCATGTAGAGGGAATTAAAATGCAGTGTAACTTCTGGAAAACACAACCAAATGCAATAAAAGGATGCCACTTCAAGAGAAAACAGCATTAACAGGAATCAAGCAGATCGACACCATCGGCACCAGCACTGGCAAGGCCCTGGCTCTGCAATCTGCAGGGATTTGGGCGGCGCAGGGCTGCCGAGGCTCGGAGCAGCTGCCAGCAGCCTCCTCACCTGCCCTCTCCCCTTTGAGGGTGTCCCACACGTTGCAGTTGAAGTCGTCGTAGCCCGCGAGCAGCAGGCGCCCGCTCTTGGAGAAGGCGACCGAGGTGATGCCGCAGATGATGTTGTCGTGGGAATACATCATCAGCTCCTGGTCGGCGCGCAGGTCGAAGAGGCGGCACGTGGCGTCGTCCGAGCCGGTGGCGAACGCGTGTCCGTTAGGGAAAAACTGCAAGGCGTGAGCGAGACACGGAGTGACACCAGGAACACACCCTGCTCGTGTCAGCGTCACCGTACCACACAAAGGCACAATGGTTTGGTTTAAGGAATTATCTGCATGCTGAAAAACGCCTGTATGCCGCCATGCAAGGGAACGCCTCTGGAGCAGTACTGGGGATACCTGAGTGGCTGGAATTAGTTCCCGTGTCTGCTGTCACAGGGGATGCCACTGACTCCTACAAAATGAAGCAAACCCCAGCTCTGCCCACCCTGGCTGAAGTGGAACACAGTGCTCCATCCTGAACTGGTCCAGCCAAGACAGAAGGCTGCAAACGAGCAATTCCGTTTCCTAAAAAAATCTACTCCAAATCCAAGTTATTCTCTTAACAGCGATAATGATTGCAATGGGAATGGAGAGAGCCCAGCACATGTCAGGGTCCAGGTCTAAGTATAGGAACTGCATTCTTGTACTTGTCATGTGTTTGGTATTTTCTCAGCCTTAACAATTTTTCATGTTTATCAAAAACAGATGCAGCTTCAATTTATATTTCTTTCTCTATTTACCAGAGCCTGGATCTTGCAGATCAGAATATAGTGTTACTATGGCAGAGGGGAAATATAATCCAGTTTCTAAATATTACCAAATGATTCCAGGGAATATTCAATATCAACAGTGATTTTAACTGCCTTCCAGAATATTTTGCTAAAAGCTCTTTTTGTTCAACAAAAAAACTTTAAGATGAGGATCCCTGGCTGTGTTGCACCCTCTCTGTATATTGCATTTATCTACAATTTTCAGTTTTTAACACATTGCCATGTTTCAAAAAGTTTCCCTAGTCCATTTTTTACTTCTTAAAAAGAGTGATGTCTCAGGTGAAAAACACAGGTGAAACTATTCCAGGGAACAGCGCAGTGCATCACAGAAAATGGCAATAATAATTCCATTAAAAAGTAGATTGTAAGTTATTACACAACCTTCTCCATTACATACAATTTAACATTCTCTACCCTAACTAATTGATTTTAAATCAAGGCAGCTCAGTAGACTCTAAGCTGAATTCATGCAAATGTAGCCTTTATCCTCCCCCTTTCTTCCCACATGGAAACAGGAGATCACTTACACAAACTGCATTAATGTCTGACACGTGGCCTGTGAACGACTGCCTGCACATCCCATCGCGGATATCCCAAAGCTTCGAGGAGGCATCACAGGCGCCCGAGACAAAAGTCCTCATGTCTGGACTCAGAGAGAGGCTCATCACATCTCCAGTGTGCCCAGTGAACGTGGTGGTCTGCTGGCCAGTTTCAATGTCCCACAAAGCACTGCAGGTCAAGTTAACACAACGTCTGTCATTATTTCAGAGTTCAAATTTTAAATACAAATTGAGGCACTGGAGAGAAAAAAAAATAAAAGGAAGAAAGAAAGAGGGGGTGGGGGAAGGCCAACAGAGCTCAAAAACTCACCAAGTGGTGTCTCCTGAGCTGGTGACAATTTGGTTGTCATCTAGGAAGCGACAACAGGACAAGTATCCTAAAAACAAAACAGTTGTGTAAGGACTGACCCAGCAGCAATGACTGAAGGTTAAAAAGCAGGAGCAGCACCCAAGTTCTCACATGCAACCAGAGCACAAGCAGTGCCCAGCCCCAAGCAGGGCAGCTCCCCTCGGTGCAGCAGCAGGTGAAGCAGGAGCACAGCTGACCTGTGTGCCCCGGCAGCTCCCGGCTCACTCGCACGTTGCCCTCCCTGGTTTTCAGGTTGTAGATGGAGCAGATGTTGTCCAAGCCTCCGCAGGCCACGTAGTTGCCCGAGGGAGCGTAGGCACAGGTCATCACCCAGGAGGACCTCAGGGGGATGGCATGCATCTGCAGAGACACAGCTCCTGGGTCAGAGCACACCACGGCCACTATTTGGGTTTACAACCCATCACATCCAACTCACTGCACTGTGCACACCCACACCTCCTGGGAGACAGATACCAGCAGGGCAGATTTACAGAATTTTAGTACGTTATTTTATAGCACAGCTAGCGTAAACTTAAACATTTACAATCTTCATTTATTCTAGTAAAGATTTCTCTGTCCAACTTTTTACATCTTTAAGCTATAGGCTGTTAGACAGGATGGCTGTTCCCATGGAGACTGTGTGGTTTACAGCAGAAAAGCTCCACTCCATACTACCTAAGCTTTCCCCTAACAGCTGTTTTTTTTCCTTCTCCTTCCTCTGCCCTCAAATGCAAAACACTCTTGTAAATTCAGAGGTTGTGTATTTCTATAATTCAAAACCAAATCAGTTTTAGAAGCAACACCACACAGGCAGAGAGCTACAGCTACTGCAGTGGGCAAAGTAAGAGTGAAAATGTTACACATTACTGTGTAATTAACTATTGCTTCAGAGACACAACCTACAACACATCACTAGTGCTCACCCAGCCATGAAAGGAACAAATAAAGATTGTCGGAATGAGAAAGACTGCTTTTGATTTTTGACTTGCAAACCATGGTAAAAAACAGACACAAACCCATCCAAACACACAACTTATACATGAATTATTGGTAAGGATTATAAATATCTACCTTATTTGTTGTATAACTATCCCAAATAATTAATTTTCCATCTTGCGAAGCACTGACTAGTAGCCTAAATATGAACACAAAATAAAATATGTTAATATAAAACCAACAAAAAAATCACAAAATAGACATACATCACTCATGATTATCAAGTGATTCCGAAGTTTCATAATTTATAACCCTTTGCTTTTTCATTTTTATCAATGAGGTGCATTTGTTGGAAAAAATCTGCAAAGATCTAGATCTCCATATCACCTGACTGAGGAATCCCATGGGGACTCATGACTGAAAATGAACACAAGCAAACAACTCACTAAAAACACATTTTATGAACTCTCCACACAACTGCTTTCATTATTCATATAACTACACAGTTACACAAAAACAAATAAGGAATTTAGGCAAAATAAATCTTGAGAACAGACTCTAGATGAATTCCTCTCCAGAGGGCACAATACAGAGCAGAACATGAGGCAGTGTTTACACCTCACTATCAGCTGCTCTAAAGGCAGCAAAAAAACCCTCTAAGTTACTTTTCCCACTATGTACAAAAGGATCTTTCAATGAAATAAAAATTTGTCAGTAAAGTTTTTAAATCCCTACCACAGAAGTTACATTTTGGAAAGTACAACATCCAACATTCCAAAAAACATGCCTCATCACATACTCTCTCTCGCTTCAACAGACTCAAAAACTTAAGTTAGAACTGAAAGAAGGAGAAAGCGAAATGCCTGTGGCAGGAACAGGCAGAGCTCTGAAGCCCCAGCAGTGCTGTCTGTGATCCCCTGCAAGGGCACCACGAGCTGCCAGGACCTGGCACAGTGCTGAGGGTCCCAGGGGAGCCCCAGCCCTGCCCTGGCAGTGCAGGCTCCCTGTACACACCTGGAGTCGGATCCCCAGTGCATGGCATAGATTTTGGCTAAGTGACCTCTGAGCGTGCGCCGGGTTCGCATCTGGATTCGACCCACCGAGTCCAGACTTGTTGTGATCTAAAAATAAACAAAACAAACCCCTGAGATACTAGCAACTATTTTTAATGCACAAGATAACAAAAATACATTTGAACTTTGATAGAATATTATCTATCTTGGCACACAACAAAAACCATTACAAAGTAGGATACTGGTGTACACCCAGCAACACTGACACAAACAGGTTTTTCAGAGACATAACACACTTCACAGTGGCTACAATGAAACTTCAGGAAGCTCTTTTAAAATACTTCTACTTTATACTATTTCAGATTATTAAATCTCCAAGTTTTCAATTCAATGCAATGAAAGAAAATGCTCCAGCATTCACTGCACTGTTACTTTTTAAAGCATGACAGAACTTTACATGCAAAATAATTCTGTTTCCAAAAAACTGCTAAAAGATGTTTATTTAAGTCTTTCTAAATATATTTAACACAATAAACATACTCAACTTAAAAGGTAAGCTGCAAGCAGGATCCATTAAGGTAGTGTGGGGGGGTTTGACTGGTTGGGTTTTTTTGCTGTTTTGTTTATTTGGGTTTTTTTGGTGGGGCTTTATACAGTTATTTAAAACTAAACAAATACACTGTATATTTCAAAAGGCTTCTTTCACTTTATTCTTTTAGTTACTGAACAGGAACATGCTAGAGTCACAAACTGATATTTTTATTTTTTTTTATCTCTCAAGTAACAGCCTACACAAAGAACAGGAACATACCTGAGCAAGAGTTGTGTCACTACAGGCTTTCCTGGCATCCTGAAACAAAAATGGAACAAGCTGAATTGGAAAGGCAACACTGAGCATCAGCTGAGAGGGTCTAAAGGAAAAGTAACTCTTGAGCTAAATTTCAACACACTCAAAGCCACACACCACCAACAACTGACATGCCAATATTCCTTCTGTCACCCTAATCTGTTTTATTGTGCAAGGAATCTAAAAAGCAATGGCACACAACGAGGGGTATTGGAGGAAGAAGGACTCAAGAAAGGCCATGCCCCAGCAGCCTTTGAATCTCCTTTTCTACAGACTATGGGATTCAAAGGCATTTGGAGCCATCCTGAAGTCCCAGTGCCTACCCTTTTCCCTGTACTCCTTCCCTGGGGTGGATGTGCTTGCTCAGGGTGTGCTGAGCACAAGGGAAGAACTGATCCACCTGGAAAAGCAACCACATATTATACAGGATTAGCAAGCTGTGCCACGTGAGGCTCTTGCACAAATTAACCCTCTTGCTGCCTGGGAGAAGCAGGGTGAAAATCAGCAGGCAGGATCCCAGGAGCAGGACAGACAGCAGGATTATCACAGCTTAGTGACGATGTACTTGACACAAACTGAAGGGAAAAAAATGGCCCAGTTGCACCCTCACCCATTTCATGGAATGGGTGGTGCCCAGATCGCCACACGGAGTTTTTTCCTTATCACAAACTCTATGGACACAGGAATTGTTTCCTGCAGATGATTCAACCTGACCTAGAAAACAAACTTCACTTTCACTTGCGTAATTCAGAGTCCCAGGTTGAACCCCTGGCACAGGTGAGCTCCACTGAGCCTCACCTGCACCAGGGATTGTGCAAGACCTGGCCTCAGTCCCAGCTGTGCCCGGCAGCTCGGGGCCCTTCCCAGGAGACAGAAACAGGCACGGCCAGCACCTCCTCCTGAGGACATGGCTTACACTGGCTGGAAGTTAGGCAGGAACTGGGCAGCACAAACTGAAGTTAAAACCATCAACAGGAGCAGCCACAGAACCCTCTCAACTCCTGGAAATTTCTCCAATTTGTGCAACCACTGAAGCAGTCACCCAAAAACGAAGGTGGCTCTTCACCAGCACTCTGTGTGTCCCTCCAAAGTTCAGTCTGTGCAGATTGCTCAGTGAGTCCCTTTGAGAGCAGGAACAGAAACATTTGCTTGCACATTTTGGAACTGCCTCAACACGTTCAGGCTGGGATCTTCACATTTTTTCAAGTTCTTGCTTGAGAGTTACTTGACATTGCAACTTTAACATTTCTTAAGTGTATGTTTATTTTGACCACCCTTTATAGCTCTCCTCCCAAAAAGCAAGCCTGAGAGTGGATTAAGTCATCTCAACTTATTTTTATAAAGTCTGAACTGCAGAAATATTTATAAAATGTTGACGTCTGGAATCAGGAGGGGTTTAAAATACCAGAGCAGTAAATCCCTTAGCACTCAGGACTTATTTCATCCACAGGAAGAAACACACTGGATTTTAAACGACTACTTGTTTGATTGTCCTGAAATAGTTGCAAATGTTCAACGTAAAATGAATTCTGAATGCAGTCTGAATGAAACAAAGCATTTTTTTCTGTTTAAGAGCGAGTTATTAGCAACTCCTATATTTGAAGCTGTCTAATATTTGCCATACAATTGGCAAAATGGCAGGAAAAGGAGAGTTTCAACAGGCTATTTTAATTTTTACCTTGAAACTGTATTTCTACAAATGCATAATTATAACAGAATCATTAGTGTCAAAACATAAAAAAGCTCCTCTATGTAATTGCAGGTTTTTCTCAGTTCATGCAGCAGACAATGCAAAATTTGTGAGAAAAATCTAACTGCTTTATCTAACTGCAGCCTCCAGACTTTCCTAGCAGACACTTCAGGTTGCAGTTTTTCCCCAAAACTACCTGTATTTTTTAAAATACAGTGTTATTTGTCCAAAATGTCTGGTTTGAAAGACACTGTGCCAAGTAAGCAACACTTCTAAAAATCATCATCCTCAATTTCAGTTCTCACAGTGAGGACACATGTATCACAGGGGAACTTCATTACAGACAGAACTAGGAATTAACTTCTACCATCAAGCCATCTGACAGATATCTGACAATTCACTGCTCAGTGTTCCAACTTCCTGCACTACAGGTTCCTGCAGTCTCAGGTTGTACAGTCTGTGCACAGACCAGAGCTCCAGCTGCAAGGAGAGGTGCCCACAGCATCTACATACTGCAAAAATAAAATTAACAGTCATGAAACACTTCTAAAATACTGCAGACTGAAGTCCACTGGGGAATCAACAGCTCTGCACTGCAGTGTCTACACCTTAGGATGCTGCTAGCTACAATCTTATCTGGACCTCACTTTTAGGCACAAAGCTGATTTTCTGTGATTACACTGTTAGAGGAAATAACAGACAAAACCCAAGAGTTGTCAAAAACTAAGAAAAATGGTAGCCATACATAAAAATCAAATGTTGTTAGTGACCTCATCTCTTTTCAGGAGTGCACCAGAAATAATTCCTGAAGATAACCAGCCCAGCAGATATTCCTGACACTTAAAAATCCCCATTTTTCAGATGCTGTTTCTATCCACTTACCCATGCCAAACAAAAACTGTGTAATGATTTAATAAGCAAGGTAAGTTGCCATCTCTTCAAATATGAAACTGAATTATTTGGTCATAAAGTTTCATGGACATTAAGTTGTCAGAAGTATTTTTAATTGCCGACTTATCCAAAGTTAGAATCAAGCACAAGGTATCCAAGCCTGCACTCAGATGCCAAGAGGCAATCACCAATTGCCCCTGCTGAGCCAAGGGACTCCAAAGGCAATCTAACCATGGTTACTCAGCTGCAGCTGACAGATCCAGTTACAAGTTTGGGTGGTAGAGTTACAAAGGAAATGTTAATTTGACCTAAAGCCACAAAATGGAGCCATTACCCAAGAGTACATCAGATTTCTTTGCTCCAAAATTTAAAACATAAGCAAACTTTCCTGCAGCACAGTCTAAGCCCTTTAACTTGCCTGGTGGCTCTTTCTTCCCCCAGTTTTGCATGACACCAGACTCACTGATTACCAAGTCTGAACAAAGACTTAACTGTCTCTCCTCAACATAACATCACGATAAAGTCTTTACACAGTAAGCAGAGAAGAACTGAAAAATTATGTACCCCTTTTAGCAATGCAATTCTGCAATAAAGCTTAAATTGGAACCAAAACAAATTAGTATTATAAGCTAAAAATTATTTGTATCCTCTACAGAGCTGGTGGAAGGGGCACAGTGCCACAGCACTGCCTGCTGCCCACCTTGTCCCTCCACAGTGTGTGAAGTGAGAACAGGACACGGAGCCTTGGATGGCACTGCTTTAACCTCAGGCTTCTCAGGGGTCACTTTTAGCCCAGGACAAAGCTTTTCTAAGACCCTTAAGCCAAACTTGTCATGCCTATGTTCTAGAAGTTTGCTGCTCCCTTCTGTTTCTAAAAACCCAGAACATAAAACTTGTAGAAACACATACACCCATAGCACCAAAACTCAGCAAACTTCATCAGGAAATAAAATTTTTTTCCAAGAAATATGACAAATTTACTTCACTATACCAATGGTTTTCTGACATTTACTCTAATATTCTAGGCTCTGCACAAGTTAAACAGGAACAACTGATAGATCTTTACAGTTTGCTCCCATAAAGGAGAAGTTTCATCATGGAAAAGAGGCAATTCACAATTCTTACTCTGATTTGGTTTCGCAGCTGCTCTGCCTCCTGCCGTAACTGCTCCAGCTCACTCATCTTCTTCAGCCTCTATTTCTCACACTCCACTGGTGAAGAAAACCTGCCAAGAAGAGGGAAGAAAGAGACACTGAAAGTTATTTTTCTCCTTTTTAAAAAACATAACAAAAAACCTAAGAATCTGTGTATATTTTTATTCAGCTTTTAGAAGGCTTCTAAATAGACATTCCCATTAGTACACCATATTAATGAATTTGGCAAGATCTAAGTGATTTCGATTCCTGAATTACCACGAAAAGCAGAATTAACTGAAGTCTATTTTGAATATAAAAGCAACTGTCAACAGAACCACCCACTGTACTTTATAAAGCTGTTTTGTAGCAGCTCCTGGCTCCCCCACCCAGAGATCTCTGTCAGACTGTGCCCCAGGATGGCAACACAGAGCAGAGGCTGCAGGAGCCCCCAGCACCTGGGCTCAGCAGGGCTGTGATACAGGCACCTTGCACAGGATATCCAGGGCAGACTTGGTTTTAATTAAAGATGAAATTTTTGAATCTTAGACTACAGCTGAAATAATAGATTGTCTCCACTTTTTTCTCATGTATTTTTTTGGCAAAACACAACAATATTTTAATTTCAAAAGCATCCACAGAGTGAGAAAGGATAGCAAAAACCAAGCCCTCCCTAAAAGCAGCCTTTTGCTGATACAGCCCTCTGCTCCCTAAAGCAGTTGTCATCTGAATGAGGACTCCAAGCAAACTTAATAAAAACTTAATAACAGTAAGACCACATGCAGGCAGACTTTCAGGTTAGTAAGCTTTTTTTTCAAATCAGATTTTTGCATTTGATTTTTTTTCAGTGTGTTGAAAAAAGTTTCCTCAGATCAATTTTTCAGGTTTTTTATTCCCAGCACAGCAGTGCATTCAAAGACCACTAGAGACCTCTTAAGTCTATTCACACACATGGAGACTTCAAAATCCTTGCAGTGAAAGCAACATCAGCAAGTAAATTGCTCACAGACAAGCCAGGCACTTATTTGTAATTTTTTCATGACAGAAAAAGCACACCAGAAAGGTGATGATGGTGATCCCATGATATTATATAAAAAGCCAAAACACTTCTAGCTTGTAGAAGAAGACAGACAAGTCAGACTACTGCTCACAAAATGAAAATTGAAGAAGGAAGGAAAAGAAGCAGGAAGAAGAACCCATTCAAAATGTTAGTCTAAGTTTCCTATTTACTCCACTGAAAAAATGGCCAAAAACCAGAGGAAAAAAGGTCACAGTGTGTCTGGTAAGTTGTAGACCTGTGGGGAAACCCCCTTCATTTGGTCCAGCTATTGGTCCTCTGCAGATGAGTACTGATGTGCCCAAAAAGGCTGACTCTGGAAAGGTTTTTTCATCTACAAAACACCCCATTCATAGATTTAGAAGAGTGAGTAATTTTGGTTCAAAGCAATTTGTAGTAGAACAATCATCCTTAAACTAACAGTTTATACAAGTGTTTGAGAGCTACAAAGTTTATTCTTCTCAAGAAGAAAAGTATCTTCACTAATTATTCATCTACTTCCTTTCAATCTCTGTGTTTGCCACAGGTATCACTTAAAGTCCATTTCAGAACCAACTCACAAACACAAATTAAGCTGGATCATCTCCAAATCAAAATACATCCTCATCAGTAAGAGGGATGGTGACTCAGCTCTAACTAGTATTTCCAGCTACATGTCAGCAAACTGTGAGGTTCACACATTTCCCTTCCTTAAACCTGTGCTCTGCTCAACTACAGAGATGTTGTAATTCATATGGGAATTCCCAAAGAGACTTCTCCATTTCCTACTGTGTTCCTTTTTCAGCAGCCCAGACTATTTAACACTGCTGAATGCACAGCAGGCATAACATACAAGCCATCTACATTCATGTCCAATTTCAAAGATTAAGCATTAAAAACATGACTTTAGCACACACATTAATCACACACCTTTACAGGCTATCGACTTTCATTACAACCTTAATGCCTTTAATGGGGATACCTCCATGAAACATAGTCCCACTTTCAGTTCTGACAGTGCCAAATTAACCTTTTCAGTATGATTTCCCCTTTTTATTCCAGAACCTGCTCAAAGGTAACACAGACAAAACAATGGTCTTAAAGGTCTAAAGCCAGCCAGCCATGCTGCCTGCCAGTGCTTATTAGTCTTGTGTGCTATTTTTAAAAGGAGATGAAGATTCCTGGCAGGGAAGTTGATGTATCTCTAATTTTCTGGGAAGGGAAGTCAATTTCTGCCCTGTGATGCACCACACACTTCAGTGCTCTGTAGACAGTCACTTCAAATTCTCACAGAGAATTACTGATCATAAAGAAAGTGACATTATTCACAACTGGAAGCATGCATGGCCAGTCACAAGCACCCAAAGTCAGGGCATTTTTCTGTTCAGAGGTAAAGCTGTGAGCAGATTTGAGAATGGGCTGTAGCATTGCACTGGCATTCAAAAACCATCAGGGACAATTCTGTACATCAAGTTAATGTTAATTAATGTCACTCATATCAGCACTGTTCACCACTAATGTCATTTCTGCACCAGCAGCTGCACAGCTGTTGAACTTCACAGCTTTAAATCGTGTTACGCTTCTCCAAGTTCTTACATGGACAAACTACAGAAGCCTTCTCACCCACCCACATGTCTTTAGTTTAAAAATAATTCTGAAGCAAATAAAAGGATAATGATCCTTCATATTTTTGAAAGAAACTTTTTTAGTAGTGGAAAAGCCCTAGCAGCACCATCATGTTCTACATCTGCAAAGCCTTAAGCGCTACTGCTCAGTAGAAATGTGCCAGTGGTTCAAGGTCAAGCTATACCTCAATGAGCAGAGCTGCCTTCAAACCAGCACACACTTCCACAAAATCCAGGCTCACTTTAGAACTGGCTCACTCTAGCTTTAAGCATTAAAGCTCTTTTCCAGTACACAGCATTTGAACAATTAACTCTGAGACATTAAGCTACGTAAAAACACCAAGATACTACAGTAAACAAACTAAGTGCAGTTCAACTATTATATTGAAGTCTAGCCAACACTGTTGCACTGCCTGGCAGCAGCTCCTAATGCAAAGGCCTGTGTTCAGATCATCCCCACCCTTAAGTATTTAGCAGAATGGGGAGAAAGATGCTTCCACTTGGGATTTTTACTTTTTTTTCAAGCACTATTTTCATGGGCCCACAGGAAGCTACAGAATCTGAGTGGGTAGGGAGGAAGCTCTCACAGATGCATTTCCAGATTCACACTAACTCCCCAAGCATCATCTCTGAACTCCTGTCAAACTCTTGTGGGAACATCTTACTGATGTCACCAGACCCACAACTCCAACACAGGAAGATAAGTGCATGCTTGGAAGCTTGGAACTCATGGATGCATATGTGTCTCTTTTAATAGTTCAGATGCTCCAGCAGTATTGTTAAAGAGAGTTATGTTCAAAACCATTACCCAGACTAGATTTACTTGCTGTAGCAGTGTTTCTAAGCCTACCAGCGAGGTGATCAGTGATGCACACAAGAGCACAGAACTGAGATGCTTGGCAGCACTGGCACAGCAGAGGCTGCATCCTACAAACCTGTCCTCACTGCAGAGAATCGAGACACCACCACAACCTTGAAGTGTGCTACCAGGCATCAGGTAAGCAACTTGGGTTTTATCAGATTAAATGATGGGACTGCTTTGGCAGGGCTTACAAGGATTGCCAAGAACAGAGGCAATTGCTGTGTTGCAGATTTTTCCTAATACAAATTACTGAAAACCTCAGTGGAATCATCACCAACTCATACTAGGTTACAAAGGGCATGATGCCTGTTCACTCTCCCCCTCCAAGATCAAAATACCACAGCCTGGAAGGAGTGCAGCTTCACAGCCTGGAAAAATCTTTATTTGGAATAATTTCTCCAGGAGCCCAACTGTATCATGCTTGGTCATGTACACATCAGGTCCTGCATCTGTAGGGGCAGAAAGAGCAAGTGAGAATTCCTCCTCCCATCTCAGGAGACTGGGGGTAACATGATGTCTACCTCCCTGACTTACTCATAATTTTTATAAATGTTGAAGCAAAGAAAAAAATATTCTGAGTTTGCTCAGATGCAGAATACTCGTGGTATCTGCTTTTCAGCACTCAGAGGCAGCAGCTCTGATGAAAGAGGTCAGATGTCTCTCCTCAAATATAACTCATGATGTGCACGATGTACGAGGAACAGTTCCACCTGCTGAGGCCTTGAGGGGAAGAGCAAGGACAGGGCAGAACCTTTTAGCACCTTTGGTAGCTGAGGGTGTGCCACTGCAGACACCCAAACCAGCAGGACACAGAGCCAAGGACATGAGATGTTTCCATCACAAGCAGCAGCACAGGGAGCTCGCTGGCAGCAGGGATTTGGTGTAGCCAAAGGCACATCCCTGTTCTCAGTCATTGGTAGGCTGAACTGCACCTCCGTGCAACTTCTCAGCAGACTTGTACAAGTGAATTTACTGATACCAAAATAAAGTGCCTCCCAAGGCAACATATTAACTAAGTCAGGTTCCACAGTGTATCTAGTGCCAAGAAAGCCACTGCCGGGCTTGAGCGCTCCACAGATAAATTACTCTCCTTACACTATTCCTGATTCAGTAGCAGGATCATTTGCTAAGAGTTTAATTCTTCATTATACAGGCAGGCAGTGACAAATTACCCCAGGGTCTCATCTCCAATGTACTCTCTCTGCAACCTGTGAACTCAAAACCTTGTGGCTGGAAAAACACGATTTTCTCTGCAACAGTTACTAGACAAGTGTAAATATGCCCCTCCCCACAACAAAGGTTTGTTATTTTCGTGCCAAATATATAGAGATTAAAGTGACTGCAAAAAGAACAGTCTGTTTGACTGGATTCTTAAGAGCTATCGGACAATTATTTAACTGTAAGTAAGAATTTTATTTTGTATGAAAAAAATCAGTCCTTTAGAACTGAAATAAGTGCTTACCTACACATATCAACCTCAGGTTTTCAACTCCTATGCAGCAAAATCTCAGTGATCAACAGACAGGAGGAGAAAGGAGGTTCCACATGGCTTTCATGTGATCATCCCTACTAGTGATCACACACAGGGAATGCTAACTACAGCACTTTACTAAATATAGGGGAAAGACACCAAGGAATACTCCAGCTCTCTCAGGCAAGATCCACTGGGCACTCAGACACTCAGGCTGTGGACAATGGGTTCTGGCTCTGAAACTGAGCCCTGCCAGCACACACAGACCAACACTTTATATACTCATGATGTGCCAGAGAAGATTTTGATAAAACATTTCTTCATTCACTGTCACTAAACAAGACTCTGGCAGCTTTTCCCAGTTGTTTATCATGTCTCCCCAAAGCCATGAATAGAGCAGAACAAAAAGAGGTTCTATCTCTTACAGCCTGAAGAGAATGGATTTGACATATTCAAAATCTACAAACTTGAACATAGTGGACAAAGCCTTAAATCAAGTAAAATCTCTGCCTGCACAAGACTCCTGTAAAGTAAAGGCATTAATGCTGTGCTACAGTTACATACCTTCACAGACAGCAACTATTTCAGGTGGAATTTTGCATAATGTATTTTCACAGTAGAGCTGAGAACCACACATACACTCAGCTCTGCGCTGAGGAAAATGAAACATTTAATGGATTTTTTTTACTATACCTTGGCCCTTTGTTTCTCAGAGACCTTTCCAGCTATCCATTCTCCAATCCTTCTTTGTTCTGACTTGTAGCAGCATTGCATCAATAAACAAAGACAACAAAGCAAAGAGCTTTTATACTGGTCAACTAATACTTGAATCCCAGGAGAATACTGCTGGGATAAGTTGAAATAACAGTATGTAAGGGCTATAATTGCCCTATTGTGTACCTTGGTCTTTATCTCTCCTCTCAAACCTCTTCAGTGCATCTCCCTCCTTTCTTTAATGTATGTTTTGAGGAGTGCACTAACTGCAGAACATCTTACACACATCAGTTAAGTAAGAAAATAATGGTTATTCCCTCAAAAAAGGGTCACAATTTAGAAAATAGGCCTGGAAATCCTAACTGAATCTTTTCCTTCAGATTTCTATATGTCCGCTTTGTCAGAAGGAATGAACTGCTGCTCTGATTTCCGATCCCCAGGCAGATGCAAAGGAGAGCTCTCCCATGCTCAGGGCCTCTGGTCTCCCCAAGAAGAAAACAGGAAGCAGCCTGGGTGTGACCTCCCTCACTGAGGTCAGTGCTATTGTTGCACTTCTGCACATTTTGGAAGTGTTTTAAAGTGATATGTCTCCATTATAGCTTTGGTACAAAAACAGGAAATAATCAACCAACGCCTCTCGAGAGGAAGGGTATGAGCAGAACTCACTTAAACACCCATTCCTCTAAGAGACACCATCCCCAATTTTAAGGGACCAATGAATGTGTGTGCTCAAAAACTGCATGGACAGCTGGAATGGGGAGGTCACAAGAGACTCCAGCAAACTGCAGATGAGTGGGATTCCAGTGTCACCTCTTGGTGTGCTCACATGCCCTGAGCAGTCACATCAGGAACACAACCCCACCCACCAGCCGGGTGGCACCAGCAGTTTCAAGGCAACAACACTGCTCCTCCCTCCCTTCCCCAAAACACCTCGGACCCACTCATCATAAAGAGCAGAAATATGTGCCATTTTATACACACGTACACACTCAGCCAGGGATTTTAACAGGACTTTGAAATAAAGCCTGCCACATCAAAACACTTCTATATAACATAAGAACTATTTGGAAATAAGAACAGAATTTAAAGCTCTGCATTTGCCTTCGGACTGAGCCCTGTGAGCATCACCCTGGAGTTGTTTTTCAGCCAGAGGGGAGCAGAGGGAGCAGCAGCTCCAACACATTCCATGGTGCTGCTGCATCTCAAAGCCATCACTTGGCTCAGAGAACGAACCCACACAGACTGGGCTGGAACTGGGTCATCTTCAAGGTCCCCTTCCAACCCAAACCACTCTGTGGCTGCACGGGACCAGCCCCAGCACGGCCCATATTGGCTTTGGTGATTGGTTTGATGATGGTTTCCATGGAGGACAAACAGACCAACAAACACTGACCTTGCTGACAGCAGTCACAAAACAGACAAAGGAAATCAGTTTAGAAATTGAAGTGAAATGATTCTTAAGTTTACTAGTAAAAAACATCACTGACTTGAGACTGTTACCCTACATTTGGCTGACAGCTCATGAGACTGGTTTCTTAAGCTCAGAGATAAGAGAATTTATTTCTAAGACCCAGCTGAAGTCTAAGCCAAGTACATTCATAAAACACATACAGAAAGGCCTTACACTTCTTAACCTACACATACTAGATTCTACAAAGAAAGCCTCAAGAAATTCAGTGTTAAGCATAAGGCTGAGAAAAGCACAGGAAGGAAGGAATTTTTTAGTCATGAATATTTCACAGTCCAACAGTGATTTTTCCAAAATTAACATTCTTGCATCTTATATTCATTATGTTCGTTTCCAGGTCAAAATGTTTTGGTACATAAGCACAGATTTATTTTTATCACACTCCCTGCAAACAGAACTACATGTGAAATTCAAATGATCTTGTCTTTAGTGACTATAATAATGATTCCGCAGTAAAAACTTGGTTCACTGACCTCAGGACACTCCATCACTGAACAAATTATTACTGGTTTTGCAATTCAAAACATGTAAGAAATGGCAAGAAAGATCTTAATGAAGCAGAACGATATAACCCTAAGTAAGAAGACAGAGATGGTTCTGGTCCAATTTCTTCCTTGGGGACAGACAGGTGGACACACATATGGAGTGAGCTGAGGGCTTTTGTCTCTTCAAATACCCAGCCTTACCCAGAAGCCATTTTAACATTTTAGTAGGAAAAGTGTACTGCAGAGTGACAACTCAAAGTCATTCTGAAAGACTCTAATTTACATTTAAATCCACCTCTAAGCAAGTTTGACTTTGGATTTTTTTAAGAGGCTAATGCATTGGTATTTACTGAAGTGGCATCATGTAGGGCCAGGCAGTGCTATGCATATAAAATCTGGTCTGGCACCTACAGGCACAAAAGATTACTGAAGCAGCCTCCTGTTATCTGAGAGTGAGCAGACTGCACAGCATGCATAAAAAGCAGCAAGTGCACAGCAAATTTTAGGTTTAAAGTCAGTGAAGATACACATTAAGAGAAACTGTAGTGTCTACAGGAAAAGTGCCTTCATTCATCTCAGATGACTGTGTTCACTTGCCTGCGATAATTTCTGGCTGAGATTTTGAAAGTGGAGCATTCTCACTCTCTTGAGGAGCAGAAAGCCCAGCAGTACCAGTTACACACACACAAAATATCCTTTCAAATGTACCATGGCTCGGGAGAAGCCATGCATTTGATGGATCCATGGTGCCCAGCCCTTCCCTCCTCCCCAGCCAGCAGCACGGGCACTGCCCTGGCACCGCAGTCACAGCGAGGCATTATGTGCTGCTCATCCCCACGCAGCTGAATGCAGCTTGCAGCTGCACCCTTTCACAGCACAACAGGGCAACATCAACATTGGAGCTTTTCTTAACACCAGTTATCCAAAGGTCAGATAAAACTACTGCTGCCAGGTCTCATTTTAATTTTGCTTTTGGTTCACAATATATTTCTGGTCAATTACTTGTGATTTGAAGCCATGAAAATTAAGTTCTTGTCCAGACTGGAGTTCAGGCTACCTTAGCAGGCTTTTCTAAAAAAAAAAAAAATTTTTTTTGAGATTCACATTTATATGAGATGCATATATGTCAAAAAAATCTACCAAAAACCTCACACTACAGAACGATCAGAAATCCAATGCAAGTAAGTAAAAACCCTATGTACTGTTTTTTCACCCCTATTACTGCAAATATAGGATTAAGAGCACATGGGCTGTGCTGCCACTTCTGGTACCACTTGTGATGAGACTGATATATCTAATCTATACTCCTTGGAATTGCTTTTGATGTTTCTCAAGCAGTAATGTCTGGTTTCAAACAGTCACTTGCTAAAGGAGATACAACATCCAATACAGAAGAAAGGTCCTAGATTTAAGTTTCCAACAGAAGAGGATAAAAGAAAAACAAACTGCTGCTGCAAAGTACAATATTGAACCCACCTGTAGTAGTCTTCCACAAAGTATAACTTCTTTATTTTTTATATGAAAACTTTTTTATGAATACATGATGCTCACTAGGTTATAAATAGCAGAATTCCCCTCTGGAGACAAAACCTAAGGTTATAGACAGGAATAATCAGTCAGGCACCATGGCCAGGAATGAGCCCACAGCTCCACAACCTGCTTTGCTTAAGGTCTTTCCAATCCACTGGAACTTCTGTTGCTGTAAATGCTCCCTCCACGTCTCAGTCATGGTCAGCCAGGCCAGATCAGCTAAATCCATCTGTTCTAGCTCTCACCACAGAGCAGACACTGCTCTTGGAATCTTTTGGGTTCAATGTTTGAGATATGCATTCCACCACTGAGGTTTTTCTCAGCAATAGTGACTGACAGATTGATAAAAGTGGCTAAAGATTCCTCAGCTCCTGCTGCCAGAAGCTCCAGCCAAGCACAGAGATGACTGACTCCATGAAAAGGCAAAAACAGGCACAGCTCCGAAACTCTGCAGCAATTCAACTGTTTGCTGAGGCTGTTGGCCTTTCTGCCACAGTTATCAAACTCTACAATTCAGGGCCATGAGGTTTCTCTAGAGATTGAGAACAGAAAATTCCTTGAGCTTCTGAAGCAGCACCACCAGGAAAAGTCAACTTTTCAAACTCCATCCCTTTTCAAAGTGCATGTTTGGCTTTTGATGCCCATCTATCTGCATTTTTAAGAACGGCCTAACAGATAAGAAGGAAGAAAAAAAGCCTTAATCATTCTCATCTCCAGCTACCTAACCTTCCAAATTAGCTGATTTTTCCTAAAGGGTGGGCAACACTCACATCATCAAATACTCATTTCCAGGACATTTCCTCTGCATGAGAATTTTATTTTTATTTTGCTGTATAAAAATAAATAAATAATCCGGTTCCCTCTTTTGGGATGATTCCAAGACAAAAGAAGAGTTTCTCCTTTTCTGGTGCCTATCTTAGAAATTAAGGTCGTGTCTGTTTTACTTCCAGGCCAGTCTCATTCTCCATACTTCCAATGAATTTTGCATTTAGACACCTTGTATTAAAACTACTTGAAAAAGCAATGAAGAAGTTTCTTGTCCAACAAGTGTCAGCCAGTGAGACTGAAAATAGGCATTCACTGTCCTAAAAAAAAGCTGTAACACTTCCCTGGGGACCACTGCTCTTCTCCCTGAGACTGTCAGGAGCACCCAACCCCCTGCTATGTCCTTCCTACCACTCAATGGAAGGAAAATGGTGCTAAGGTCATGATTAATTTCTTGAAATTCTAGGGCATCTGGACTTAGTGCTGTCATGGAAACTTTGCTGTGCTGCTTTTTTAACTCTGCTTTATCGTGCCCAATGTTGATATTACAACAAAACTTAATCTTCCCATCAGCACTGTGCACAAGCAAAGGGCAGGGCTCCAGTCTGCCTCCTCAACAGCAACACAAGATAAACACATGGTCCTAAACCTAATTCATATGTCTTTGGGGGGAGAGAAAGCTTTTATAGAATTTAACCACCTAAGACCTAGTGTACTCCAATTTACTAATTTTCAGTACCATGACATTACATTGTACTGTCAAAATCTTTAAGGTACTGATCAAAATCACTAGGTACACACTAAATTTAGTGTGTGAAATCAGATTTTGACAAGCATAACATCCATACATAAATATGAATACTTTTTTCAGTTCGGTAACAACTAAGCTCAACTTAAATCAAGAACAGAAAGAAGAAAAATGTCTTCCTTTTCCAGGCTAGGAAAAAAAATGTTTTCTATAAACAGTGACCTAAAGCAATCAATTATGACACAAAGGGTCACCAGAAAACACTCAAATATATCTTTTAAAGAGACCAATTTTAAATATAATATGCCAACAGTAGATCACAAAACAGCATCTTCAATTTTAATGCAAGACTTCAAATGCATACAAATGCCACACATATTTAATTTCAATATAAAAATACAAAATCACACAAGTGCAATTTATGTTAGATGTGAATATACTACATATATATATATATATATATATATATATATATATGAGGAAAAACACATATTAAAAAATAATCCAACAAGAATTAAATCATCAGGTTATCCTGAAACTGCTTGGATGCTCTGTGCTGGACTAGATGCTGACCACCTGAATTAATGCCTGCATGATGAAAACAAACCAGGCAGGTCCAAGAGTTCCCACTGCTGATTGCAATGAGGTGATTTGTTCTTGTAAAGCTGCCAAGACAGTCACTGAAAGCAGCTCCAAGACCAATCTCATTTAAGAAGCACATTCAATCCTGGGATTGATTTTATGATTTCATTTTTTTTCCCCTCCCTACCCCATTTGAAAATTAAAACCTTATAAAATAATTTCAATGTTAACATTACTCAGCTCTTTTACTGTTTCAAAACACTGGGATTCACAATGACTCAAACATTTGGCTTAAACTGAAAATCCATATGATTAATATTTGTCTGAGATCTAACGTAAGAAGGAAGGGGAAAACAGCTCCTGCAAATTTCCAAATCTGTTTTGCCCCAAAGAACTAGTTTTATGTAAAAGGTGGCACTTGAGAGTGATTTTTGCTCTACAATACAATCAGGCACTTCCATTTTTCCCCTTCTTTCCAGTTTAAGACCTTTTGGAAGACAAGAAATTGCAAGAGTTACAGTAACTGAATCAAAATCTGGCTTAGTGCTTGTCAGCATTTCACAAACTTTTAGAAGCCCTTAAAGGAAATGAAACCATCTTCAGTGAACTGCAGAAGTGTTTGGCAGCCAATGTCCACCTGCAGCTGTGTTAATTCTGGCTTTCATAAACCCTCAGCCCAGCTCTGTCTGGCACTGCCCACTCGCAGTCTGCACACCCAGGGTCACTGGTGGCACCCGAGCTGACATCCACTCAAAGCATCCACCAGTTCCCCTCCTGCTCTTCTGTTTCTGCTGTTCAAACACTGCTGAAGACACGACCCCACTGCTGAGCAGTGCCATCCTTTTCACTAAAGCGGCAGCTCAGTGCAGCCCTGCCAGGTCCAGAAAGCTCCATGAAGCCCTCTGCACCACTATCAGGGAACAGCACACACTCCGTGTTTTTAGGAGCATTTGCTGTAGTTCTGTTTCAGATCTTTCATGTAAATTCTGTTACAAAACTCTGGGTTGCAAAACACAGAAGTTTCATACAAGAACAAAACAATAACAACTAAATTTAATTACACACTTCCGAAGATGAAGTAAGTGACAGGTTTGCATCCAATTAGAAAAGAGAAAAATTTTGGTGGAACTTAGAAAATGTTTTCTTGATTAGCAATACTATGAATACTTTCTAAACTGCCGGTTCCAGGCACTTGGGAGCTGCATTAATCTGAGCATTGATATTTCCAGACAGTGTTAAGTACAAAACACAATCATTACATTATCACTGTCCCAAAGTATTTACCTTCCAGGAGCATGCACTGCACATCAAGCTCAGACATTCTGCATTTCTTACTAGTTTGATAAGACATTTCAAAGTCATTTCTGAGATATAAAAAAAATATAAATTACTGCCTTCAGTAACACAACAGTCATAAATTAAAGACTGTCAGAAAAGTAGAGTAACTGAAGAAGATCACTTCTCTAGATACTGCGGGGATTTTTTATTTGTATTTCTTATTCACCCTCAAAATCTTATATTCATAAATTTTGTGCCATTTTTTAAATTCCATAATGGTCCAGGAGAGAACTACACGGTTCTGCATTCAAAAATATTTTTGCAAGGTTTTCTAGTGAGGTTTGTGAATCCTATATTTTTCTTTAGAATCTTGAAAATTAAAGTACTTGGACAAATGAAACACAAGATGCATTAGTCCTCAACTAAGCAAAGTGAAAATATAGTTGAAACTTTCATTATCTAACATAAATATAACACATTATGTTTGCAACCAACAATTTTTTATTTAAGATTTAAATGACCTGAGCAGTTAATTAAGACCAGCTTTCCAAGCACTCAGGAAAGGGATGAAGTAGAGATAGAGCAGCACTTTAGTACTACAGAAGAGAGAAAAAGACACACCTGTAACCTGAAACTCAATCTTTTCATGATTAACAGGTGAAAGGTATATACTATATGCTATGATAGAAGCCTTCATTCTCAGCCTATTAAATCTGTATAACCCATCTACATTGTCCACCAAAACCTGCTCATTTTAGAGAAATAATAATTCAAAATATAGTTTGTCAGAGCAGACACACAGCAAGCCATATCCATACACTTACAATCTCCCTCATTTCCCTAGCCCCTTTCTTCCAAGATAACATCAGTCTGTTCTTTGGAAGCACAAATTAACTTCACCACAGCTATCGTGCTTAAAAAATCACAAACAAACACTGCAAAAACCCACTGAAGACTCCCATCCCATTAAGAGACTTTCAGGACTGTGTGTGCTTGTCATGTGGTTTGTTTCATCTTAATTTGTTGATATAGTTATTATTCCTTTAGCACAGCTTCAGACTTCCCCCAGCTGTAACCAGCAACTGCATCTCCTGCAGCTGACACTTCACTGCCAGGTTAGTGACCATCTTTGACATCACTTCCCATATGTCTAACAGAAGTCAGGAAGCAGCTTCAGGTTTTTCTCTGAACACTCCCATGACTTTGCAGACTCATGTCCCTGCTATTCCTACAGAACAGTTTTCATCTCTCCCTGTGCTTTCACAGTGGATTTTACAGGCTGGTACCTGTCTCTTCTCTCTGCACCATTTTGCCATTCCTTCCCCTTCCTTCTCCAGTACTCTCCACCCATCAAAGAAGCATCTACTCCTCTGTTGCTTCAGAAACTGATTACACCTAATTAAATTAAGCACTTTTTTCCTCAGCTCATACTTAGCTTTGAGACTTACCCTGCTTCTATTTCAGAACTGAAAACCATCCTGGAAAATCATGTACTTTCCAAACTACAATAACCAGCCTAATAAAAGACAACATTCTCAACTGTATAATTAACAGGAGGGAATGGATCAGAGGCTTATTTTGCATTAGTTCAGATAATATTAGAGCATAAACCAGTCTACCACATCTATAGCTGGTAGCAATTTGGATGCTTTTCACAATTTCCAACAGAAATCAAACAAAAAATTAAAGATTATAGTCTCAGCAACAAGTGCAAAATTTAAAAACCAGATTCAAAATAAATCTGGATGGCGAAACGAGAAACACCTACAAAGTATGACACGAGAAGCACCTAATGACTTTGCACTTTTCCTAAAGATGGGGAGCACTTTCCAATTCACCTTTGCCACAGCAGTCACGCAAGGCATGCAAGTCACAGCCCCTCGCCACAAAGCCGATTTACAGAATGCTGAGCTGGGCTGCTCTAGTCAGGTACAGACCCGAGATGGGAGCCGCTCCCGCAGCACACACGGCACCGGCGCCGCTCCAGCCGATGCTGCCGGGCTGGCCGGAGCGCTCCGCTCGCCCCGCGCCCCGGCGGCTCTGCCCGCGCGGGCTGGCCCGACCCGCAGCAGCTCCTGCCCGGCGGGTGTCAGCCGGCACCCGCCGTGTCAGCCCGCGCTGCCCCTTACCCCGCACCGTCACCCCGCGGTGCCCCTTACCCCGCCGTGCCACCCCGCGGTGCCCCTTACCCCGCCGTGTCAGCCCGCGGTGCCCCTTACCCCGCAGCCGCTGTGCCGCCGCCGCGGCGCCGAGCCGGACCCGGCGGCACCGGGGGTGGCCGGCCCTGCCCCGCCCGCTCCTCACCTCCCAGCCCGGGGTACCGAGCCGCTCCCTCCCTTCCGCACCCCCTCCCCGGCACCGCCTCGGGACCCTCCGCGGCCCCTCCCTTCCCCGCGGAGCCCGGGCGGGACGGCACCGGGCGCT
>QUSF01000026.1:4181940-4241308 GCA_003676055.1 Chloebia gouldiae
CACCGGCAGGGAGCGGGCACGGGGCAGGGACAGCGAGGGTGGCACCGAGAGGGAGCGGGCACGGGGCGGGGACAGCGAGGGTGGCACCGAGAGGGAGCGGGCACGGGGCGGGGACAGCGAGGGTGGCACCGGGAGGGAGCGGGCACGGGACGGGGGGACACGGGGACTTGGGGAATAGGGACACCGGGAAATGGGGGCTCTGAGTGTGACAAGCCTGAATGGCGGTGGGACCCCAGGGCATGGTGACTGAAAGGATGGGGTCACGAGGGAATGGAGAGCTGATGTGGGAACCCAGAGATTTTACCTGAGTGGGGAATGGGGGCATGGGGGACATCAGTGACAGGGAGGTGGGGGTCCAGGGAACAAGACGAGGGTGGTGGGGACCTGTGAGAGCAAGGGTGGGTGACATGCCTGCCCCTTGCAGCCCCCAGATCACCAGGCTAGCCCAGATATACGGGGGCCTTGAGGGAAGGTGGGTCAGGAGCTGGGCAAAGATTCCCAAAAGAGGCTTCAATTCCCCTGATGTGGTTAAGCTGTTTATTCCGTGAGATGAAGGGGAAAAGAGAGAACCAGGAAGGGACAGAGCCTTATCTAGGCTCAGGACGGGGAGGGCTCTCTGGCCCTCTGCCAGCCCCGTTGGGGCGGGAGGGAGGGGATCATACTGTCAGATCCCAGGTGCCACCATAGCCCGAGAGCAATGCAACAGGTGGGAGTGGGGATGGGGACGTGGGGTGTCCCCTGCAGCCAAGGGCAGCACTGCCTTCAGGAAGGCTTCAGCAGGCAGCCCCTCTGCTGTCCCCAGGATTCCATGGCTGATGCTCCACTGCAGTGGCCTCGGGAGGGACCTGGGGGCTCAGCCTGCAGAAAAGGAGTCTCGGGGGACCTTATTGCTCTTCACAAGTCCCTGACAGGAGGATGCAGCTGGGTGGAGTCAGGCTCTGCTCCCAGGGAACCAGCCACAGGACAAGAGAACACAGCCTCAAGCCATGGGATGTTTAGCTTGGACATTCCTTCCATTAGAAGGAATTTCTTCAAAGAAAGGGATTGAAGGTGGTGGTGGGGTCAATGTCCCTGAGGTGTTTAAGGAAAGACTGGTCATGGCACTCAGTGCCGTGGTCTGGTTGACACGGTGGTGTTCAGTCATAGGCTGAAGTTGATATCTCAGAGGTCTTTTCCAGCCTAAGTGATTCCGTGATCCATTAAAGCCCTATCTCCTCCTGAGCACGCAGCAGGGAGTGGTCTTTCTCTTTGGTTAGCAGCAAGGACTGCCTCCACTGAACTTGGCAGATCAGTAATGTGGGGAAAAAAAGTGAAGTGTTGAATGGGCGCTCAGATCCCGTGTGTCTCTCACGAAGCTGCAATCCCACACCCCAGAATGGGGCAGCCCTCCTCACACCAGCATGTGGGAGACAGACCTCAGGGGCTGGCTGCCAGGGGTCTGTCAGTCGTGTTGGACCTGTCTGACCATTCCATGGCTGATGTTCCTGCTGCATCAAATTGCCAAACTACAACCACAGCCAACCAGAGACCTGGAAAGATGTGGGATGGCTGCTCTGGGGATGCTCTGCCACAGCTCTGAGTCTCCTGCTCCACAGACCCTGGACATGTGTGCAGAAGTCAGAGCCCCAGCACAGCCCTAAGGCAGCCCTGCTCAGCCCTCCAGCACCAGCCACGGCACACTTGCACCATCCATCTTCTCAGCACGGCTCTGCCACACCCTCAGCAACACAAACTGTCAAAGTTTTGCAAAATAAGAATACCAAAACCTCTGTGACTAAAGCAATCTTTGAGCTGTTAGTGTGTTACTGATACATGGCTCAGTATTAATGACAGCATGTGCTGGAACATGCAGTACATACTGTAATGAAACAGCTCGTTGCTTACCCTAAATCAGCCTTAAAAAACATGCACATTCCTTAACTGACTCAAGCCTATGATTTTAATAGCTCTGTCCTGGTTGCAAAGTCTGTGTTGTGCTTCCCTATGCTGCAATACATCTGTCTTCCATTTATCCAAAGGACAGATGCCATTCAGCAATGTGTTTACTTTGCATTTAATGAGTGATCACACAGCAAAAATCAACAAGGAACATGTTTGATTTTGTTGGACCATACTTGAGGAAAATACACTTGTCTCAGAGTCACTGTATCACCATATAAGTAGCTTAAATTTTTATAAAGGGGAAAAATTGGTGCAAGGATAGTTCTCCCTTAAAAAATGCTTGTTCCCTTACATACTTCCTAATACAATCTTCAGAACCCTGAGGAGTGATTACAGACAAGATACCATCCCAAAATGAGCACACCATTTATTGTCTTCTGTTTTCAAACAACTCTGGAAAATTACAGCAAGGAGAGCCCTAGAGAAGTTCAAATGGTATTTGGGTACTTACATATTATTCAATTATCAGGTTTCATCCTTCCAGTGCTAACTAAACATTTGAAATTACATAATTTATCCTTATGACTCATTTGGGAGACAGGGAAGATTCTTCAGTTGCAGGCAGTGAAAATGAAGCACACAGGACAGGGTTCTCCAGGGGGGAGCTCATCCTGCAGGGGTGGCATTGATGTGGCTGTGGTGGTCCAAGGCAAACAGGAATATCCCGTCTTGGACCAGCCAGTACAAATAACAGCAACTGCCCCTTCTCATAAAACTCATCTCACCCACTGGGTAGTCAGTTTAGTCATTTATTAGATGAAGTTACATATTCCTAATGAAATAGAAATCCTCAGTTTTCCTGCTGGCAGTGTTTTACCACCAGCTTTTATCCAGTTCAGCTTCTGATCACTGGTTTCATATGCCAAACCCCACTCTGCAAAATCAGAGCTACCCCTAATGGAGCCATTCTTATGCCAGTTCTGCAATATGCTTTGTATTATTTTAAAATTCATATAAGGCATCAATTTGTTCTGCAGTGAAAGAGAAATCTTGGGACACAGTGCCAGATTAGTTTTTAAAATCAATATCCAGATCAGTTTCTCTAACATGTTCCTTTTGAATTATGAGCTACTACAGCCAACACAGCAACTTTGGTTTCTAATAGATTAAATGCTACTGGAGGCCTGTGGGGCTTGGATTCCTGCCCGGTGAGTCTGAAACACCTCGGAAGGGAAGGCAGAGGAAGGGAACCTGTTTGGAGATTGTGCTGATTCAGCTGTAACTGAAAACCTCAGCCAGGGCAGCTCCAGCAGAGCCCTAAACACCCTTTGGATGGAAATTTGTGAAACAATGTGTTAGATCAGTGAGTGGGTATGAAAAAGCAATGAGATGTTTCCTAAAACCTCCCAGGCCCGGCAGGGCTGAGGCTGAAAGGCACAAAGATGGACAGGGACATGTATAATCTAAATTACTTAAAATTCCACCAGAGTCTCGGCATGTCTTTTCTTGGTTCCAGAAAAATGTAGGGTTCACTGTCAGCCTGCTACTTTGCCTGTACCAGAAAGCCCCCACATTTCATTAGCCCATTATCTAATTGCTTCCCAAAACACTTCAGGA
Organism: Chloebia gouldiae; assembly: GCA_003676055.1. Classification (NCBI taxonomy): domain Eukaryota; kingdom Metazoa; phylum Chordata; class Aves; order Passeriformes; family Passeridae; genus Chloebia; species Chloebia gouldiae. The sequence goes on from QUSF01000026.1 coordinate 4,185,439, forward strand.
TACACATGAAGGTGTCATGTTTGCTCAGGAGACAAGTCAAAGGAAAAAAAAACCCAACCCACAGCTAAGAAACATAGATCCAGAGGGAATCCCCTGCACTGGTGTGGCTGAATCACACAACCCCTTTGACTGACTTCAGGAAAACAAAAGAAAAAAATAAATTGCTCATTCAGACGTCAGAATTAATTTATCAAAGGGGCAGTCCACTTCCATGACACCTCTACAGTGGCAAGGCTGGCTTCGTTTCAGGGTTGGTTGTGTCACTGCTCTCCCCACAGCTGCACCACTGCCTTTGCTTTATCCTCTTTCTTTGTTAATGTCTGACAGCTCTTCTGCCACTGCAGTCGGCAGCTCTTCAGGTAAGATGTGCTAATCTACATCTCTTCTCCCTCACTTTGCACCTTTCTTTCCAGATCTAGGAGCTAAAATGGCACTTAACCCCTTATTAATAAGTGAAAAATCTCACTTAATTTTATTCAAACCTTATGGAGAGCATGAGACTTAAAAGTTCACTTAATTTACTGATTTAATTACTCTGTTAAGCAGGATTACACATATTATCTTTATATTCTTTATACATGATGGAAAACATATCCTCCTTCAGATATCCCTACCTTAGTTCATTCCTAAATATGACAGCAAAGGTTTTCCTGCTTTATCTTCCATCTCCTGGTTTTACTCTCACTGGAGTCTAACATTCACTCCTTCCTTCCAGACCCTTCTGCTTTCTCAGGGCACAGCTGCTGTGGGACAGACCCTCCTCTATCCCACTGCTCTTCTGTCGCCCCACAGCTGATGCAGATTGGCCTTTCACAGCACCAGGGAGTGGTGATCTCTGCACACCAGGTGATGCTCCACATGAAATGCATCACGAAGTTCAGTTCACGTTGTTTCCATGTCTCTAGAATTCCTGGAAGGAATGTGTGAGGCACCTGCACTGGCTGCTCACCACCAGCTCTGCTCCACGGATCACTGATTAATGGGGCAGGTGGAGAGGAATGTCCTTGTGGTGTTTTATGAGTGTCCCTGTGCTAACAAGAAACAGAGAACCTCAATTTCTAGGGCTGCCAATCCAGCAGTTCTTTTTATATCCTCATGGTAATTTTCTAATATTTAATTTAAACTAAAAATCAAGGAAAAATAATATAAGCACAAACCAAAATAATGGCAGTAGATGTCAGTGTATTTACTTTCTGAGGTCCAGTAAAATAATTTATCAAGCTACACAGCTGGATTATTGTGCAGCTGCAGGTGACTCATCCTTTCAGGAGAACTGAACAATTACTGAACACTATTTAAATAGAAGAGAAGGGGAGTGGGGATATATGGATAGATGCTTTACGTGCAGCCTGTATATATGCATGTATTTCTGAATAGATTAGTATTTCTTTCAGATAAAATGATGAAGGATACTCGTGGAATCACTGAAAGTGCTCATTGTAAAAGAAAATCAAAGGGGCTGAAAAAGCCATTTGATCTGTAGTGTTCCCATCTAAGATCAGTTTGACACTGGAATCAGTCGTGGGTTTCACATGCTGGCTGGAATTTGCACGTATTTCACTCCTGGAATTTGCAGGGTATTTCACTGATATAATTTGCAGGGTATTTCAGTGCTGGAATTTGCAGGGTATTTCACTGATATAATTTGCAGGGTATTTCACTGCTGTCTGAGATGACTCGGTGAGGCAAAGGCAGAGCTCTTCTCAATCCCGGTGCTTCTGCAGTTCTGTGCTGCTGCAGCCCAGCCCACTGGCAAGGATGGCACATGAGGGCTGAGAAAACTCCACAGTGTGTTTCAGAAATCCTCAGATTCCTTCTAGAGGGGGAGAGGAGTAACCAAGCAGAGGAAGGGGAATCTTATTTAAAACCTACACAGAGAAATGTGAGAGTCTGCCTACAAATGCCAGACTCAGAGAAAGAAGCCTCACATCAGCTCTAACTCTGGCAGCACCTTTGCTTGCCCTGGCCCACGAGAAGGCTCCTTTCTACCATGGGTGTGGAATTGAAATAGACACTTCCATAAAGTTCTGTCTGCTCAAATGTCACGATGTTGGCTTTCTGCCCCATTTTCAGCTGCAGAGAACAGCAGATGGGAGGGGCAGAAACAACGAAGATCCCTTTTTAACTCTCAGTTTGAAAAATCTCCCAGTCCTTTTCAGCCAAGTAGGTTTTCTGCCACCTATCCTGAGCATGGCGTTTTCTACATCCTGCTTTGGAAACTACACTTTATTTACTATATACCAAACGTAATCCTAACCCCCCGGAATTTTACAGTGTGTGCAGTAGGGAGCAAACAAGAACTAATGTGCTGCCCAGAGAACAGCAAGTGATCACTTTTCTTTACTTCAGTTACTTCCTCAACAAATGAAGAGTATAATGTACATTAAAGTTGTGTGCCAGGTATGAAGTGTAATGAGTGCAGACAAAAGAGAATATTAATAGTCATAAAAGGAGCTTAACAAAGCATTCTGTTACTGACATGGGTAGTAAAAGTGTGGAATTAGGAAGAAAGGAGTATTAAAGAAGTATTATTTTGTTCAGTCTGTTCAGAAATTGTTTAGCCTTTATATGGAACAAGACAGGAAGCCAACTGAATAAGCATGATCAGGAATATTCATTACCTTTAGATAGTCTTACAAATATAAGTTACTTTCTAATCACAAGAGGGCCAAACTGCTTTTCACATTTTTAATGAAAGATTCTTGCATTCCACTGCTACCCAATCTTAGCAAATCACAGGTGTAATATTTTTCAGTATGTGTATCCACATAGTGCCACCCACAAGCACATTCACATCCGAAGCCCTGCAGCACATAACCTCAGCACTGTCCCCTTGAGCACAGCTCACGGCAGCTTCCTGCAGGCTGCAGAACACCAGGCTCCCAGGTGCCACACTGCCAAATGCTTTGGTGAAGATCAGTAAAATGAACCAAGAATTTAACACTGTGAGTCGCAGTTGCATTACAGTAAAGTTCACAAGTTCACTTTTGGGATCTAAGCTAGCCCTCGGGTACAGTGCAGCAAGAAATACACACTGCAGCCAGGGGTTGCATTCAAAATAATTACAGATGTATTTCCTCTTGCCCGGGACTTTGAGGCTGAGCTCACACCAAGCTGTCAGCAGTGGTGCTCAAGCTTGTAATTTTGAAGTTTTGCCATTTAATTTACAAAACCTTTGGTAGCCAAAGAGTTTCATGTTCATGTTCAGGAAATCTGATCTGAGAGGCTGGGATTCCAGGTCAGCAGGGAGACAGAGATCATTTTTAGGAAGCTTTTCAGCACAGTGCTGCTGCTGGCTCTTTACCTCCATCAGCATCCACAGTGCTGCTCTGACCCCAGCCTTTGCTCAGGGAAAAGGGATACAGTTGTGAATTTATGATGCTGGAAATGGCACTGTGCAGGAACAAGGCAGAGGGATGACACTGTCTCTGGTGCTACCTGCAACACTTTTATAGGGCTGTAAGTAATATAAAATTATGTAACAACTGTGCCCTTAACAAACCGCTGTGCCCTGCTGGTGAACACTTTATCCAAATTAAACTGGGGAGGGAGGGAATAGAGAGAACGTTAAAGTTTAAGGAGAGAGCAGTTCATACCCTCTGCAGTGCCAGTGCAGATCTGTACTGTAGCTGTGTGTCAGTAGTTACTAAGATTTGCTACTTGCATATCACACCTGTTAAATGGGCTGAAGTATCCAGAACATTTGGGATTTTTTGCAGGTTGAAGGCTAAGGTGTCTGTGGTGGTTTGGGTGTGTACATCAATGATGGTGACTCAACATTTAGAACTAATTCAGAAAGGAGAATGAAGAACAGAGGCTTACTGGGTTTAACTGATAGACATTTTTAGAAGCACATGGAATAAAATACCTGGTTTTACGTGTGTTTTGCTTCAGTAAATAGCATAAGTAGTTGCACGTTCTTTTTTGTCAAAGATTTTGAACTGTTCTTCAACTATGAATCTTTCTCTGGGAAAGTAAGGCACAGAGTGATGTAAACAGCTTGCCAAGCAACCAGTGGCAGAGCCAAAATCAGAATTCAGATTGCTTGCCCACCTGTTTCCTTCTATCCTTGCTGCTGAGCAAGTTACCCAACACGTGATGTTTTCAGATGGAAGAACAAGCAAGCAAACAAAGGAGTGAAATTAAATGTAAGCAGAGTGAAAATGACCAGTGTGAGAAACTAAATAAGCAAACTGCAAAAAAGAAATAGTAAAAACATTATAATCTAAAATTAGAGATTACAATAAAGAAATAATTTCCATTTTAAGGCATGACAGCTCATCGGGTGCTAATGATTTTCCTCATACACAGAGGGCTTTGGTCCAAATGGTTTCTGAATGAAACCATTCATGCTCTTGTGTGTATTTTTTTACCAGAAGATATCCGTGCTCCTAACCCAAGATGCTCCTGATTTCTGTCCTGTTGCCAGCCTGTTTTCACTGTGTGTCATCCCAGTGCTGAGGAAGGCATCAGCCTGACAGCTCCAGAGGCTGGAGTTCCCCCTGGGAGTGCGGGGAAGGATGCGAGGCAGGAGGCAGCTGCTCCCCCAGAGCCTCGGCTCTGCCCTGCCCAAACAGCAGCTCTCACTCTGGCATGTGAGAGTCACTTGGGGACAAGGGCAGTGCTGGCTCTTGTGATGCTCCTTCTGCTGGAACTGGGCCGAGGCTCAGCTCACATCATCCATCAGGCTGTGCTGACACGGGAACAGCTCCTGGTCACTCGTGGCCTGGGCTGGGTTGCACTGGGCAACAGGCCATCAACAAAAATCCTCTCTGAGCCATTCAAGCCCCTGTAACTCAGCAAAAGAAGAGGCACTTTTTAAAATGAGGATTCTCACAAATGACAGGGAAGCAGTCGCCCCCGCACACACCTGATTCACTCACAGCTCTGAACTGGCATTCCTTCAAGAGCTGGGATGGGCCAGAGCTGCTGATTCAAAGACATTTGGAATCAGAACTCAAGATTGAAAGGTTTTTGTTCCTTCCTGGCTTGGTGCTTCTTTCCTTTGCCTGCTCTGCCTGCCCATGAATGTCAATCAGCAGAGCAGTAGCACCTTTGCAAAGAAGCCCCAAATATCTTGGCAAATACATTAACAAGCAAGTGGAAAAACCTCAAGGTTTCCACTAGTCCAAAGAAGAAAAGGCTGGAGTAGAGTGGTGGAGCTGAAAGCTGGACAGGGACAAAAAGGGTTAGGAATTGATGAGGCTGTACATCCTTGTTTAAGCTATATCAGACACAGAGGTGTCTTTTCCAGAGAAGATTTTTAAATGATGCTCATATTGCATCCATAGCTGATTCTCAGAGACATTTGCATCAAATATCCCTGGAAAAATTCTCACAAGGAAACTGCCAGAATGAGTTGCTAATTGCACATGCAGAGAATTTTACGTCAAAGTGGCTGTGATCAACCCAAAATATTTCTCAAAAAAGGCAATTGCATTTTTTATTCACATCTCTGCCACCTTATAATTGACAGCTACTTGATGTTCTTGGAATGAGCAACAGCTTCGTTTGTTACCATTTTCTTAAATCCTGCAGTTAGGACCAGCCTAAGTGAGCAAACAGAGAAAACTGATTTGAATTCAACAAATTCAAGTATCTCTTTTTGATGGTCTGATGAAACTGGATCATCTTGATCTTTTGTTACTACTGAATAGCTGGGAATAGGTTTCTTTTGCAACCTGTCAGTTTGACAGCTCCATTTAGAACAGGAGCTGTTTTCCTGATGATTTCCATGTGAAGCTCTAAGTGACTGAGCATTTTATCGTTTCATTTTAGGAAGCAAATGTTCTGTATTTACTATGTTTAACAGAATTTTCAAGGTCAATATAGCAGGATATTCCTTACAATTGTTTAAATTATTAAAACATTTTGAATCTTAGAAATAAATACAATGGTTTTAAGATGGCTGGTTAAATTCTGCAGCTCCATTGATTAGAATCCTAAAAAATTCCATTCATTTAATGAAATTCATTGCAGTTTCAACCACCTGTAACAGGGAAGAAACTTTGCCTGATTTTTTTGCAATGCTAAAACAGAAAGAACAAGTGAGTACGCAGTAGTGCTAATATGGATCTAACATTGTCTCCATTGGGATGCAACAAAATACTATTTAATCTTTTAAGGCTCAATGATGTTCAACAGTGCCTATTACACAGGCAGAGTAGGCTTCTCAGAGCAAGTATGAGAAGAGGTTTGGATATCTTCAAGTGTCCTGCAAGTTCCCACTGTAACAGGGAAGTGGAAAGTTGAGCAATAGACCTGGCACAGTAACCTCATTGATCCCTCAATTATTTCTGCTAAAAGAAAGACAAATAAATATAGCAAGATGAATTGGAGAAGTCAGGCCATGCTGGCTTGTGTGTGCACTGCAGAAATGAGTAGCAGAGGCAGAAATGGGGTAATGTCCCTGCATGATTATCTTCAGACTGATTAGTGGCAAATAGTAGAGAGCTGGCGATCTATACAAATGTCATTAGGCCGAGGGCTGTAATGTGATTTAGTGAGGTGTCTGCAGTGGTAGCTGGTCCCTTGGCACAGAAACAGATGGTATTTAGCAGTGTTGGTGCTAAAGAGCAAGAACCCAGCAGAAAAGTGTGTCTGTGTGAGGAGGGAAGCACGGGGTGGGGGGGACTGGCATCACAGGGTGTCAAACTGGTGACTTACGCTGGCTTGGGGAGAGTCAGGGCCCAAAACAAAACATCCTTCAAAACCCTGCGCCAGTGCAATGGGGTTTGATCTTTCCAGCATTCAAAGTAAAGGATATTTCCTTTCCCACTGTTCCCCCGCCTTTTTTTCCTTTCATTCCTGCTCACTTTGCTTCATCTTGGACTCCCACAGGCCAGGCTGTCTCAGGCTTCTCCAAGCAGCACCTGCCAGGGCAGCTCTGTTTTGTTTCAGGGGCTCACCAGTCCCAGTCCCACTGCCTGGGCTCCAGCCAGCCCTGCCCATGCTCAGATTGCTTTTTCTGGGGATTTTTTTGGCAGTTGTCTTCCCATAAAAGGACAAATTTTAAGTCTTCTCTCAAGGGAACTGGCAAGAAATAAACTTTCTTGGGATAATAAGAGAATGATGTTTGCAACTCCATAAAACTTCTGGGGTTGTTTTTATAATCTTAATTTAACCTGGTGGTCTCTGTGATATAGCAGCATCATCTACTTCAAGGCATTATACCAGGAGAGCCAGAAGAAAATCTGTAGGAAGCTGCCCCCCTCCTTTTCTACCCTTCAGCCAATTAGGAATGACCGAGCCTCTCTCTGATGACTGGCAAAGTCTGGATATGCCCAGTGCAGCAACCTCAATGCATTCATAAGCAAATGGATTTCTGTCATCAAATGATAAAGTTTTAGGAATAACTGAATCTTAGTATATTTATATCCAAACAGCTTCCATCCATAAAAAAAACCCCAAAACTGCAGACAAAAAAAAACAAACCATACAACACAAAAAACCAGTGAGCATATAGGACAGAAGAAAGTTAACTATTTGAAATCTTGGTTGTCAATTTCATATTGGTGATTAGGTTCTTTAAAGACTAATTGCAGCTGATCTGTTTTTTAACATTTTATGCTGTCTATCATTAATCTACAAAGCACATGAATATGGTGTTCTGGTTTACAACCTTGACTTAATTCTGTTTGTAAACACTGGGGAACAAATGCAGCAATGTCATGCAACAGATGAGCAAGGCCCTGAAACACAGCTCACAAAAGCATATTCCCTCTCACTTCCATCCAGCTGCTGAAGGACATAATGCAGTTCCTGTTCACCTTCCTTGGTGGTCGTGCTGTTCATACAGTGGGAGGACGCTCCCCCCTGACATCTGACCAGGCAAAACGTCAGCGTGCCTTGAGAACACCCCCTGCCACAGCCTTCAGGCACTCTGTGTCCAGGCAGAGATGGATGGAATGAAAATATTCTGGGATGGGAGAGAGGGGAGGTGGTTCATAGGCTTTGGCACTTCCTTGGAGCCCCAGCGAGGTGAATGGTAAAGGGTGTCACAGGTACACCTGAACTCCCTGACAAAGCAAGGAATCGAGTCCCAGTGCTGAGGGACCTTCTAGCACAGCTATTTCTGATCATGCTCTATTTGTAAACTCACAGGGGAAGGACAGGGACTATGCACAGAACACAGTGCTGTGCTTTCTGTTTATTCTGGACATAGAATAATACCCAGAGCTTCCTCTGAGAGCCTGCAGAGGACATGGGCTAAAAGAAAGCCTCTGAGAGGAAGTGCTGAAAAGTAAATAGGCAGCACAGGCAATGCTGCTGAGACACTGCAGAAGACAGGCACAGTATCAGAGTTTTGGTCTGTACCCTGAACGTAAGCCTGGGAGACAGAAATTGCCATATAATTCTTTCTGCGACATATAATTACATTCTTAACCTCTTTGTCTTTTTTCCTTTTTCTGATAAAGGGGAAATAATTCATTTCCAGGAATGTAAGTGGCTTTAATCCACTTAGATCAAGCCTCTTTCTTTTTCTTTCTTCTTTTCTTGTTGTTTTATTTTTTTTCCTGATTCATTGCCTGACTCAGAACCATCATTCTTACCACTTCTGTCAGACTATCCCACATTTCCCAGTGGTTTTTACTACTGCAGTTTGGAAGCACTCTTTGTTCTTACAGTCCCAGTGCCTACCAAGGCTTTTCTTTGCATGTTCTTTGACGTTTATTCCCTAGGAGCCGGATCCTTGTGTCCTTACATGTGAGCCAAATCTCCCAATGAATTTGCAAACATGCAGGATCAGCAGCTTAAACAGTTTATTTGTTCTTCAGGGTTTTCTGTGTTCGCAGGAAAAAGGACGCCTATAGGCAAACACTGCATCACCAGGTTTCATCTGCACAAAAGGGAAGCTTAGAGAGGAAGGAAGGCACAGCAGTGCGGAGTTAACGATTAAAAAACAAAAACAGCCTTCTCAGGGGTTTTTTTCTGAGAGGATGGTGGTGACAGATGCAGTTACAGGACACTAAACTTGTTTCTTGAAATACATCAAAAGACTCCTTTGCTGGGTTTGGCTCAGTGTCAGCAGTAATAGCTGATTCCAGTGTGTTGTCAGAATAATATAAATCTTTGGCTGTATTTTTGAGATACCTTGCAGCTTGGATATCTGTACTACATTTGCATTTAGGAACCTGGAATTTCTAATGGCCTGGCACCTCAGGCTGAGAACTGCCTGCTCCCATTTACTTCAGCTTCGGTGTTTGCGTCAGAGGATTCTGGCTGGGCACGTTGAAAATGTAATGTATTCAGTTTATGCCCTACATAGAACTTGAGATCAGCATCAACGACCAGATCCAATCTGCAGCGTTAATTCAAACAAACAGCACTGCTGACAACATGATTGCTGTAGATAAGGACTCCATCTCACAAACTTAGATATTAGAGAAGCTTCAAAGTTCGCTTTAATACAGGTGTCCTCCTTCTGATGTCAGAAATTTTATAGCAAGTAGTGTTGCTGATGAGCCAAGGTTTGACACGATCTAACTATGTAATTTTGTGAAAATTTGTGGTGAGACAGGACCATTAATATTTTATTCTGCAGTAGAATGAAACCCTTTTTTTGCTCTCTGTCTGCTGTGCACATACAGAACAGAGGTATTGCTACAGATCAATGGATTTTCCAGCCAGAGAGATTATTCTGATCTCTCAGTCTGGCATTTTGTAGCAACAGTCAAATGTATTCCCCGAGAAGATTGTGCATCAGATCCCATAACTCGCTGATATTAATTCAGATTACACAGGTGTAGTTTGTGTGGACAAACTCTCAGCTTACTGTGAAACATCACAATTCTTCTCCAGATATGGCAGTGACACACACAAATGGACACATGCCTCATTTCCAGTCTGACTCTATCTGGACTCAGCTTCCTGCTATTGGATCTAAGTACATTCCAGAAATATCTGTTGTTGAATTGTTCATCATTTCAATAGGATAGAGTTTGGGACATGTAATACTGATTAATATGTACTTCCACAGGTGTTTTACAAATACTTTTACCCTAATTCTGCTGATTATTTAGGTCCACCATTCTTATATTTTCTACAAAAAAAGTAGATCCATTCACAGACATTTACCCAGTTGTGTTTTCCACACTGCTTCAATTTCAGCTGAGATAATTTCCATACATGTCAGGTCCACTTTTTGCACACAAAAAAGCAAAGGACAGGGGTCTGACTGCTCAGCTGAAGTCAGAGGATGCAAGGCTCAGATACTTCTGCCTCTTACTGGGAGTGTTTTGTACACCTCTGTATTCAACCTTGAAATAAGAACACAGGAGACAGAGACAGTGCCACCACCTACAGAAGTTTATACCACATCAGCACTATTTTGCCAGCATTCCAACAGAAAAATCACATTTTGCAGAGGGTATTTCCCCCCACTGACATTAAAATGGGTGTCAAGGCCATCAGGGAAAGCATCAAGCAGACACAAAGTCTGCCACAAGACCTCAGCTGTTTGTGCTGCTGCATGTGCCTTTATCCCCTGATGGCATCCCCCAGAGCAGAGAGACTCATCCTTCTATGAGAAAATTCAGATAAATCCATGTTAGAACAGTGCAATGCTCTGGAACACTGAAATAGCTTGTGAATGTAAAAATCATTCACCAGTACAAAACCAGGGCGTTGCTGCATTGTCTGCAGGAGACAGCGACGTTCAGCCCTCGGGGGAAACAGCAAGGAAAAATGAATGCAGCAGGAAATCTTTCTAAACAAGAAGTTGGCCACATGCTAAGAATGCACATTTCATAAAAGCTTACCTGTATTTCTATTTCTTATTATAATTATCTTTAAAGATGCTGCTCCTTCAGGTAAGAGCCACCTAAACATAGTCCTCTTCCTAAAAAAAAAAATAAAACTCACAAATCCTTGGAATGAGGAAATATTCCTTTTTAAATTATCATAATATTATATTTTACCCCTCTGGACACTAACACTGTATATAGAATTTCTTACATTTATTTTTCTTTTTTTTTTGCTGCCTGTTTCACAGGCTGAAGAAAATGACTGTAAATCAGTTTGCATTCAAAACACCACACTTGCACCTAAAAGAACAGGATATTACACCATTAAAAATAAGATTCAGTATAATGGAAAAATTTTCTGACTGACAGCATAGCACCTTTTGAGTCATAAATTCTCATTTTTATAGGACAAAAGGGACTATCACAACCACTCTCTGAATTCCTACACAACAGAGACAATGTAATTTTAGACAACAATTCCTACGTCAGTCCTGCCTTCTGATCCACAAGAAAAACTTCTACTTTACATGTCACACCCTGCAAGCAGAATACCCAGGGATTCTTCATCTTTACCCATTACAGTTATCAAACAGATTTACAGAAATCTGATAAGCAATAAGGCAGAATCAAATCCTAGTTCTAAAAAAAATTTAAGCAGAGATGAATCAGCACACGGAAATAACGAGAGGATGGCAGTATCTTTTAGAGACATCCTCTTTTACAGGCTAAAATCAAACTATTTTATACTTCACAAAGTTCCTGTAATTGGACCTTGCAAAAGGGCTAAGTGCTGTAATGGATCTGTGGCTTCATTAGCACACCCTGACATCCTGCAGCAGAGCATCCATCAGGCTCCTCACTCCCCTGGGGGAGGCTCCAGGGCTGCCACAGGCTCTGCAGGACCAGCAGACCTGGGGTTTTTGCTGTGCCCTGGCTGCAAACCAGGGAGGCTGGGGCCAGGGTGGTGCCAAATTTGGAGGGAGAACAGGTTGTCCTCCCTGCTAAGGGGAGCAGTGATAGTTACAAGTGATTTCTGATGGCTTTGAGTCACCACGAAGCTGGTGTGGGCAAGCACAAAGGGGTGAGACAAAGGTTATACTTGGGCCAAGGGAGCTTCAGGCCAGTTTGTAACTTGTAAGGAGAATCTCTGGTGTTTGTCTCGGAGATTCACAGCTAAAAATATGGTTAGGAGTAGCTCAGGTTAGAAGATCTCCTAAGAGCACTGATAAACCTAGTTGAACATTTCTGTCCATGGCCTAATTAGTATAAAAAAGTCAAGATGAGATTTTCAAAGGTTGTGAGACACCCAGTCTTGTGTTAATCTTAACTTTCACCTTATATTGCTTCTGTACTTATATGTGTTTTCTTTAATTGGATCAACTTTAATTTGGAACAGTTTAATATCTGAAAAACCTTATTAATACCACAGAAACATTAAACAGAAGTTTGCATTACAAAACTGGAAGTTAAAACCTGAAAATGTGACCTCTGTCTTCAAGCCTGTCTTAGCTCATAAATCTGTAATCAAGGCCTAAAGGTTGTAACATTTATGCCAACAGCCCCAAAACACAGGATGAGCAGGATACCTTCCTGAACTTGGAGACTGGAGGAACCATCTATGCTCACATGTAGTTTTTACTGTTCCTTATTTCTTAACCTTGAATACTTCATTTTGCAAAATTAGTATTGCTTTGTGTTTTATCTTTTAAAAGAGCTGTGATTATACTGGCAGTAACACTGACATGGTTCTTGTGAATCCCAGTTACAAAAAGGACTGCAAAACACAGATCACTCAGATCAGACAACCTAAAGAGTGGGAAATAAACATGAAAACCTCACTTACCACAACAGTTCTGGAATTGCACCAGGGATGAGGATGAACTTGTCTCTGTGGGCTCTCCCAGCTCACAAATCCTAAAGCATCACCTGCACCAGGGTGATGCCCAGCGTTGCTGCCCTTGCATTTGAACAGAAAGCCCCTCAGCTGAGCTCAAGCTCTTTGCCTCCCCATCCACTGGTGGTTTAAGCAGACATTTGATTTCTCTGTTCCAAGTTTGCCTGTAACTATTCATAGCAGCTAATTCCTGACACCCTCGGGACTGTGATGTCAGCACACTCCCCACCAAACCCGAGCTCAGCACGGTGAGCTGGCCCAGGGACTGCCACCACCACAGCCCAGCTCAAACACACCAAACAGGAGGAAGTCCATCCAGTTTTTCAATTAAAGAAATCTCTTTCTTTCGTAAGTAATCTGCAGGCAAGATTTGAAAAATCGTATTTGTTTTCTGAGGCTGCCGAGTACTTTGTGAATTATTCATAAAAGCCATCCTCCTGTCAGTGTCACATGCAAAAGTTTTGTGCACTTTTGGAATTAACACCAGTCCACAACATACATCACAACGAAAGATACTGAACAGGCAACAAATGGCACCTCAGCTTTGCTAGTGATCTCAGCAGAGGCTACAGTGGTCATGGACACTGAACCTTTTTCCACACACCAGTATTTGCTTCCGGTGTATTTAATGATTCATCACCCTAGAAACCTCCATTTGGTTGGGTACATGAGGCATTTCTAATTTCCCTTCAAAGCTCCATTCCCATGCTTATCATATAGCTCTACTTTACACCTCTCATATTTAATTTTTCTGAAAATTTTTACACCCAGCTGTAGAAATACTCTAGAGAAGTTTACACTCCTTGTAAGATGCTACCACTGTTTCCTTCAAATTGTTAGAAATTTCTCACCTTCCAGGACTGCATTATGTTTTCTAGCCCAATTATATTCCAATGTTTTATCACATTCATCTTTCACCTGATAAGTGCACTCAGGTTTTTCTCCCACCTCTGCTACTTCCAGCTCACAAAGCCCCAGGTTACAGGTGAGGTTATTATTGAACCCAGAGCATCTGGTTTGTACAGTATGAGACTTATTTATATGATATCACCAGCAAGCTGGTAAAAAAGTTAGCCTAATCCTTTTTGAACATCAACTCAGTGTTCCTCAACATTGGCAATGCCTCCCAATGTGTCTCACCCAGGAATTTCACCTCACCACACTGGTAAATATATTAAATAGACCAGGTTCCAGCTGCCTCAGCAAGTATTTACTGTCAATACTGCACACACTCCCTGGTGACATTATCAGCTGAATTGGACCTCCCCTCTAGAAAGGGTCACTTAATATGAGGAGGGAATTTCTTCTTTCTGCTTTATTTAGGGATGGTGAATGCTGATGCAAGATCTGGTGATGAATATAAGCTTTCTTGTACCATGAAACATATTATTGTCATTGTTCTCCTGCTTCATTTGGTCTAAAACCAGCTTCCTCTTACTATTATGTTACACCAGGTCAGGCTTTACTTATGGACAAATATACAGGAAAAAAGCATGTGCTTATATTTTTAACTCCTGGTTGCAGCACTAAGTAAAACATACAGTGAATATCAGGATCAAATCATAGCATCTGTCTGTTAGGATTTGTTGGTATTGAGCTGTCACCCACACGGCTCCTTGTCTGGTATTAAACAAGACAAGTGCAACAGAGAAACATGAGAAGTGTTAATAATGCTGCAAGTCAGCTGCAAAGAACTTCCAAAGCTAGGCCCAGGCTGCAAAATTTTCAGCAATTAAATTGAAAACTGTATTTTTAACAATAAATTTTTAAAAATTCTCTTTTGAGTTAAAAAAAAGCTATCTGTTTTAATGAAAAGCCAAACTTTACATATCTTCCTTTCCATATCTCCCTTTTCCTTATCTTCCTTTCTTCCTTTCTTATTATATCAGATATCGCACAAAAACTACTGCTCTTGGTTTGGCTGTGAACTTTGCTCTGTTTTTCAGAGATGTTATTGAACTAAACAACATAAGTTATGATTTTGCCAGGTGCTTTTATGAAAGTTAACCCTGATTATAGAAATATCGGTAGGAACATAGAGAGTCTGACTTGGTTAAAAGTGCAATGCACAGACCTAAGATCAGCTCTGTCCTTCAGAGCCTCCACACATGAGGTCCGTGTGTCATAAAGAGCAGAAAGAGAAGCCTGAGGGGAAAAAGGAAAAGAAAAGGAAAAGTTTCCCAAGAAAAGAAGATTTTCAGTTGGGGTTCAAAGTTGCCTCTGCAGTGGCCCTGCTTGGGCTGCATTTAACACCAGCCCAGGGGCTCAGGGCAGGCACTTCACCCCAGCTTCCCAAAAAATCACTGAAGGGTGTCCAGCTCCTCCAGAGGTGCTTCAGAGCAGAAGCCATATGTGTGGACTCTGAATTATTTTCTGAAATAACATCCTCTGTATTTAAGCTTTCAATAGTCCAGAAAAAATTGCCTTCCTCATTTAGGCACCTGTGTTAGGCATGCAAGGTTAGGCCATAGGAACTGCCTTACACATCTTTTCCCCTGAGCCTCTGCACCCCATCTCTGCTACCATCACAAATTTGGCTGAAGCTGAAGTAGCAGATTTTATCAGAGCAGTAACTGGTTCAACCACACTCTTCCTGCTCTGACACTTCTGGTTGTTTGCATGCCTAAACAGCACCTCAGTCTTTGATCCCCTCTCAAGGGCATGCGCTCTTAAATTTGACTATTTTTAGTCCCGTGTCTGTGACCATCTCCTCAAGATGAAAGAGCGTGGGATGATGATGCCTACCTATGCTTGTGGACTGCTTTCATCCTGATTCGTGAAAATCCTTTTACAGGAATAGTACACTGCATTTTTATGGACACACAGTGACTGTTAGTCTCCTGGACATCACCTGAATGTCAATTTATTTACTTGTAATGTCACACTTTGATAAAATCATTTCCCATTTCTGAGAAGACAGCACACTGATGAATAAAACTCCAGTCCACTGCTTGTCCTTCCTGCTGTGATTTGTCGGCATAGAACACATTGATACATTTTTCTGAAACAAGTGACACAGAAGAGTGGCTTAAACTTTTTGAACAGAAAAATTATATCAAAATTTTTATTAAAGAGCCAGAAAGAGCATGTGATTGACCTCCATTATAAAACACATTGAGATCTGTGGATGAAAACTACTACATAAAAACTAGTTATTATCATTTAGGGTGGAAAAGATCTCTAAGATCATTGAGTCTAACCTTCAACTTCTCACTGCCAAGCCCACAACTACCCCATGTCCCCAGATGCCACATCTCCACATCCTTTAAATAACTCCAGAGGTATTTAAAGGTATTTAAAAGACTCATCCACTGACCTGGGCAGGACTCGACAATCCTTTCCATGAAGAAAGTCTTCCTAATACCCTAAACCTCTCCTGGTGCACCTTGAGGCCATTTCCTGTTTTATTATCACTTTTATTTGGGAGAAGAGACCAACACCCACCTTGCTACAGCCTCCTTTATGTCACTGAGTACTTTAGTGCTGCTCTGTGACAAATCCAAGCTTTACTTGAAACCTACCTCATCATCTGTGTTTTACCATATTTCTTCAAAGAAATTTGCTATTTGAGAGCTGAATGCCTTAGAAAATAGAATTACTATTTGCTCTCACACCAGTTTTCCTCTGTACTACAAACTGAATGAAAACAAATGGACAGTTTTATTGTCAAGCTGATTACATTTTCTAAAACCATTCAGAAATTTATTTTGAGTATACCCTGTATTTCTGTAAGACCAAAAATATTGCCCTCAATTCTGTAAGATTTCAGCTCTTTCTTGACAATCCCCCTGCTCCTTTTGGATGTTTTTTAGTCTTTTTTTAAATTTCTTTAACAGGCAAACTGAATCCTGCCTCTTGACAGCATACCAACATACCTAAAACAAGAAAATGTATGTGCTGAATACTTCTTTTGCTACAAGCTTCAGATCAAGTCTTTGATGGGAAAAACACATTCTTTTTTGAAAGCTGAAATACGTCAGCAAATGCTGCTGCAATATATCTGCTTTACTATAAAGAAAAGCCTCTTTAAGGAAGGGCTGTGAATTCACATTCCCAATCCAAACTGTGCGTCACACTCTGAATTTCCTGGTCTGATAGCACCACTAAAATGCCTCCCAGAGACTAAATTCAGCCTTAATTCAGGTTTGTGTGGCTAGCAGAGAATTAAGGAAACCCCACAGTAGGGTCTGATGGCTCTAACAGCTTTTGTGCTAATTCCCAGATTCCCTCCACACAGAACAACAGTACACAGCCAGGGAAAGGAGCTTTCCTCATAAACAAATGTTTCAGAGGAGGATGAAAGAATCCCTATCCAAAGTAGGCAATTCAGAAGTAGTCCACCCTCTAAATGACATTTCCTTTTTAGCCTCCATTGAACGTTAATGATTACAACTCTACATTTCTAACTTGTTTTATGATGCTCTTTCTACATTACATCACACTACCCGGTGTATAAAAACAATGGAATGAAAGCCTCTAATTTTAGCTGTCATAAGTTAAAGAATAAATGGCAGCAGAAGCTCTCACATATAATTGCAGGATTTTAGGTGACTACAGAAAAATGTCTCTTTTCTGTATGTGCACAAATGCTCAAGCCTTCAAGCACAATTTCAGGAACTGAACGAAGTTGTGTGTGCTCAGGAGTTAATGGTGAAGGTGTCACTGTGCTCAGAAATAGAGCCAACTTCCCCATGTCACATTCAGCTTATTAATAACCCATTATTTCTGTCGCAATGGCACATGTCTCTCCACTCCTTGGTATTGTTATGCAACTGGAAGAGCTTTCAGAATCTCTCCTGACTGAGCTTGAACAGGTAAACTGTAAAATCCAGCTTGAATTGAGCTTTATGCTGAAATGCTACTGCAATTCACCCGAGGAATGCTGAGTGACATAGAGTATGCAATTATGCAAGAAGAGTGTTTGCAACAAGCCATCTTGGAAGTGCTGCCATTTGTGAGAGGATTTTTTTCATATTCTGAATCTGAATACATTAAAAAGCCTGTAATCACTTAATAGAGTCAAATCTGCAATTCTTAATTCTGAATATCTTCTATAACGAAATGAGCTTCTCAATTCTTGTGATTAACTTGCAAACAAAGCCAAATACAAGAAGCTGGCTCAGAAAAATCAATGCGGGAAATCACTGCCAGATTCCTCATAAATATTTCTGCCTTAGAAACCACTGGAATTTACACTCTCTTTATGACACATTGTATAGGATTGTATGCAATTACAGCACTTCCTACACAAAATAATACAGATTTGGGTAAGATCTTGCATAAATGGATATGAAAATTCTATGCAACCTCCTGGCAAATTGCCAAAGTGGCCCTTATGCTTAGAAAGCAGCACATCACTCTCATTTGGTCTCTGTGTTTACACGTGTATGCCAATATTGCCACAAAGCTGCTTTGTTTAGATGTGCATTTTCATGACCTTGAAGCTCAGGATAATGTATTTTTCATTCTATTCAGCATCATCACACAAGGGGAGCGACAATCATTATAAAAAATCTCCAGTCGGAGAAGAGGGAAAAAAAAGGGACTTGGACTGCTCAGTTTCTAAATTAAGCTACATCTGAAGTTAAAAATAGCCCTTCCAACTGAAGATGCTATGCTGCCTGAATTTAAATAGCATGCTTCTTTCCCTGACAGATAACATTTATTGTGTTCTCTGCTGGGAAAAAAAAAAAAAAAAAAGAAAGCTATGTCCAATTTCACTTCACTTACCAAGACAGAATTAAAGAAAGTCAGTGTTCTACCTGGGAATTGTATAAATTTTACCACAAATGCATTTCTCCAATTTTGCTAAAACAGACCTAAAACAATGCAAGTTATATATGTGTGACCTTTCCTAGCTCTTCCTGCAGAATTCTCTGGGAAGGTCTATAGTAAGAATATTGTCTGAAATTCAATCAGATTTCTATCACATGTCCTCAAACTGCTTGTGCCATCTTTTGTTTTCATTTACTTACATACACACACACACACACACACACACACATATATATATATATATATATATATTATATCTATTTCTAGATGTTTCATTGCTGTTTCTGGATAAAAAGAAGTATGAAATGCAATTGCACGCAGTACATGTGAAATGGTTTACTCACCACTTTCCACCAAAGCACTGAATGATAAGGAGAAGCTGTATCCCTTTTCTCTCCAGGCCTAACACAGAGCCAGCATAAGGATTTCTATATTATCCATATTCCTACTGTAGTCAGAGGCTGAGCAGTCATAATTAAGCTACACAGGGCCTGCTTGTGCTACTCACATAGTAACTCCAACATTGGTTCATAGCACATGTAGATTAGAAAGGTAAAAATTCTTTCAAGCTACCCTGACCCTTCTCACCAGTTTCAGTTAATTCTTTTTGTTAGAATTTCTGGTACTCCAATTTGCATAGTTTTAAATTCCAGTCTCTGTATTCATGATCACTCCTGGGAAACTGTTAATTTTCCTCAATATTCATTCAAAATTTACTGTGCCTTAATTTCATCTTTTTATGAGATTAAAATCAATCAGATTCACTTTTACCTTTTAGGCAATAAAATAAGAAAGGTGCACTTCTAATGTTCAAAGTAAAACTTGAATCTTGCTGTACTGGGAAAATTCTGCTTTCCCCCTCTTTGTTAAATTGCAGATTTTATATGAGCATTCCCAAAGGAATAGCACAGAGAGACTCAGGAATAAGTAAATGAAAGATGAGATGGATATAAATACTCCTCTAACCCCTGAGCAAGACTTCCACATTAGTCACTTTGTGGACTAAACCCCTTAAAGATCCCCAAAAGCTTTATAAGCATCAATAATATTTGCAGTGATGTAAGCCAGAGGCAGTGATGTAAATTCTGCAGTCCCTAATTGAATAAAACACCCACGGAAGTCAATAGGAATTGCAGTCAATTAAGCTGTAAATATTTCAGATCCTGAGCTTTTTACATAATGTTACCAGATGGCATCTCTGAGTACTTTGATCTGTGCAGGGCAGTGTTTGCTCAGAGGCCTCTGTGAAAGCAGGCAGGGCTGGGGCGGGCACACAAGGCCAGGTGTGGAGCCACCAACTCCCACCAGCCTCTGGCAGGTGCCACATCACCTGTCCAGGTGGAAATATGAGGCTGCTTCACGTGAAGGCATCAAGCAGCAAGGGCAGTTTTATGGATGGGGGCTAAATTTGGCTCAAATTTTAGGCAAAATGGTAAATAAAGTTAAATCCTCATGAAATTTGATGTGTGTGCCCAGAGCCCATTGGAGGAATGCAATTCTCTGACCAAGTGAACCCAAGCTGTGGCCAGAGCTGTTAATTACTTCCCAGTAAATGGGTAGGTGTATGGTGAGTGCTGTCATGTACAGAACAGTTTATACTGCCCTTTGCTGTTACTCCCTACCTCTGCTTTATCCCAGCTGTGAGAAATGAGAGCCACACGTGCTGCCCTGAGGAATGGCAGAGGAAGCAGGGTTTGTGTGCAGCCCTGGCACTGAGGATGGTTTAGGACCACTCCTGCTGCTGGAGACAGGGCTGTGGCTGCCAGAAGCCATTCACAACGTGCTGTGTCAGGAGCTTCACAAAAGCACATAATAATGCATGTAATGAGTCTCCAGAATCACATTTGTGAGGCCTGCAGAATGTTTCTCTTTCCCAATGTGAATTACTGAGTCATCCTCTTCATGTGAGACAGACTGAATTCTCTTCCCAAAGAGCTCCTTTGAATCACTATTACCACCAGATAACAGATGTTGCTCTCCAGGAAAGTTTTTTCATACAAGCTCTTATAATCATGGGGATTATTTCAATTTGACCTTGTAACTACAACAGAAAAACAGGATGAACTGGGGGGTCTCAGAGGGTTGTGCTGCAGTACTTTGCATATCTAAATAACTAGGCCTTCAACAACATGGCTACTCAAAACACTACACAAAGAATAACAGGAACACCCATAGTCTTATAAGGGAAATGCTACTAATCCCAGTTTACATAGGGGAGGAAAGAAGCCCTGAAGTGTTTAATGGACTTGTCTGGCATCACGCAGCAGCTACACAACAATTCAGAAATAAGTGATGTAATGTTCAAAAGCATCTCTATTTGAAACTTAGAGCCTATGGATGTGCAGTGAAACTCAAGTTAAATACTTTGAAAATAGGACTAAAATTATAAATTGGAAGCTTTTAGTAAAAGTGCTCTAAAGTGCCCATCTTCTATCAACCACTTCTGTTTTAACCACAAGACATTTTCTCTCTCA
Source organism: Chloebia gouldiae (assembly GCA_003676055.1). Classification (NCBI taxonomy): domain Eukaryota; kingdom Metazoa; phylum Chordata; class Aves; order Passeriformes; family Passeridae; genus Chloebia; species Chloebia gouldiae. The sequence continues at coordinate 4,206,327 of QUSF01000026.1, forward strand.
GAACTTGCTCAAAGTGAACCATACCACACCCTTTAAAAGACACATTGGCAATGCTGTAACACTTTCCAAATTTCAAGCTTTCCTAACTATGCATATTGCTGGGCAAGCACCAGTAACTCTCTTTTTGCATGCCTTTGTTGTGTTTCTGAATTGCAGTTTTGGATGATGAAGCACATTTTCACCACTCTTTTTTCAAAAATGCCAGTAACTGACAGTTTAAAACGAGACATTTATGTTGCAATTATTCTGTGCCTTCTGGGACCACTTTAACTAAGTTCATGCAATTAACTTATTCTTTAATGCTCTGAAAACACATGTACCATGATTTCACACCAGAGTTTTGGAGTTACATCACCAGACCCCAGAAGCAACAGAGCTATGCTTACTCATAGCAGTGAACAGTCAGGCCCAGGTAATGAAATAGCAACCTGGTGATAACAAAATACAAAACCATAAGTCTTTGGTTTGATAAAAATGAATTAGTAAATTTTTCATCTGATGTTCTCATTAACCACTAGTTACAAATTAAAACTCACAGTATTCCTGTGAGATATAGATCTAGAGAGATACTGCTCATTAAAAAAACCTACAAACCAACCAACCAAAAATGGAATCTATTCCAGATCATGGATAGATGATGTCTACCAGATAAAATAATCCATCAGGTCAGGAGAATTGACCTCCAGCAGCAAAGGCCACAGTTCAGGCTGAGCTGTCCAGAGCAGAGATAGCACTAATCCTGTTATCAATAGAGATTTGCTTTGTCATACACTGTGTTTAGAAACTATTGTTCCCTTGATGACTATTTACCTTCATTTAGTTTTTGCTTTCTGTTTCTCAAGGGATAAGGAGTTTGGGCTACTGAATGTTTCTAGACATCCTTGAACTTATCCAGCCTGTCTCAGTCTCTCCTGGAGAGGCTTTTCCTTTTGGCTTCCCTTTTGCTATTCTGACATGTCCCCCCTTTCATGAGCACCTCCTTGTTTTTCAGCCTGTGCCATACTTTCCCATCCTGGTCTGCAGCCTGACTTTTTGTCAGTGGATCACTTTGTGCTGTTAATTATTCCTCTCCTCAGGGCCACAGATACCTTGCCTGAATTATTGGCAGTTATTCTCTGCACAATACAGCTACAGAGCATTTTCAAGTTGGAAAGAGAGATGGTGAAGCAGATAGACAGGGAAAAGGTGGACAGAAAGATAAGGACTGAGGCTTGTTACCCACCATCTTCTCCAGAAAGGTTTACCTCTGAATTTCTCATTTGAAAACCTACTTTCCTAGTTATCTGCCTTATCTAAATGTCATCATGTTATTTCTCTGTCAAAAGACACCAGCTAAAATAATACAAAACTATCATTTTGAGGTACTGCTTCCCAGATTACTATAAATAATGAGATCATATGGAATGCTGATAAACATTAGATAACAATAAATTTTCTTGGAGCTTACTGATTTTTTCTTCTACACTGAAAGCATTTAATATTATTCATACCCTAAACTGCTTAAAAGTGATACCCAGCACACAGATGTCAAAAAACAGCAATGATTTTTAGAAAGGAGAGAGTTTCTGAACAAACATATTTTCTCAACAGCCTGATTAAAAGATCATTTTCATCTCAGACCTTTAAAATTGTCACTCTGAATTCTCTTCTCTCTCACATATACAGATCCAGACTCACTGCTGCGCTCCAGTTGTTTTGATAATGCAAAGCTATCATAAACACATCTGAACACATAGCAACACCTAAAATTTAGCATCTGGGATTTACCATGCTAAATTCAGTGCCCCAATATATTTTTCTGCTAGGGAAAAGTGTGAGCCAAAATTACACTTTTTATATATGTGCAGTATCAGAAAATAGAGTGAAATGAATATATGCTTTATTCTGGTTCATATATACCATGCCCATCAGGACAGGTGAGATTGCCAGGATGTGAAGCACGTGTGTAGATGAACATATATTAAGCAGCAAACAGTAACTCGGATGAGACAGTTACTAACTGAACTTTGATATATTGGCAATTCTACAGAAGAACAATACAACCACCTCATTAATTGTCCTTCTTTCCCAAGAAGGCATCACAAAAACAAGGAACTGTGCCAGAGTAATTCTAGGGGGGGGTCATTTAAAACAGCAACAACAAAAACCAAATGAAACCATCCCAAACCAACCACTTCAGTCACATCCATCACAGCCCAGATTACACGTAAACACTTCACAGAAACTTCTGAGGTCATTGGGAGCATCTGAATAGATTTTTTTTCCTCCTTTCTCATGTATTGTTTAGGTGCCCTTTCATGCAGAAGAAAAAAATCTGGGCCCATTCTGTGAGGCAATGACCACCACCAGCTTACACTACTGATCCCAGTGCCAGGAAAAAGGTTTGCAGCCTGAAGGCTCCATTCTCTCATTGTCCATAGGTGAGGAAAGAATCACCTGTGAACCTGCCAGTGGCTGTTCAACAGACAACATTTAAAAACAACAGGAGTTCAACATCTTCAGCACTCTATGGGACAGGACTCCTTTCTGGATTTTCAGTTCCCAGCTGATGTGGCCTAATAGACACATACAGCACAACGAAGAGTATCCAGAACTTCCCATTTGCCTGAGAGGCAACCACACTTCATGCTCTGAAATCTGCATTACAACACCCTGTGTGTTTTTTATTTTTAATTAATTCTTCTGAAAATATTTTGGGGATGAGTGGATGTATATGGTGATTGCAGTGCTGAGAGAGGCCGTGGGGTTCACAATTACCAAGAGAACCAAATCCTGCCCTCCTGTATATGCAGCACTACTAAGATTTCATTGTTCACATTAGGCAAAACCTCTCTAATTCAAGGTCAGCTACATGTATAACAACAACTACAACAACAACAACAACAAAAGAAAGTAATGTGCTCAATGCTTTGAATAAATCCAGACAGGACAGTTAATAAAATAGAAAATTCCTCACTTACCTCAGTAGTTGTAAGCTGTTATTTCATACTCTGTAAACTTTCCCTCCCTGCTAACTAAACAAAAGTTCTGCAATCTCGATGCTAGAATAGCTCTCAAATACATACTGCAGAATACCAAAAAAGAGAAAGCCTATGTTGTCCTTACTAGCAGGCTTCTCTCTAGGGATGATTGGTCATTACCCTGGCAACCCTCACAAATGGCAAATGACGTAAAGAGAGTGGGAAAAAAAGCCACTGAGAGAAGAAAGCACTATATGCATTATAGATAGTTCTGGGAATCCATGCTCACATATGCATTAAATGGCTTCAGAGGAGCACAGGGACCTTCCATTTTGCAGAGCTGCCTGCTGAGGTGAATAAGAAACTTTCTAATTTTTTTTTTAATCAAAACATTGGGAGCATCTCTAAGTATTTAATTGAAGCAAATTGGGGGTTGATTATTTTAATAATTCAGACACTGGATTTATTCTCTTTTTTTTTCCAATTCTGTTAAAATTTCCCATTAAAATAGCTCACAGTCATATTCAGACAACGGTTGATGTATTTTTCATTATTCCTTTTCACCTTATTTGTTGCTACATAAAGTTACCTATTATTATATTTATTCCCTTTATGTCTCATACCTTCATTTTTCCCTATTCATTTGTACAAATTGTACAAGAGTTCCCATGTTTGTGTCATTAAAACATTAGCCATTGTATTCAGTGCTACTGATAATTATGCCTAAAGAAGATGTAGCTCTAGCCAAACACCAGGGGACAAAATAAAAAGCATTTTGCTATTTTTGCACAGAACGATTACAGTGAATTTGATCATACTATGATCTGTCTGTCACACAGCAAGATGAATTTGGGTGTGGTTACTTCTTCCACAATTAGATTTTAAAAATCACAAGTAAGATAAAAAGGAAATCTGCTTTGAGATTGTTTAGCATCTGCACCACTCTACAATTCAGTAAAACTGAAGGAATTCTGGGTACAAAAACGCAAGAAAAGCATCTTCCAGCCCTGCTTGCATGTGTTACCAATTACAATCCAGGATCAGGCATCCTTCTCCTTGCTCTTTGTTAGATGTCAGATTTCTGCATTCCTAAATGTGCAAAAAAACAACTTTCCAAGAACATACTGGAGAGCATTAGCACTCAGAGCATTTCATAACCTAAAGAAAAGGGCACAATTCTCTGAAATAAGAACTGAAGAAGTAAGTGAGGTGAGGTGGCTGCTCTAACCACTCAGCTATTATGGAAAAGTTGGGTGGAAACGGCTCTACCCTGACAACTGAGTTTCCTGTTGAACTGATGGAAACATGTTAGGTGCATTTGAACTCTGCCCCACTCCGAACCTGAACTGAAATGGAAATAACCAGCAGCTTCCACAAGGATATTTCTGTCCCTGGCTGCCTAAATTCAATTAGTTACAGTTTTATGGAGTAAAAGTTAGCACTTGCTGCAATTCAGATTGTTATTATTTTCCCAATCTACTACTCCATTGCAATCAGGAGGAAGGTGTTACACTCATATCATGACAATTTTCCAAAAAGCCTGAATGAGCTATTGGAAGTGACTGAGTTTTATGACCAAAGAAGTAATGAACAGAAAGGATATTCCATAATGCTCCATTAGGTGTACTTTATTTATTTGCTGAAGACAACTCATTTTTAATTATTTAAACTCTGGCAACATCATACTAGCAAATGTTCTGCTGGGTTGTAATTGACAAATATCTTGGTCTGAGCAATGAGAAATCTCAGTATAACATTACCTCTGATATTACATCTTTTTCCTGACAGAAGGACAAGGATTACTTTGTGTTTAGAAACCACAGAAAGCAAAGTTTAGCCATTTGTGTAGGGTCAATGAAAGCTCTATGTTCCCATAAATCTTCATCCTGATGGTCCAAATCTAAGCTTCTCATTTTTTCACAATTACTCTTTGCAGAAATTGAAATCCAACTACAAACTTTCCATCACCTTCCCCTCATTATCAAAACTAAACAAAACTCCTACCATTGGTGTTCCCAAAGTTGCTTTTGGGAGAACAAATGTGGTCTACCATGAAAATATTTTGTATGAAATGTCAGTAGAAGTAAGACAAAAAGTATTGAAATATACAAAAACTTTGTGTGTTTTTGCAGCACAGATTGCACAGAGATTTCTGTGTTTTGTGGTCTTAACAAAACCTTCATATTTTCAGATCATATCCAGGCCTGTCAACTTGCCTTTGTCTGAGCATGTGAGATTGACTCATGTGAGTGTTCTGGGCAGCACAACAGGGACAAATCCAGGCAATGAGTGAGGAGATGGGGAAGACATGGTGCAAAGCTGCAGCCAGGAAAAAAAGAGTTTTTAATGGAGTCTTAGGAAGAGGCACAAATGAAAAAAGGGTTGCCAGTCCTTAAAGGACCCTTTCTATACACTGGTATAATTTGCCAACACATTAGCAAATTAAATTAAAAATTCATCAGTATGTTAAAAAAGACTGGAGTCAGGAATCACTCAATAAGTAAATTATTACTGATTTTAAGTGATTCATCACAGAAAAGGATCAGCTCACTCAAGTGAGTGGGAATTAAGTTTTCAGCATTTTTCTGGCTCAACAGTTGAAATGCTTGTGAAATGCATCCTGTTGCAGAATCCATTCACTTAACTATGCCTGTAGTGACCTGGTGTAAAGGACAATCATACCTTCTCCATACTTTCCAAATTCTGTCTTTTCTCTTAGATGTGTCTACTCCAATCTGGTTTTTAGCTGAAAAAAAATGAGCTCAGGTTTTGCAGTCCCAATGTCTTTTATGCCACAGAGTTACAGAAAAAGAATCCCAAACCTATCAGAACATATTATCTCTCCAAAAGCCCTTACACTGTCACATCATGTAAACATCAAAGGGGAGAATGATGATTTTTCTTTCCTAGGCTATAGATATGATTCTGAACAATACCCTGTTGAGTAAGGACAATATATTCTTTTTCCTTCTCTGTCCTTCTAGAAGAAGGACAGACGTGTGCCTCGCCAGATGATGCCAAACCCATTATTAGTGTCCTTGCACTTCTCCATTAGCAATATTGCAGCAAGACCAGCTGATGTCAAGGGTGTTCATGCTGAAAGATAACAACATTCCTTAGGAGGAGAAATTACAGCCTTTTAGCAATCTCTGGCTTTCCCACAATTTAGCTTTATCTGGGAACATTATTACAGTGAAATTCAGTGAGATAAACTAAGGAATAGAAAGTACTAACTTTCAGAAAATGCAAACATCTGAACAGGAAGACACTGCTGTAAAGCAGTATCCTTCACTACCCCATTTTAACCAAATGCATAGACATGGTCTGCATTTTAACACAGATCCATCCAAACACAGGAATTTGTTCTCTGACTCTGTATTTTTCCCAGTTCCTGCATTTGCCATCCAGCACTGCAGCGACCCAGACCTGCCCTGCTGACCCCATAAACCCTGTGCTAAAATACTCCAGTGGGTGACAATCACTGTAGTGGGGAATGCTGGGGCAGGAACACTGGAGCAGTTCTGACCAGAGGGGACAACAGCAAGTCCAACCAGCCCATCCCACCACAGGGGTCAGGGCCACATGTGCAGGTGACACCTGCAGAGTCTTTGCTGACTCCCTCTCAGGGCTGCTGGCTCAGATTGAAGCCAGCCAACCAAAACACAGTCCTGAGGGGTGCTGCAGCCTCGGGATCCTCACAGCTTGGACTAAACTCACAGAGAGCAGCAGATCTGAGGTGCCCAGCCCTGGCTCTCCCTGTGCTGGCACTGGTGAGCCTGAAAGCACTCGTACACACGTAGAGAAACCACGTCTGTGGCTTTGATTAAGGCAGATCTAAACAAGCCATCGAAAATAAGCAGCTTCTGGGAAATACAGCTTAAAAGGCCTGGCTTCCTCTGGTTTTGTTTCATGTTTAGATTCTTTTTTGTGTCTCAAAAAAGCAAAAATTTCTGATCAAAGCTTTTACTAGGATAAAGATACTCGTGTTCTCTGTGTTCTACATGGATGATCTGTTGCCAGCTCATATAATGTGGCTTATGCTGCAGCCTTATCATTTGTGGAAGCAATCAAAAAGGTAGCATGAGCCCAGTTTCCTAAAACACTGGTTTAAAAATACCTGAGACTTTCTTACATCAGTTCTCCATACCATAAGCCACCCACAGTGCTAGACAGTTTTCTATCTCCATTTTTCTTGATTGCTCAAAGAAATCAAGCAATTAATAAATACAAAATACCAAGATTTTCATGGAGTAGTGTTTTTATATGCTGTTTATGCCCTATGAGAAAGAACATCCCTGACCACCCTCCTCGCCAGGATTGTCTATGCCACACCTAATTCTCATATACAGGAATAAATAATGAAGACTACCCAGACATGTAAGCTGACAAATCAGGACTCAAGGAAAATCCATCATCTGCAGATCTGATCAGGTTCTCCACTGTACATCTTTTTCTGGTAACACTTGGAAACACTCATTCCTCTCCATTTCATTTGCAAGGAAGATGTCTTGAGTCTGATGCACAAAATTTTGCTGTACTGAAATAAAAGACAGTGTGTCAGTGTGTTGAGAGAGAAGAATCAGTCTCCAAGATAACTATATAAGCAGAAGACAAAGGGATTACAAATTTGTATGTGATAGAAAAGTCAGAATTCTTATATTAGTTATAAAAATCCCATGAACATATCTGTTAAAGCAATTTCAAATCATTAAACAATAAACATCAACAAATGCAAAGCTCTTAAAGAGACCATGCCAATACTTTTTAAAATGGAGCATAATAAAGCAGATGTGTGCTGATGCTGTAATTCAGCAGCTGACACTTTTGAACAGCTGTAGCATGACTGCCCTACGATAGATAGATCTTTTGTGAATTAATATCCAGATAAAGCACTGCAATCTGAAGCTTCCCTCTATAAACTGGTAATTCTTAACAAAAACAACCCTTTTCTCATCAGATTTCTTACTGCAATGCAATTGCATTGCTCTACATGCTCATTTTGGATGACAGAGTACCTACTTGTCACTGTAATGACCTGAATAAATTCAAGAAAGAAATGACAATCACTTTGCAAACATGCCCATCTAGCAAATACACTGTTGTTTTTCCTCACTACCATTTAATAATTTAGTTTACAACAATACATACATACATACATATATATATATATATTTGGTGATACAGTTATGCTTGTGAAATGCTTACATAAATCTAACCCCCAAGCCAACACTTTGGTTTTTGAAGCCCAGCAGAAATAATGCTGCTCTCACTTGTATTCCAAACCCTGCAGCACTATGTGCATTGCCAGTGTCTCTGCCCCTGCTTTGCCTGTGCCCTCTCCTGGTGGCAGAGCACACAGGACAAATGTGGTTACACCAACACCTCCCCTGCACAGCAAACATTTCCTGATGCCAAGTGCAAACAGCTCTCTGAAGTAAACCAGACCGAGATTCCAAGCCTGATGGTGACACAGAAAGGTGACACAAAACGTGTCACTAGGTCTGGAGGATGAGTGGTGAGCACACCCTTACAGCTCTGCTCCCCACACTGCCGCATTTCACCCACAGAGCCTCCAAACAGGGCCTGGGGCTCTTCTCTCTCAGAGGAGGAGGAGGATCCTTTGGGATTCACCACTCTGCACAGAGCCATGGCTCTGAGCTGCACTTGAAAATGCTACTGAGGCATCCCAGCACCTCCTGGAAAGCCAGGAACAGGGATTTGAACTTTGCCATGCTGCATCTGGCCAGGAAGAACATCAGTGCTCCATGCTACCTGCTCGGCTCTTATAAGCACATTCCCACTGTCACCAGGGGATCAATGCCCTCATTAATGGCAGGGCTCAGGTGACACAAAGATCTTCTGTGTGTCGGGCTAAGCCGGTTCCCAGCTCTAAGGAGCTTTGTTTCTGCAGATGAGAGGTACTGAGCCAGGTCAGGGTTGGCCCAGCTGCCAAGTAAATAAGCCCTTCAAGAATCCAGAGTGACTACAGACCAAGCACTAAGCCTGAAACAGTGAGTTCTGCCAGACCTGAGCCAAGTGAGACATACGTGCACAAGAGACTCATTTGAGAAGGGCCATACAGGCACACTTCAGTTCTGGCCAGGGCCAGCTCAGCCCAGAAGACCAATTACCTCAGAACCAGTTCCAGGCAAGTATTGCTGTACATTGCTGATCAAATCTGGCTCTGTGATTCCTTACTCTGCCTGATCTGAACAATGAAAGGGTCTGGAGGCCTCTAATTGTGTTTCCCAGGAACCACTTACAGTACAGAACTATAAAGTAGTTCTGTTATTACATGGTTTCCCCCCTATTCTCCAGCATATCCTAGTCACTAGCACTCCAGACAGTCAGATGGAAGCTCAGCATGCTCTCTGAAATCGAGTCTGGCCATCCATTGGTGAGGGAAAGTTGCCTGTGCATTAATGGCAAGCACCATCACCCCTTCCTTCAATCATGTTCTACAATGAGAGTGAGTCATGGCTCTTTTGCAGAACTAGTTAAACACACCAGATCCAAAAGAAGATTCTGGAACATATAGCCTCAGGATTGCTTTACTGGAGTCACAGAGAGATTTTAGACACATCTCCTTTCCTCAGAATTTTAAATTGCTAAGAACCAAATAGCCTCTACAGTGCTTATCCAAGTTTAAGATGTGTCTGTCTTTAGTATATTTTATATGAAACAGAATTCACTGCTTGGACTTCAGTCTGAGATAAGAACCTAAAAGTCATTGTGCCAGTGTTGAGGCTCCTTAGTGAGGCTCAGCATTTAATTTCTGCTCTTGCTCATTTTCTGAAGAAGGAGAATGATACTCAGCATCCCTGTGAGGAAGGGGAAGTATTTAAATTGACAAAGCACCCAAGTACTTTAGCAAAGAAAGTAGAAATCTGAGAGGTCATACAAAGTTATTGAGTGAATAAGTATTCATGATTATTTTGCTTTTTCATCTACAGATGCTTTCCTAGTTCACATAAACATTTAAGACCTCATCTGAAAATAGGAAAAATAAAACCTTTAACATGCATTTTGCAATCCAGAAACAAGGAGGAACCCAGACATGATGAATAAGCCATTGTCCCAGCCAGTCTGCTGGCACTGCAGCCTGGGAGACTGGCTGGCAGTTGGATGGCACAGCTCAAAAGCAACAGGCCATCAGCCACCCCACGGGGAAGTGCTGCTTGTTGAGAAACAAAAAATCATTCTGTTCAGTTTTGGCTTGACATGTACATTACTTTCCACATTGCTTTATGTTACCAAAAAGGTGAATGCACTTGCTTGAAATAATGAAGTCTTAAAAATCTCAAAGCAATAATTAGGAAACTTCTGTTTCTCCAGATTATCACTGATGGAATTAATTTTTGCCTATGAGTTAGCATCATAATTTGATGTCTTGGTTCATGCCTCACTTTTAAATGATTCTTCTCTTTATTCCCATGGAAAATTTATGCCAGTGTCTGGTTCTAGAATTACTATACAATGTCACAAACAGTAAATCAGTATGTAATATTCCCATGAGAAGCACATGGTTTGTGTCACACTGGCATCCACAACTCCTGCCAATATATTATGGCTATTTGTACCAATATGGGAACCTAGATAAAATACAGTTATTGTTCCTGTCTACCTTGATTTTATAATCCTTGCTTCTGATGAAACGAAGCAAAAATTATTAAAAGACCCACAAATATTTGGGTTCATTGAGGAAAGTGGTAGCAAAACTACAGATTTCACCTGCTTTTATGCAAACATAGGATGATGTGCAGGAGTTCACTGAAATAATCTGAAATTTGCTACTCTGTAAGTCAGGCTGGACTCTGCTGAAAACAGATGCCTCAAACCTATTTCTCTTGTGCATGGAACAGTGTAGAGTTATCCACCTGCTGCAAAGTCACTGCAGAACCCTGTCAAACCACAGCAATGTGATGCTCTGCACACTTTCCCCTGATAGAAATGCCTGGAACAGTACAAGGAAGACAAAAGTAGGATCTAGAGAGTTGTCAGTCTACATTTCCTTCCCCTTATACTCCAGACTTCTTGTGAATTGCATGGATTTGGCTTTGTTCCTTATGGTTATCAAATCCTGAGGCTTCTGGATACCTACATGATTTCCAGGGCATGTTCTTGTGTTGAAGAAATAGTGAAAAACACTAAAGCAGCAGAATGCTGGGTTGGTTTCTGTCTTGCAGATCAGTCACAAGCAGCTGTTGTGCAGAGAGCAGGGTCTGGCTTAAAGTGTCACTTACCACATGAATCTAAGGAATCATCACTGCAAAATAAAATACAAGGAGCTAAATGAAGAACCTCTGGCATGGTAATTCCAAAATTTCTGAACTGCTTTTCCCATCTGCAATTAATTCCTCCTCCTCAAGGAACTATGTCTTGAGTATTAGTGCCACATACTGGAAATCATGATAACATACTCACTTGAAAATATTTCATAATACAAAATGAAGGTGCATTGGCTTTATGATGTATAGTTAATGAAACAGCAGGATTTATCTTTCTAATGCTAGCATCTATATGTTGTAGTGATATTGTACTATAAATTATAAAAGAATTTCTTAATTGCATGATAAAATTATGGCGTTTGCTCCTTAAAGAAAGAGACTCAAATTGTGTGTAAAATTAAGTTCCTTGCCCTTGAGAGTTAGTAAATAAATTCATCTCCTTGTACTGTCATAATTGTGCTTAAAAAGCCCAACTCAAGTGGTTGTCCCTTGGAACTGTTGGATTTTACTACTTTTCCTGTGTTTTGACACCCTCTCCCTTAAAGGGAGATTGCTGTTTACCAGCCCAATGTTAACTGCAGCAATTTAGGAGCTGCAGTACAAACACAAGCATCTAGGCTGCTTTTCCTCTTTGCTAGCATAAAGTTTCCTGACATTTGTAGTGATTGGTTCAATTCTCAACAGCTTTACCAAGCTGATTTATTCAGCTCCCAGAACAAAACTACTGGTGCAATAAATATGAGTTTTGTCTTTTCTTACATCCCTGATTAAATTCAGTGTAAGCAGGGAGGTATAACAAACTTAAGTCACAGGTTAGGAAAAAACCTTAAGGTTTTGTAGGAAGGTCTGAATTCCCCATCCAAGTAAGACAAAGCAAGCTCACACCATTAATTTTTGTTTTATGGTGAGAATACAAGAAACACTTCTTTTTTGTCATTTATAGTCCAATCATTAGGTGCTATTAAGATTGCTCATTATGCTATCCAAAACTTTATCATCAAATGTAAATGTAATACATTCTATTAAGCAAGCTAAATCTAATCTGATCCTTGCTACAGTATCACAAAAATAAGCTACCTATCTTAGGTAAACTTTAGAAGAACACAGAGTTTCCCATCCCCTCCAAAAAAACCCACCTCACATAAAAACTCAAAAAGGTGTACACCAGGAACACTTGCCCTTTAAGCCAATTTTCTTGTTCTCCAGTTACAATTTTAGTCTTCTCTAATGCTAACTGCTGAGGTTTTTCTTTTGTTTTCTTTAATTCCTACAGCTTTAGTTACCCATCTCTGGCTGTCCTGGCTGAACACCAGGTTTGGCTGAGCGCTCTGACACCAAACAAGGCGATGTGAAATCCTAACTAGAAGTCCAGCTGTAAAACTGGCAGCTGAACTGCCCAGCTCTGCAGACACACCAGCCTCGGGGACCAAGGGCTCTGCCCCAAGCAAGAAAGGAATCACACAAGGCAGGACCATTCAGATAGGCTTCAAAAGCTTTTAATTCTCAGTGGAAGAGCCCAACGGAGCAGTGACAGCAGCAGGGGAATCACAGAATCAGTTATGTTGGAAAAGATCTCTGAGATCATCAAGTGCAAGCTGTGCCTGGCACAGTTTGAGATTTTAGCCTCTTGTCCTGTTGCTGCCCAGCAGAAGAGGCTGATCCCACCTGGTTACAGCCTCCTGTCAGGTGGAACTGGGGAAGGCCCAGGAGCAGCGGCTCCTTTCCACAGTCCCGATGCTCTGGCTCATCCCACTCCTCACGTGGCAGCAAGTTCACCCTGCGAGCCCTCAGGATTCACAGGCCACCTCTGCCGAGTCCAGCAAAGCCGGCAGCCTTCCCCATCTCCGGTTCTGGGCTCCTCAGTACAAGAGCACACGGAGCTCCTGGAGCCGAGGAGATGAAGGGTCTGCAGTGTTTCGTGAGAAGCTGAGGGAGCAGAGCCTCTTCAGCCTCGGAGGAGGGGACCTCAACAATGTGGGCACGGAGGTGGCAGAGGATGGAGCAGGCCCTTCTCTGGTGGTGCTGAGCAACAGAACAAGAGACAAGGGGCAGAAACTGGTGTAGAGGAAGTTCCACCAGAACGTGAGAAACAACTTTGCTGTGCAATGACCGCTCACTAGAACGGACTGCCCATAGATGAGGAGTCGCTCTTACTGGAGATACCCCAGAACGCTCTGGACGCAATCCTGTGCCACGTGCTCTGGGACGACCCCGCTGGCGCTGGGAAGTGCGACCAGAGGATCCAGTGTGGTCCCTTCCAACCCGAACCGTTCTGTGACTGCTCTCACAGTGCCCAGCGCACCTGCCCCGCTGCCCTCACCCTCACCCACACCCCCGCCGCGTCCGCCCGTCCGCTCCCGCCGCTCCCCTCACACCGCCCCCCGCCCCGCACGCCCTCGCCTGCCCGCCCTCCGCCTCCGGCTCCACGATTGGCTGTCCGCGGCAAGGTCCCGCCCCCCGCCGCCCGGGATTGGCCGGTCCTGCCCGCGCGGCGCTGCCATTGGCGGGCGGGCGAGGGCGCTGCGGGTCGGGCCGGGCCGCGGGCGGGGAGCGTGGCCGGGCCGCTTTTGTTGCTGGGTCGGCGGCGAGAGGAGCGGGCGGGGGGAGCGCGGGGCCCGCGGACACCGGGGCAGGCGGGGAGCGGGGCCGGGCGGCGCGGCGCGGGCACGGCGGACGGCGGGGCCGGGCCCAGCGGCAACCATGAGCGGCGGCGTGTACGGGGGAGGTGAGTCCGGCGCCGCCCTCCCCTCCCCCGCCCCGCGAGGCGGCGCGTGCGGCCCCGGCGGGCGCTTCCCGCCTCCCTCAGCCCGGCCCGGCGCTGAGGCGGCGGCGGCCGCGGGCCTTGTTCGCTCCTCCGCGGCCCCGGGCCGCCTCCGCCGGGGCCGCTCGCGGCGCGGCCTTGGCGGGATCCGCGGTGCCGAGGTCGGGGAAGGTCCCCGGGAGCCGGGTGTGGTTCCCCGAGCCTCTCTCGCACCCGCCGTGACCCCCGCTCGTTCCCGACAGTTTTCCTTTAGGATGCGCATAGATAGCAGCGATCGGGCCCGTAGGAATGGGCGCTTCGCGCCCTGAGCCCTTCCCTCACACAGTTGATGTTTTCACCACCTTCCTCATCCTCGTTACCCGCGGGGGCTCTGGGCTCGCCTGGCTTCGTGTGGCTGCTAAATTGAAACTTTTTGAAAGTTTATCTTGCGATCCGTTTAGCTTCTACTACGTTCTCCCTCTTTACTTAAATTCTCTTCCTAGCACCAAACGGAGGGATTGCAATGCCCCATTTAAAGCCTGTCTGCAGTTTTCCAATAGCTCTCTGGTAACGGGAGTTCTGAATAGAAAAGTTTGTCCTTGCTTTGTAAAAGATCCCTTGATTTGCTTGTCTTCTTTTGCCAGTAAAGCAGACAGTGGGCAGGGAAAGGTCAGGGTTGCAGAAGAGCATAACTATTCTTTATTAACAATCTTTTCAGATGAAGTCGGGGCTCTGGTTTTTGACATTGGCTCGTACACAGTGAGAGCAGGCTATGCAGGCGAGGACTGCCCAAAGGTGAGAGAATCTGTGCCTCGATGGAAATTGAACATGAATTTATGCCTCAGGTCTTCTTTGCGAGTTACAACCCTTCTGAATACATTGGGGCTTGTTCTGACTCTATTGTATAAAGAAACTTCTGAATTTATGAGAAAAACACCAATTTCCAAAGCATTACTAATCCTTATGTACTGCTTGCCTCTTGCCTTGCAGGTGGATTTTCCAACAGCCATTGGTGTGGTGCTAGAAAGGGACAATGGCAGCACTCTGATGGAGATAGATGGTGATAAAGGCAAACAAGGGGGCCCAACTTACTACATAGACACTAATGCCCTGAGAGTTCCAAGGGAGAATATGGAAGCCATTTCACCTTTAAAAAATGGAATGAGTATGGTGCTCTTGTCTTTTTCTACCTGATTTTCAAATAGCATTGCCAGGAAGTTAGAGTCGTGTTGACAGATGTTATGTACAGCAGCAGAAGCTGTAAGAACAAATTCCTGGTTTACAAATTGCATGGAGATGTGGTTGGTTTTCAGTGTCAGTGGGCTTTTAGCATAATTGTTGAAGTCGTGGTGGTTGTGGAGGAAGAGAATTCTCCAGATCTGTTAGAGGAGATGTGTATCTGCTGAGGACAGCTTTTGACTGAAGAGCTCTATGCAAAAAACTAAATTAGAAAGCCTTTATGTGTTTATGAAATGAAACAAAACTTAGGAGTAACTAACCTGTTTGTCTCAATGTTGTTGTAGTTGAAGACTGGGATAGTTTCCAGGCAATTTTGGATCACACTTACAAGATGCATATTAAATCTGAAGCAAGTTTGCATCCTGTCCTTATGTCTGAAGCACCAGTGAGTAAAAGCAGCTGTGCATTATAAGTCTTTTTGCTAACTCTGCAAACATTAGTCCTGGATAAGTCTGACAATGGCTTGTAGGTGACAAGTGCTAAAAAAGTAGCTACAGAAATGACAGTTTTAAAATACTTGGACAGCTTCTGGAAAATGTCTAAAAAACTCTCAACTTGAAATAGTTCATATGAGTTGTATTAGAAAGTATTTACAATATGCTATTGTTTTTCACTTACTGAAAAGAAGCCAAAAGTTAAAAAAAGAAATTTTACTGCCTAGAATAAAAAGACAAAAGATGTTTGGATATCTCTTATATTAAGTTACACTTAATAAAATGCCATCAAAAACTTTGCTTCATTCAGCTTTACAAGTAGTATTAAGTGACACAGAACAGTATTTATAATGGAGAAGTTTTAATTTTTCTGTCTTTGTTTCTGTAAGTGGTCCTGTAAGGCAGCTGAAGTGGATGAAAACAAATTTTAAAATGCTCAGCATTTGAAGGCAGATCTTGAAAGTCAGAGTAGAAAAGGTAGACATGCCATAGACAAGTGATGCCTTTTTGTAATAAACCTTATGAATATTATTTTCTTGAATTTCACTGTTTTCCTTGTGTTGAATCACAGCTTGTGGAGTGTGGATGAATTTGCAGTGGCTGTTTGATGGCTCAGTGGACGTCTGAATAGACATTCCCATTGAAATTCTCCTTACAAACCTCATCTTTCTTGTATTGGCTTGGAAAAAATTCCACATTTTCCATAAAGTGTTGAATATTTGAGATATAGCCTGGCTTAATCACAATTACAGTAGAAATGTAGAAAGCCACTTTGGGAACTGGAAAATCTGGATTTATTTTTCTTCCCACTGGACAAGTTCCTTCATGTATCTTTCCCCTTGTGGAAGGTAGGGTGCTTGCTTTAGAGAGTTCTTTGGGAACCCGACACTGGAAGAGCTGTAGAAGTGTAAAGAAATCTATTGTAACATCAAAGGTGTGCAGCACTTTTGTGTGACAGATAAGCATTGATGTATTGCAGTATAAGTGGAATGAAAAATGTTCTAAAGATGTAACTTACTAGAAATCCATTTATGTAGAATTTTGGTATAACTTGAAACTGTGGCTGCAGGTTTTCTGCTAACTTTTTTGTTGTGTTAGCAATCTATTAGTGTGCAAACACAGCTCCCTTTTGGTCACTTACTTGTGGTTTGGGTTTATCATTTTTAGTGGAATACCAGGGCAAAGCGTGAGAAACTGACGGAATTGATGTTTGAGCACTACAACATCCCAGCATTTTTCTTGTGTAAAACTGCTGTTCTGACAGCGTATCCTTTGAAATGTTTCACTGCATGGCTTTATTTTCCTCCCCCCAGGAAATCATGGTAAAGTTTTTCCAGGCAATTCCAAGTGTAACAGCATGCCTAACTTCCTTCAAATTTATTTTTTCAATAAACATCCAGGGAGGAAGTAAACAAATTCATTTTCTAAACTTTAAGGGATTACAGCTCATTTTTGAAGTTCTCCCAATCTGACTCTGTCCTTGAGGGTTAAAGTCTTTATTTTTAATTATGTTTTTTTCCATTGTATACTATGGATAAAAATATTACAGATACGAAATGGCACACTACTAAATACAGTAATTAGAGTTTGATGTTTTCATAGCCTTAAGAAGAATATCTGTAATTATTTTAAACTAATAATATGTTCCCAGCTTCGAGTGTAAATGAGTTGGATGTACTTAGAGCTTGCTGCATGGCAGTGGCATGAAGTCTCACCCTTGTGCCTCCAAAGCTTGAGTTAGTTCACAGATGGAAGAAGTTAGATTCTGCTCTCTCTATGAGATGGGGCATTTCACAGAAAGATGGTATACACTGGAAATTCCTTTGTAGAGGAAAGGAATAATATGTTGGAGTCCTCATTCCTAGTTAAGATTTAATTGTATGGCAGCACTTTTTTGTCTAAAGTGAAATTTACAGTGTTTTCCTTATCACTTTGACTAGTTTTGCTAATGGAAGATCTACAGGTCTCATCTTGGATAGTGGAGCAACACACACCACTGCTATTCCAGTGCATGATGGATATGTACTTCAGCAAGGTATAAACATTCATGGATAACAGCACTGCTGTATCAAGGCCAAGTTAGAGTGATTTCTGCTTGTACAGTTTTGTTACTGCTTTTACATCTGTGTACCCCCTTAAAAAGGAAAAAACACTAATAGTGTTCACTGACAAATAGTTGGGAGGGTATCCAAATGATCCATGATTTGGATACTTTCCAGGTTACTTGTTTTGGTTTTTATTTTGGATCCCCTCTTTGCCTTCTAGGTATTGTAAAATCACCACTTGCAGGAGATTTTATCACTATGCAGTGCCGGGAGTTGTTTCAGGAAATGAACGTAGAGATAATTCCTCCCTATATGATTGCTTCAAAGGTGGGAAAGTGACTTTATTTAGTGAGTGTTGTCTTGGAGAGAGGCTGTAATGCTAACGTGATGACTTTGTACCCTACAATCTCAGGAGGCAGTTCGTGAGGGGTCACCAGCAAATTGGAAGAGAAAAGAGAAGTTGCCCCAAGTCACCCGGTCTTGGCACAACTACATGTGTAATGTAAGTAGGTCATTCCTCCTGCTCTCACCTTCCCTGAGGGTTCCATGAATAAGTTTTGTTTGCAAGTGTATCAGTGTTTTCTCTTGAAGAACAAGAAAATATTTGAAAAGTTAGTGGCAATTCTATAAATTTTATAAAATTGAAGACTAAAATTCATATTATTTATGTTCATGTTATTTTTAACTCCACAGTGTGTCATTCAGGACTTCCAGGCTTCTGTCCTCCAAGTATCAGATTCAACCTATGATGAACAGTATGTTACTTTCTTCTTTTTTGTAAAATCAGTTGCCAGTTGTGTAAGCGGTGCTCAGCCTGTTTATTGCTGTTGGCTGTGTTTGTTATGGAAGAAGGTTTTATCCAAAGCTTGATGAATTTTGGAAGTAGGAGTACTACATATACCCAGGTGATAGTTTTTTGTTCAATATTCCAAGATGAGATCATAATAAATGTTATTGGATGTGTAAGTTTATGGATCCCAGTATTCCCATTGGAACTGTAGTTTATAACACTGCTTAGATAACTTGACATCCTGTTTGGAGAGCACTTTAATGTGTTGCTTTCTGTCTGATGCTCCAGGGTGGCAGCACAGATGCCAACAGTTCATTATGAGTTCCCCAATGGCTACAACTGTGACTTTGGTGCTGAGCGTTTGAAAATTCCCGAGGGATTGTTTGACCCTTCCAATGTAAAGGTAAAACCACTGTGATAGGTGTGATTGGAAGGCTCTGCATGACTAGGCTATCAGATGGCTTTCTTTTGTATAACATTTTATATTTCATTATTTGGATGTATTTGCACTGTGGGGTTCTCCTGGGGGTAGAATTTGCCTGTCTTGAATTATGGCTGGGGAAGGGAAGGATGAAATGTTCAAATTGGATGGTGATGAGCTGACAGGAAAAGTAGGGGTATTTTTCTTCCCTCCCTAACAAAGTGCTTAGCTCCCTCTCCAGTAATACTTGTAAAATTCAGCTCATTCAGGCTTTTCTATGCCTTGCTCTCCTGAAGCAGTGATGTGTAGATCCCTAATTTTCCCTGCAGGGTTTATCTGGTAACACAATGTTGGGAGTGAGCCACGTTGTCACCACAAGCGTTGGAATGTGTGATATAGATATCAGGCCGGTAAGTGTTACTCAGCCAGGCAGTCTTTTAAGGCATAGAGATTTTTGTGCCAATACATGTTTTTGGGACTAGAACAGCAACAGTGATTTCCTAGGATAATGATAAATATATTAGAATAATTCTGTAAGTATTATGTATTTGTATATAGGGTTATGTACCATTAGTGTTTCCTCTTACAAAATGTTAAATCAGGACCTTTTACGTAGTGTTTCTACCCGTATTTAAAAATCTGATGTACAGATTTTGTGGCTAGCACTGCATAATTTGGATTGGACTGGCTTCAGATAAGTGTTTATGTTTCTAATTTGGAGTGTTACTTCAGATTTTTAGGCATTGTTTTGTTTGAGACATACATGGAATTTATAAAGAGAAGTTCTAAAGAAAAACATTATTTTTAAAATTAAAATGTTATGTTTCTCAGGTGTCAATTTCTTTTTATAGTTTAATATTAAACTGCCTTGCAGTATTTTTAAGTGATTAAATAATAAATTTAATTGAGAGAGGTAATACTGTTGGCATCAAGTGATGTATTGTTGTTGTTGACTATACATACTTGTGCCACCCCTCTCTATTGTGCGAAAGAGCTGTTTTTAGAATGATTTCTGAGGTGAAGCTCCAGGTTTGTTGATTTTTTTTTTCTCTGTTTAGGGTCTCTATGGCAGTGTGATTGTAGCAGGAGGAAACACTCTAATACAGAGTTTCACAGACAGATTGAACAGGGAGCTGTCTCAGAAAACCCCACCGGTAAAGCAACTTTTCATTACTGCATTGAGTACTTCAACATTTTACTTTGCTGCCTCATAAGTACACAAGGATGTTGTGGCTTTGACTTTCTTACAAAACTGACAGCTGAATAGATTTCTACAGGGTTAAGAAACCTCCCTCTCTAAAGAAACAAAATAATTCTTGAAGAGTGTTATACAGAATAAACTCCAATATTCCTTGAGTATTTTACTGCTCCACTCTTGCTTTCAGATTGTGATCCTAAGTTCTGTCATTGTCCCCAAGCAACAGCCAATATTTCTCTTGATGGTCTCTCTTTTGAAATGTTGCTGACTAACTTGAGGCACATTCAGTCATTCTGCCTGAGGTCACTTTGTTGTGACCATTGTTTTTCCTTGGTTCTGCAGACAACCTAAATCATAGACTAGGTTTTATCTATGAGTAACATATTTACATATTTTTTAATCACTTGATGTCAAAGAAAGTATTGATACCTTGCATCTGAGAGTAGATACAGATGATGATATTTCTTGAATTTTAGTATTCAAGCAAAACTGTTCTGCTTGGGACAACTCTGTAATGATGACTGTTAGGAGAAACTGAGAAATGTATTCACTGCTTATAATAGCTGAGGAGGAGCCCATTGAAATTCGAAGATTTTATTGCTGTAAGCAAAAGGAATGAATGGATCCAAATAAGATTAGATAACTAGCAATATAAATAATTTTAGTCCCAGTGCAGTGTTGGAGATGACACTATGCATTGTGATATTACTGCTCTCCACCTGCCCCATTCCTTGCCTTAACCATTTGCTGTTGGGGGACAAGGTGAAAACCATATTTCCTGTTCCACTGTGGTTGTTTGGAATTGTAAATGCAGGGCAGATGAGCAGTATTGAAGATGCACTAAAATGGACCTTTTCAGGTGCATACTGGTATAGACAGCGAATTCCTTGTGCTGCTTGTCCCTAAAGGTCACCAAGTTCCATCTGTGTGATGTTGGCTTTTGCTCCTTTCTGTGCAGAGCATGCGCCTGAAGTTGATAGCCAACAACACCACTGTGGAGCGGAGGTTCAGCTCGTGGATTGGGGGCTCCATTTTGGCTTCTTTGGTTAGTAAACCTGGGTTACTGTGTTGCTGTGCTGAACAGCACTGCCACCCAGACATCTGATTCCCCAGAAGTGGGCATTGCAGAGTCTGTGCTATGTAGTCATAATCTTGGCTGTCCTCATGGTAAGGGGAAGAGAATCTGTTTTAAAAAGAGATGTGAATGTTTCCAGTGACACCATATCCTGCCATGTTCTCCCATGTTTTAATGGCAAGGTAAAACATTAAAATGCATGCACTTTCTCTAGACTGTATCTAGTAGACCATGAAGGTAGCAAACCTGTTTCTGAATCATATTCCTGAGGTTAATTGTACAAGTTACTGAGCACTGAAATGCTTTTTGGGGATTAATTTATCACCTGGGAAAGGGAAACTGGAATCAGCATTGGGTGCTGCACTTCCTGTCTTGAGTTTAATCCCTTAGCAATAAAACTGCTAAAAGGAAGAGACAGTTAAGCAGGTCAAGTCCCAATACTTCATTTAATGTAAGGACTTGCTTGTTTTCCCTCCTAGGAAAAGCTAATCGTGTTTCAATTAACCATCATTTGTGTTCTGCCATTTTTTCATTATGTGTTGGTTTTGTTTCTTTATTTTTGAAGGGTACTTTCCAGCAGATGTGGATTTCTAAACAAGAATATGAAGAAGGAGGGAAACAGTGTGTAGAAAGAAAATGTCCTTAGACCTCTTTACTGTGAAAACTGCTGCCTGCTCGGTGCTCCTTCTGTTTTATAGCTTTAGCATACTCAGGAATGGGATGGACTCCTTTTTGTAGGAAGTTTATATTGGGTTTTTTGCATAATTCAAGCTCAATTTTAACAAACTTTAGAAATTTTGAGAGACCTGATTGGTACTATAATAGAAGAAGGATGTTTACGTCCCTTGTAAAGCAATAATTCCTGTAACAAGCATTTTATAATTTTGTATAAAGGTCTATTTTCTCTAGTATCTTTTCCTGGGAACAGCTTTACAGGTTAGCTAATAGATAGAGGCATAACCTTGCAAATGCCTGTGCTTATTTATTAATTATTTCTTATCTAATTTCATGTCTATTTTCACATACTGGTCTTCCTTGCTGGTACTTTGGCCTTAAATTGCTCTTATTTTTCTCTTAAAAAATAAAATTTGGTCTTTTATATTTGAGCAAGCTTGTGAGTACTTGCAGAGAAAGTTACTCTGCTGTTTTAAAAGTTGAAAGTTTGTATTCAGCAATCTATTTTAGTGTAAACTTTTGCTGTCTCACAGAAGTGTTACATTCCATGGATTGAATGTTATATTAAGCACTGGTTTATTAATTCTTTTTATTATGGAGCAGTTTCATTTCAATAAGCAAGCAATGCTTTCCACCTGATGTCTAAGAATGTATTTAATGCCTTTGTGATGGTGAGAAGCAAAACCTGTTGGAGACAGGGAAATTAAGACAAAGAATTTCCTCTCTGGGACTGGGAGCAGAGTCAGAAGCTTTCAGTGGCTTGACCCTGCTGCAGGGAGCCCGAAGTGCCGTGTGGCTCCCCCTGTGCCTCCCAGCAGGGTCTGTAAGTGCCTGTGTTTGCAGGGGGAAGGTGCACTCAGGGTCACAGGAATGGGGATGACTTTTGTTCAGCAGGAATTGGCTGTCAAGACACAGCTCAATGTTGCTTTTAAGCTTAATTTACAATGGTGTGATGATCTGTTTTGGGACACAATGAAGTTTTGCTCCTTATCTCAAAAGCTGTGGAAAACCAAATAGCATTTAACTGATCTAAAAAAAAATAAACAGTACTGCTACATTTTTGTATCCTAAAAGATCTTGTGGGTAAATAATTATGAGGCCTCTATTTGAAAAGTTTCACATTACCTCCAAATAATAAAGTAATTTATCAAACCAAACTGCTTTTGTCGTATCATGAGAATCTTGAGTTGCTCTTTAGACAAAGTTACTTGATCAGATTTTCAATGCTACTGACAAACCATATTTCTTTTGCAAAATGAGGCAAACTGCAAAGTCACCAGCTCTTGTCATTGTGGAAGACTCAGTCCAGTTTCCATTCAGGTGGAACATGGAACGTAACTGCTACCTCAGTGCACTGCAGTGGGTGGTGTTTTTAAGCTTTCCTTCTGTCGCATGCTTAATTTCATTATGCTAAATCAGCTTTTATTTTCTATTTCTCTTAAAAGAATTGCAGTACAGTAGTAATATCTGCTAATATTCCAACAGCACAAGGAGAGCAAAACAGTGCTGGAGGTTTTCTCACACAAAGATTCTGAGTTTAAACAGTGGGAATTTTGTGTGATGCAGAGGAGTTAAGTGAAGGTCCAAATGATGGAGATAGATACTCACAGGAAACAGTACTGGTTCCCTTCTAGTGTTTTACCAGATTATATTGCTGAGCACATTTACTTCCTGAAAGAGTGGTATCTGTGACTTAAATCTAGATTTCTAGACCATATGTGGAAGTTAAAAGCTTTCATGAAGTGAAAGGTGAAGGTGTTTCCATGAACTGAGAGCAACAGCATCACCCACTTCAATTTCACAGATTATTGCAGCCTTCTTTCAAACATTTTGCACTGTGCAAAAAAAAGCATAGTACAAGTGTTTGAATTTGTCACAGAAATCAAGGTAGGACAACTATATTAGAAGTTCCCATGCTGAGTATTTCATACTTTATAAGAAGCCAGACTTAAAGCAGTGGAAAAAACTCATAGCAGACCAAAGAGCCCATTTACCAGTGCATTTATGCAGAGAGCAAATACACCTTGCATAGCTTACCTATAACTCAGGGAAAATATGAGCAAGGAAAAGGCTCATAAGTGAGTTTCAGATGCTTTCATGTTTCTGTCTGGTTTTAATGCACATTTGTTACACTAAACCAGGTAAATATTACCCCTGCACTTGTTACTGTCAGCTGGCTGCTCTTCACTGTTCCTATCTCTCACTCTTGTAACAGCTGGGTAACACAACATTTGTACCTGGAAACGTGAGAGATCAGATGGTTTGAGTTAGGCACCAAAGCTGCTTTTTAATTCCAGATCACAAGTTTAATTAAAGTCAAATGTGGTATTATAAACAAAAAAAAGATGGAGACTCTCTGGAATGCTCAGTGGAGTTGTTTGTGGTTCCAGAACATGATTCATGTTCCACAGACACTTGACCAGCTGCTTGCAGTGCTCTTCCAGCATGCTACTGGCTCTGGGATTTCACAGCAACATCAGGGAACTTCCTTTCCAAAACCTTCTGCCTCGTCCTCTCCAGGCTTTGCTGCCTTGCCCTTTTCCGTAAGGCTTTTTCAAGTCTGAGTCTGAAACAGAGAAGTTGGTGTGCTTCATTTCCAGCCAGCTTGTGACCACTTTAATGAGCTCCCAAAAACAGAGGCACTCAGTGATTAACAACTTCAGTATTCATTTGCTTCTGATAAATAAAAAAGCCTGCAGAGTAACATTTTGACTCTGCTTCTGAATCTTTGATATTCTGCATTTGAAGTTACTTTTACAGTGCCACTGCATAACCATGTACCTCAGTAACTAAGGTGGGAACAGAAAAAAAGAGAGCAAGCTGTAATTTTAAAAAGCCTAATTTTCAGTCTAGTAGCTGAAAACCAAAATATTACAGCTATTTTTTTCCTTTTAAAGTGTAATAAGGACACAAACAGATCAGATGATAACTTTCAATGTCAAAATAATCTTTTTACCTGATGAAGTGATTCACGTGAGGCAAGTAATAAAATCTCTTCTTTTTGTGTTTTTTGTTTAAGTGCCATGGTATTGGCCATTCCTTGTAACTGTACCTGTTGGAGACAGATAAAAATGATTACAGAATGTACACGTCTTAATTCTAGGATTTTACCAGTTTCTCTTGGTTTCAAGTACAGTGATAAAGTGGTCTGGGAGATGGCAGAATTTGTATGTGGGTATTTATTTCCAGCTGCTGGCTTGGTTTGTAACTGTGTCTCCTGTGTTCTGTACAGTCTGTGCATCCTTCCTTGATTAGACAAGGATTTTCTGGGAGAGAGACACACCCCAAGAAAAACTCACACATTAAAAAAGCTTTTCCCTACCAGAAGGTGCGTCCCAGGAAGTCGTTTCTCCACTCGCCAGGGACTGGCTTTTCATGGCCCGTTTGTAAAAGCCTCAAAGCAATTTCTCTTTCTCTGACAACCAAGTCTATATTTTTCATAGATGTTTCTACCTGGAAATGGTAAAAAGTTTCAGGATGCACCAACAAAAAGCAATGCTGAAAATTCAAAAGATCTCAAAGACTTAAGACAAAATTTAAAGGGAAAACAAAGGTAAAACATGCTGGAGTTTGATCACAGCAGAGTTCTCTCTCAGCAGGCCCTGTGTACTTGAACAGTAAGGAATGGGTGCCTCAAAAACCTGATTTGACAGCAGGACAGATATGAAATAGCTGACAGTCTGATACTTGATTAAAGACCAGCTGGATAATGCATAAAGCCAGATCCAATGCTGATGCAGAAGTATAGGAAGCTCTGAGGCAGGGGTTAGAGGGAAGCAGAAGAAGCAATTGTTTTTTGTAGTGGCTGTTGGTTATTTTAGTTTTCATTGGAGTCTGGTCACAGCCCCAGCAATGCCAACTGGACAATGAGAAAGCTGCCTTGACCAAATTATGACTTTGACAGTTAGTGCATACTCTAAAATCAGGGAAATAATTAAAAAAAAAAAAAAAAGGTCTTTAACAAGTTTACCAACACTTGATCTTTCAGCAATTTCATTTAAGAGTTATAGTTTTTATGTAGCATGAAAAAGTTACCTTTTCTAAGCGCTCTGGACTTGGCATAGGCTTGCGCTGTCGTTTGGATTCTTGCTCTAAAGTTAAGAGCATGTTCTTTTCTTTCAGCAGGACATACCTAGAGCAGAAAGCACAGTAATTCAAAAACGTCTTTGGGATAGCTAAGCAGTTATTCACTTACTATCTGTAATCCCAAATCCTGCTGGCTTCACATAATGAAACAAAAGAGAATGAGGGAGACAGGTTTACTTAGTTCGGAATAAAGAGGGCTTAGGAGGGGAGAGTTTAACACTAAGTTGTCTTCCACTACCTGGACAGAGCCAGATTCTTCTTACATGTACACACGAAAAGGACAAGACAAAGCAAGGAAAAAGCTGCTCACAGTAATGATTGTTCAGCCTGAAGTGACAATGCAACCTCGAGCTTCAGACACTTCCAAAATCAGAATAAGTGCAGGCCTGAATACCCTGATGGAATGAAGTGCCCTCCCCACAAGAAGGCACTGACAAGCAAGTCTGTCCCACTCAAACAACCCCCAGAGGGTTTTACCAAACCTGAGCCCTCTGAACTAGACACAAGTGTCCCACAGCTACCTGCAGTGCAGCTTCTGTGCTCTGAGCAGGACCAGGGCTGCTCCAAGCCCAAAGCTGGCTGGAGCCTGCAGAGCTCTGTGCCAGATTCAAGTTACTGCATCATAACTTCACCAGCCACATTTTATTGACAACTGCAGAGCTGCTCTGAAAGAAGAGAGGCTTCTTCACTAAAACTTACTTACCAAAGTTTGTGCAAGTCTTCACTACTCTTGCCCCTTAGCTGCTTTATATTCCATGAATCCCCTGTAAAAGATAAAAAAACCCCCACCATTAATTTAATGAAACACAGTTCTCTTATTCTGGAAAATAAAAAGTGCTTTTATTAGGCTCAGCTGACACAACAGTATAAAGACCACTTTTAAAATATTACTGCTTGGACAGCCATCCTTGAGGATATTCAGCTTTGCTTTTACAATACTATATAAAAGGGCAATTATATGTAGTGTTTATTTGTGCTTGTAAAAGGCTGGGAATACAGAAAGCTGTCAGATGAATCTTTACACTGAACTAATTTTCTTCCGTAGTACTTATATTTCATCAAAGCACATCTCTTCTGTGATACTTCAGAGCAAGGCAGAGGATTTACAGCAAAACATTTTGCTGCATAATTGTTTTTGCTTTCATAAACACAGCAAAAATTAACAGGCATAAAGATGCATATGTGGATGTATGTACATATACATAGAAAAGTAAGTTTTATGTATATAGGGAGCATTTATGAATGCTCCCTATAATACAAAAAAAAAACAACCAAACAGGTCATATTTCAGCTCAAAGATCAGATCAAAAATGCTAAATGTAACTCACCAGACTTTACACTTTTTTCCCCCCAGTTTCCTGGATCATCAAAAAACTCCTCCAGACCTCTCTGAGACACAGTTGTGTGCAGGAACTTCACCTGGAGAGTCTCAACTTTTGGTAGGTACTTGTGGTACACGTTCAGTGCCATCCTGCATAAAAGTTAGAAGGAAAACGATGTGTGATAGGAAAAACAGTATTCTGCTAAATGAGACTATTTGTTTCATTCACCATGCCGCCCTTGCACGGTGCCGGCAGCCGCGCACCGCGCTCAGCCCTCAGGGACGCCCGGCCACCGCCTCCCTCCCGGGAAGCGCGCCCGCCCCTCCGTGCCTCAGCCCGAGTCCCGCGGCGCTGTGCGTACCCGGGGAGTCCCGGCCGAGCCCGGGGCAGGCGGAGCGCGGCCGAGAGGCTCCGGCCCAGCGCCGCCACGGCCGCGGCCGCCGCCATCGCCCCGCGTCCTCCCACAGCGCCGGGGGCGCGGGGCGGGAGCTGCCCTTTGCCAAGATGGCGCCCGTTCGGCCTCACCCCGCGCTCTCCGACCGTACATGGAGCGCAGGGAAGGCTCTACCCTTTTCCAAGATGGCGCCCGCGCGGCTTCACCTCCACGGCGTCCCACTGCGCCGGGTGCACTGGGAAGGCTTTGCCCTTTCCCATGATGGCGGCCGGCGGCTTCGCCCCGCGGCGGAAAGCAGCGCCGCCGGCCCCGCCCCGTGCCAGTCCCAGCCATGGCGGCCATGAGCCGGGTGCTGCGGGCGGCCGCGGCCTGGGCGGCGCGGCGGGCGGGCAGCGCCGGGACCACCGGGATCACCGGGACCACCGGGATTACCGGGATCGCCGGGATCGCCGGGATCGCCCCCCGCCTCCCCGGCACCCTCGGTACGGCCCCAGCGGGGGAGCGGCGGGGCGGGGGCGGCGGGGGCCAGGTGACCTTGCGGAGCGGGGCAGAGGTGCCCTCCCGGGAGGGCCGGGGCTGAGCAGGTGTCGTGTTGTGTCCCCGTTCCTTTGGAAAACCACCGCGTGTGGGTGAAAAATGAAAGGGAACGGGCAGGGGGCTGCCCCTCCTGGCGTTGTAATTGTCCATTTACTCGGCCCTCTGTGGTGGCGTTCACTGACTCGCGTGTTGCTGCTTACAGGTGGGCATAGACCTCTGTCTGTAGTTAGAAGAAAAATAGGTTAATGCTAACAAAATACGAAATTACTTCAGACGAACTGAAGTAATAAGATAAATGGAGTGAAATTACTTCATTTATCTACACCACTAACAACAGAGGTGAGATTTAGGAAGCCCAACCTGAGTTTGACCCCTCCAAAATCAGGTTTTGGATAAATCCTATTATAGGCAGCAACAGCTAATTTGATAAAACTCCCTTCATGTGAATTGCAGAAAACTCAGCTGCTGTTGTACACTCTTATTTTTTTTTTTTTCTTTCCCCACTTATGTTTGACCTTGTCCTGGCATAAGCACCAACGGGGTACCAAACCATAATACTCTGGTTCACTTTGCAGTTCCTGTACGACACAGCAGTGACCATGGGAAGAGAATGTTTATCATCAAGGCAACAAGTTTTTATGATTCTCGATTTCTTAGCTTGTTGGTGAGTTAAAGATCAAATGTATTGCATTCAGTGTACCACCTCAGTTGCAAACGGTGTAAGAGTGCCTAAAATACAACTTCTTCTCTTGTTTATGTGATAGTATCTAAAATGTGGCTGGCACTGTTTACATAAACAAGAATTCAGGTCCTCTTTAAGAATTTTTTGGTCATATGCTGTAAAATCAGGGCGAGGTGAAATTCAAAGACAGCCTATATAGCAAAGATTGTGATAGGTACTTAAATTACTGCTGTAGTTACATTCTTAAATTACATGTCTGTGTTCATATATGCATGACCCACAAATGCTTTCTACTCCATCCTCCTTTTTGAAACATATCAGTTACTCTTCTGCAGGGTTTGCCTTCACTTATCTACACCACTAATAACAGAGGTGAGATTTAGGAAGCCCGACCTGAGTTTGACCCCTCCAAAGTCAGGTTTTGGATAAATCCTATTATAAGCAGCAACAGCTAATTTGATACAACTCCCTTCGTGTGGTCATTTCTCTGCCTTCCTCAGCCACAGAGCCCACAGTGGCTGCACTGGTGTTGGATTCTTGCTTTGCTGATGGCAGCTGAGTGCTGGAGCCAGCCCAGCCCTGCCACGATGCTGAGGGATTTCA
This sequence comes from Chloebia gouldiae, assembly GCA_003676055.1. Taxonomy (NCBI): domain Eukaryota; kingdom Metazoa; phylum Chordata; class Aves; order Passeriformes; family Passeridae; genus Chloebia; species Chloebia gouldiae. The sequence continues at coordinate 4,235,756 of QUSF01000026.1, forward strand.
GGGAGGTGTTGCTCTTTGCTGCTGCCCACACTGACCTCGCTGGGAGATGGGAACTGACCTGAACAGGCTCAGGGCTGGCACAGCATCACTTCTGTGTGCTCTGGTTCATTAATGAACTCCTTGCAATCAGCAGTGTTTGCACACAGCATCCCTTTCCAACCTAGAAATGCAAATCTCAGAGCTACTGGCTGTTGCACTACTTTCAGATATTTTCAGATCTCATGTAAGTTTTGTCAGGGCTCTGAGTTTCCCACACTGACTGTTTTTATCCCCTCTACAGAGATTCTATTTATTCCTGACGGGAATACCAGTGGCTGTGCTCTTAACCTATATCAACATCTTTGTTGGTGAGTGCTCTGTCAGGGCTAAGCAAAGTACAAAGTTATTAAATAGGAATTAAGCATGCTGGATAGAGAAAAAGTACTCTTTTAGGGCTAACAATAGGCCTAACAAATACAGTGATATTGTATAACTACATAGAAAATGTTCCCAGTATATTTGCTTTAGTTGTTGCTTTTAAAAAAAAAAGTTTCTCACATAAAAATAAAAATACATTCTCTCTTCTGGCAGTCATTCAAACATCGGTGAAGTTTAGTAACTTGCATTAACAAGATTGTAACTCTGGCTTTTTATCTAGCAAAGATGGCAAATTTCTGCTTGGCAATACATCTGTTAAATCTCCTGCTGTAATGATATATAATAAATTTAATAGAGAAATCTGGAAAAGTCCATGCTTTCAGCTCCTGTACTTTAAAGGGTATTTCTGTGGACTTGATCCAAGTTGCTTCTTCTGTATAGCTGCTAATTTTACCTTTTTGGTGTGTCACTTAAAATACCTATTTGCAGTGTGATGTGTCTGCAAAAACTGAAAGTTCCATTTTTCTGAAGAGAGCTCACACTGAGGGATTTAGTACTCTCTGTGTGGAACAATAATCTTTTCCTTATCTGAAAGGCAGAATATAATGTAGCTTTGGAATATAATCACAGAGTTTAATATTCCTCCCCTCCTTTCCTTGTCAGGTGAAGCAGAACTTGCAGAGATTCCTGAAGGTTATGTTCCAGAGCACTGGGAATACTACAAAGTGAGTGTAACATGTTATGGACAGCCTTTTGGGATGATGCTTTTGGGAGTAAAATGAATGGAGTATGATGAATGGAGTATATATGACTAACTCAAATAGTGCAGTTCTGATTTTTGTAAACTTTTTTGTGGCATTATGGAATATGTAAAAGGCTGTAGGAAATCTGTTTATTGACACAAGCAGATGCAAATGCTTTGTATGCAGTAAACTGCTGGAACTGTATGCCAAGAATTTTTCTGTAATATTACTAAATAGAAAGAAAAGTCCTCTGCATTCATACCATGGTTTTGTCTTTATTTTTTTTTCTTCAATGTCTTAAGAAACTGGAGTTTACTGTGACATTCCTTTCTTTTGTGTTGTTTGCCAGTATTGTTTTAAAGTCCCATATCACACACACTTTTGGATCTAGAATTGAAGATTTTTATAGTCACAAACTCAAAGTTGTATGGTTTCAGTTTAATTGTATTTTCTTAAAATTAGTCCCTGGCTTCTTGCTGCAAGCACTGTTTTGTTCCTGATAGGAAGTAATTGAATTCAACAATATTATTGTGAGTGTTTCAACTAATTTAGACTTTTTTTCCTACTGAAATGCCCTCTATGTGGAAGCAGAATTTTGAAATGTTGCTGATTACAGTAAGATTTGGAGTCCACTTCTGTGATTACTGTGGCAGTTTAAGGAACTTTAACAGAAAATAAATTATATCTTCTGTTAAATTTTAGTTTTGCTACAGAACAGTCATCTGCAGGTTATCTTGGCATTAAGGATTGCAAAAGAAATACGACTTTTTAAGGTTCTGATCTCACAAGTAGTTGTGCACGTTTGTAACTTTACTGTTAGGATTTGAATGGCAGCACTCATGGTGCCCGTGACATCTTTTCAGGACTGTGGATATACAAAGTGACATTTCTGCTTGGCAATTGCACAGACAATCTCTGCTGTTTTGTTTTTCCAGCACCCCATAACCCGCTGGATAGCTCGTTATGTACTTGACCCCCCTGAGAAGAACTATGAGATGGACATGGCCCTGCTTGATGTGGAAATGAGGAAATCTGAACTGAGGTATGCTCTGTAGTTGGGGGGGTTAAAATCCTGATCCATGCTGTAGCTGACTCTGTGATTTTGCATGACATACTGAGCTGGATAAAGTGCTTTCATGTGTCCCCTGAGTGCTGCCTGCGCTGGCTGCTGCCAGAGCAGGAGTCACAGAATCTGTTATCGCTGCCCTCTCAGGATTCAGGTTACCAGAACAATCCAAGGGCAGAGGGTCTTCAAAACACTTTGTATTTATAAAGGTCTAGCTCTGTCTTCCTGAATCAGCAAATGGAGCTCTCTTTCCCCCTCCTAATGCTCACCGCTTAGAGAAGAACCTGTGATAAAACTGTCAGTATTTTTATTACTCCTTTGTGGAATGACTTGCTGAGGAGAAAAAAAAAAGAGGAAGATGTAATAGCTCATGTCTTAGTTGAACCCTTCATATTTTGGTCGTACCTATGCTTCAGCAGTATTTATAAACCATTACTGCTAAAATCTTTGCTTTGTCAGTAAATCAAACTTCATGCTGAGGGTGTCTCCTGCCTTGTTTTTTAGGCTGCTGGAGTTGGAGGCACGCAGACTGATGAGACACCGGGGAGATGGGCCTTGGTACCATTATGAAACACCTGATAAAAATCTTGTTGACAATTCCATGAAAGCCACACCTGACAATTAAACAATTTTAGGGCAGTGTGCAGAGTCCTAAATGCATACTGACAAATTGTGACTGTGCTGTGGAACAGACATCCTGCTGTTTGCTGATGAAAATGAATAAACAGTGTTTATGTTGATTCCAATATCTTGAAAGAAACTGTGGCAGTTAAGCTCATACAGCTATTAAAGCTGTTAATGAAAATGCTTTATGTCAATTTCCAGCAATCACTCCTTTCCTTCAGAACATATGTACATGAAACAAGTTGGTAGTACTCATTTCCATGTTGTGATTTCAGTATTTATACTTTTAAGTGAAAGATACAAGAAGTTCAGGGTTTTTTCTTTCTCAGTGCTTTGTGTCAGGTAATTGGTGGGAGATGAAGTAAGTAAGAAAAGTACCTTCACACGTACCTGCCATGCATTTTCAGAACTGTACAGCTGTTCTTCTACACCACTTTTGGCAACTTTAGGGAATATGAAGAGCTCTCTCATCACCTGGCAGGTTTTTGCCACTAGAGGGATGTGTTTCCTCAGGTCCTACAGACCATGGTACTTGTTTTAAATTTCTCAAGAGTGATGGAAAGTGCCTCTTACAGTTTGTGACTCTAAATTATCTGTCCATAATCAAAATCCTCACTTTTTAAAGGAAATAAGCCCAAACGAAACCAATATCATCTAGTGATTTGAAACTTAAAACTCTAGATTTCTTTTTAGATTAGGCAACAGTGCATGGATTATTTTAAGCAAAAACTGCCATGTCTGCTGTTTCCTGGCACTGCCGAACATTAGAAAGACATTGATTTTCTATCAGTGCTTTGCTTGTCCTTTTTGTTAGAATCAGTCTCTCAGGTTAGATGGCTCATATGTCATATTATGGATCTCATTGTTTATAAATGCTGAGTTATTCATAAGAGAAGCCATTAAAAAAGCACAAAGTCTCCTCAGGTAAAATAAACCTGACTGACCCTGCATTAGTGTTTTTTATCCAGCATGTAAGGATGCTTGCAAGTCTGATGTAATGTCTGTTTTTCAGTAAGTCTAAAACCACTCCATGGACATCACATCCTGCCCTCAGTGTTTCCCATTGTTCCCAATATTTGATTTTTCAGTGGTAAAAGTTGCTGAGAACACTGTGCTACTCTGCTCACCCTCACAGCCTGCTCATAGCTGGATACAAACATTTTTCAATTCTGTTTTTGAGATTTTCCTAGAACCACCTTTTGAAACTTTTAATTTTGAGGTAAAAGGTAGTTCTAGCAAAGGTCACATCACCTCCTTGGAAGTGATCAATGAATCCTTGGATGATGGGTGGAAGGCAGTTCATCTGCCCTATCCATCTTCATTTTACATGGACTGGTCATTTCTTCAATGCTATTGCTGCCAGGCATATGTAGTAGTTATTAGATACTACTTGGAAACAGTAGCAATATTTTATATTTTTCTTCCTACAAAGGTCACTCTTATTTCTCCTTTCTCTGACATTATTCTTTCAAAGTGAAGAGCAGAGAGAAACACAGCAAAAGCCAAAAAAGGTAATTTTAAGGCAAGGTACTGCCCCTGAAGACATGAAACTGTGAGTTGGCTCTTGGCACTGCCACAGGCTTCTCGGGCATGCCAGGCTGGGCATTCCCACCCTGTATCCCCCCATACCGACAGCAGGGACAGAGCCGTGTGAGACACCTGCACGGCAGCGAGGGGCTGAGAATGAAAACACAGAGAAGAGATCTTTTACTGCATTTTACACGCATGCCTATGTGTGTATTTATACGCATGTATATGCGTATATACACATAGACATACATATATATGTATATGTGTATATATGCACATACATATATATGTATATGTGTATATACACATATACATATACTTACATATGCCTATATAGAAATACCTATACACATATATATGTGTGTATATATATATATACATACATACACACACACATGTATATATGTATGTATACATATACATGCACACACGCATATATATAATATGTAGTCTTTAAAAGCTGAAATAACAGCATATAAAAGAGTTGTTACCGGCCAGCGGGAAACCTGCCCCGGGCTACCCAGGAGCCCAGGAGAGAAGCGTCCGCGCTGCCCCGCTGGCAGCGAAGGCTTTCGGGCGAGACGCGGGTCCCGGCGGGAGCCCCGCCCGCTGCCCTGCCCCTCGCCCGCCCCCGCCGGGACCCCCGAGTGCCGCCGCCGCAGCTGGTGCCGCCGCCGCTGCCATTGGGTTAAAAATAGCATCTTCCCTCCCCCTGCCCTCCCTCGGGCCCGGCTGCCGCCGCCGCCCTGCCCCGGGCCCGGCTGCCCGCCGCCTCCACCGCCCGCGCAGAGCGCTCGGCAGGGCGGGCGGCCGGGAGGGAGGCAGGGCGGGCAGGGCAGGAGGATGCAGCGGGCCGCGCTCCTCCGCGGCGGCGATGCGCAGATGGCCGCCGGGGACCTGGGCGAGCTGCTCGTCCCCTACATGCCCACGATCCGTGTGCCCAAGTCAGGGGACCGGGTCTACAAGACGGAATGTGCCTTCTCCTACGACTCGCCCGTGAGTGCAGCGAACCACCCGAGCCACCCCCGGCTGCCTCCGCGCCCCCGCCCGCCGCGGCCCCTTCCCTCCCCGCCGCAGCCCCGCGCCCTCCGCGGCCGCTGCCTCCCCCTCGGGCCCCGGGGTGCCCCGGCCCTCGCTCCCCCTGCCCCGGCCCTCGCTCCCCCTGCCCCGGCCCTCGCTCCCCCTGCCCCGGCCCTCGCTCCCCCTGCCCCGGCCCTCGCTCCCCCTGCCCCG